>VZTQ01000493.1:46318-199238 GCA_013400755.1 Pelecanoides urinatrix
TTCCTTCTCTCTTCCCCCTCCCTTTTCTCCCTCCCCCTTCCTTTTACCCCTTCTTCTCTCCCCCTTTATTACTTTTCCCTTCTTTTGCCTCTTCCTCCTGTTTTCTCCTCTCTTTTTCTCCTGTTTTTCCTTCTTTCCCCTTCCTTTCTCCTTTTTTCTCTCTTTCCCTTTTCTTCCCACCCTTTTTTCCCTTTTCATTTTTCCTTCCTTTTTTCCTATTCTTTCCCTTTTTTCGTTCTTTCCTTTCCCTCTTTTTCCTTTCTTCACCCTTTCTTCCACCTTTCACTCCTATTTCCCTTTTTTCCTTTTCACTCTTTTCCTCTCTTTTCCCTTTTTCCTTTGTTTCCCTTTTTCCATCTTTCTTTTTTTGTTTCTCTCTCTATCCCTTCCCCCCTTTTTCTTTTTTTCCCCATTTCCTTCTTTTTCCCCATTTTCCCCTTTTTACCCCTTGCCCACTTTTTCCACATTTTCACCCTTCCCTTCCCTTTTGTGCTTCCCCCTTCCCCCTTTTTTATTTTCCTTTTTCTTTTCTTTCCTTTCCTTTTTACTTCCTTACATAATTTATCTCCTTTTCACCTTTCTTTTCTTTTTTTCCTCTTTTTTTTGCCTTTTTTTTTTAAATTTATTTTTTAAATCACTGCAACGGGGTGGAAAGAAACTGAGGCTGAGGAAAACAGCAAAGCTTGATCTTCAGTTTTCACCCAAGAGCCGATGCAGTCACTATGGGGTTCCTCCAGCTCCAGAGCGAGAGGCTTGCAGAGCTACAGCCTGCAGTGCAAAAGCATCTCACCTCTTTGCAGAGCCTGGGTTCAGCACTGAGAGACGTTGAGAAGGGTGATGGGAAATGGTCTTGTTGGTAGGGGTGGTGGTTAGAGGCACAGGAGATGGCCCAGACATTGCCATGAGCTCTACAAGTGGGTTGAGTTGTGCTGGGAAGGTGTCCCAGCACTGCTGGGAAAGGAGAGGAATTGTTGGTTGGGGCATTTGGCTTCCTCTGGAATAGCTGCTTGGTTGGAAGGGGTTAGGCGGACCAAAGTTTGCAAATCCCAGCCCAATTCAGTGAATCTGTATGTCCTCTTTCTGTCCTTCTCCCCGGAAAAAGAAAGAAAACTTCCAAGGTGCAGGTCAGTGACATGACATTTCTGGATTTCTCATTTTGGAAGAACAGCTCAAGACCAGATTGACCTGCGTTTTTGATGCAAATGTGGAAATCCCTTCCCTCTCCAGCATGATGTGGAGCATTTCATTTCATATTAAGGGCAATGCTCTTTTCAACTCAAGAGGAACCACAGGTATAGGCTTGCTTTAGCATGAAAACCCAAACAAGACCTATAAATAAATGTAACAATAAGAAAAATATTATACTCCTTGCTGTTCTTTTCTCCCCAGTCCTGATAGATTTTCAAGGTTAATCAGATGGACAGATTTTTTGTCTTTTAAACCACTTGCTGAGGAGACAAAACAAAATCCTTATATTTGGGAGGCCCTGGAGACAGCTCCCTAATTCCAGGCTGTTCAACTTACTGACACGACCAAGAAACCTGCCATTTTTAGGGAAAGGGCTTAATGGGTTAAAATACTAAAGTTATATCCAGTCTCTAGCTCTTGTTAACAAATCAGTAATCCATTCACTTTTTAAAGATAACATGAAAAGGGTGAGAAAAAAACAGTTTAATATCTTTTTTCCCCCCTTTACCCTTTATGGAAAGACCTGCGCTTTTGTTGGTAACTGAAAAACTTTTTTCTTCCCGTTTCTTTTGCATTTGCTATGAAAAATCCCAGTCCTATCTCTTGTTTCTCATCGTAGGCCTGATGGCGGCTTATAATTTCCAGTGTAAAAAGAGGGACAAGATGTTAATTACATCAATTAGTTGTACAACCATTTGAACACGCAACAAAGCTATATAAAGCTCAGTTTGGATCGTAAAATGACAGGGGTATGGCCGATTAGCTGGTCACTGCATCTCGCCACTAATAATAGCCACTTGGTGTTTGCTTATTCCATTTATTCCTGCAGCCTGAAGGCTTTCAAATAGCCTGTTAAAGACAGATTTCCCTGGGGGGGGGAGAGGCAAAGGTATTGGCAGCCATTGCTCTTTAGTTTCTTTGCAGAGAGTGAATCTGAAGGGTTTTGTGCCTCGTGACAGTGATTTTTACAGGAAAAGTCTCACCCACTGTCGAATGGTACGTTTTGCCCTGCGGACTGCGCTGGATGGAGATCCATCTCGTCTGACGTCCTGTAGGCATCACGTGAACTCCACGGTGCTGGGAGCAGCCCTTGGGTTTGGTTTTCCCCCAGATCTTACACTGCCAGTGAACACGCATTTCCTTCTCCACGTGGCTTAAGATTTCGTATCAGTCCCTCTTTTGCAGGCTGAAAAGCCCCATATTGTCTGGCCTGGAGCCTGTGCCATACATTTGGCATCCTTTTTGTACCCGTTCTTGACCCTGAATATCCTCTCTGGGACAAGGATGGGAGCCAGAAGGATTAAAAATGGTGCACTGTGGTTTTACGGAGTGGCATGGTGATGGTCATGGTTTTAAACCTTTATTTTTTGCCTTAGGTGGGTGGATACAGGAGCATTTCTAAGCATTAAACTGTCTTACCTATGTATTATAATACCAAGATGTATTTCCCCCAAAGGATGGTTCTGTTTTGAGCCTATCTCTCTGTAAATCAATTAGATATGTTACAGGAGATTTTACTCATTTGCTTCACTTTCCATTAAGCTACGCTGAAGTTCAGCTTCCATTTTGCTGTGCTGCTGGGAGGGTGGTACTCGCTGCGTTTCCATTTGACAGATCTCTGCGAAAGGTTTTCCTAGGCTTCAGGACTGTGATGTGAGGTTGGGAGGGTAGTAGCTGCTTGGTGCTGAACAGCCTCTTCGCTAATAGATTGATGTAGCAGACCAGAAGGCATTTTTTTCTCATCTAGGTCATGAACAATTCAAGAAACAGTTCAAGATCTAATTCCTTGTCACATCAGTAGCAGCACAGTTATTTTAGTCATCACTGTCTTGGGCTAGTGCATCTTCTCTGTGGCTGCCTTACCTCATTTCTATTATTTAACCCTCTTCCTTAAAGGTAACATCTGAGCTGAGGCATCCATCATAAAATGGCTTATCTTTCTGGACATTGCTTGAGATAGTATCACATGAATATAAGAAATTTTGGTGAAGACTAACAATAGCCATAAATAAAAGCAACTGGGGTGTTTTCTGCTTGTGGTGGGGTTTTTTTTTCCCTTCTCTGCCCCTGGCAATCAGAAATACAGACACTATTAACAGTAGTGTCTAGAAGAACAATATTTGAGAGCTGATTCATGCGGCAGTTCGCTGAAGGCTGGATTTGCTGTTCTGTGCCCCTGGGGTTATGATGTTCCCCATTTAGCTTTCTCTCCAAACTCAACACAGTGCGTCTGTTCTGCTTTCCACTTTGTGATTTTATATAAATAAAGTAATATCATCACATTCCATAAACAAGCTGCAAAATACATTTCTATGTATTATTTGCACTGGGATTAGAGACAAGAAAACGTTCACCGTGTTGTTTTGCAAACACAACAATTACAGCCACCTACAGGACATCGTTATTTGCAAAATGTAGCATAAACAGTTGGCGGTTTCCTGTGTTTTAAGTCTCCTTATTTAACAATCAGTAGAGGAAGACTTTCAAGTTTGGTGGATCCAAGGTGGTTTTTATTCCAGCTCTCCCCCTGGATTTCTTTTTGTAGGTCTACCCTAATTTTTTCGACCAGGCCTTGAGCTGGTTTAACCAGCATCATTCCACTGCTGTGCAGAGAGACCTCTCAATGTACTCCAAATATTTATCCAGTGCAGTCTCCTACTCCAATGGCATAATGGATATATTCATTTAGCAGTCTCTTTTGCAAAATGAAGTTACGTTCATCTGTGCACCCATTTCTGCCAAGAAGTACAGGTGTCCACAGAGATGACCGACTGATCAGATGCAGTAGGACATCCTGACTGTAAACCTGCTGGAACACTTAGCCAAAGTTACTTTCCAACTCTTTAATTGCGACAAGAGAGATCTTAATACCTTTCTTAATTCAGAGCAAAATCCAGTCCACAGAGCAACACCAGGAATGGAGAATGTGAGATATTTCATTCTCCAATTTATTAATGAAATTTGGTAGGTGAGTTATTTAAATTTAAGCAGCTTCACGAGAAGATGTTGGGCACTAAATGACACTTCAGTAGTCATTTTCAGAAGAAAACAGAGGATAGCATAAGGCAATGTCTGTTAGTTGAAAGCAGGAAAATTTGAAAGAGGAATGAGACCTTCCACGCCCTCAAATTAATGGGGATGATTAATGGTCCTAGCAAAGTCCACTCAGTTTACTGTTCTCCATCTCTTAGTGTTTTTTGCATAGCGACTGGATGCTTCTCAGGGAAGATGGGCTCAGGACAGGGCAGCTGAATGAAATATGATGACCCGAGAAGTGCATGAGTATGGGCTTTATCAATCCCTTCTAAGCTTAGCTGATGGATTCAGTTTATTTAATTATGAATGTTTAGAATTTAAATATTGCCACCTGAGCACATTTTACCTCATCTATTTTGCATCCTTTGGGATGAAGTGACTTGTGCCCTGGACTCTACTGACTACATTGACTAGATCTCTACCGACTGTAAAGGGATTTCTTATGACAAGCATGAAATGTAGGTGCTCGTAGGTAGACGTCTACAGTCATCACCTGAAGTCAGCATATATCCCTAAAACCTCTTTGCTGAATGACTTTCTTGGTACATGTAAACAGCTGATGAGGTTTCATTCAGTGTAGCTAGGGCTTCAAACATCTAACCGAGCCTGAATTATCTCTGTCCTCACCATTCACAATTCAGATTACTCTGTACCAAGCCCAGCAAAAAGAGTTAAGAATCATGGCCACGGCACTTCAATAAAAAATAATTCATGTGTGTACAGGGAGGTATTACGTTACGGTGAAAAAGCTTTCAGAAGTGAAGAAAGATAAACAAGGTGCTAAAACTGAAACGAGCTGTCGAAGGTATTTGTATACAGTTGTCAGCTTTATGAACAGTCCATAAAATATATATTGTGAACCCCTTTTATAGCTTACATATAACTATCAAAACCAGAGAAGTTAAAACCACTGAAACACTAAACAGTTGTTTCAGTGAACGAATTATGAGACTGAACGTAGGAAAATCATATTTGATTTGATGGTTCCACAAGAGCAATTGCACAAGCCAAAAATACTGGGAAGGGCCAGATTTTCAGCTGGTGTAAATCAACCATATCACATCACATCGTATCGTATCTTACCATATCCTTGGGATTTTCTTTGGGTTTTTTTAACATCTGGAAGTCTAATCCTCTGAATATAGGTCATACTTACCTTTTGCTCAAGCAATATTGCACTATGAGATTATTAACAATTATTATTATTTTTTGTATCTGTATTTTGTTAGTGCCTGCAGCCTCCAGTTGTGGGTCAGGATCATACTGTGCCATACTAACACTGAAAAAAAAAGGTTTTACTCTGTCAAGCTTATGATATTAGTAAAATGCAAGATAGAGAAGGTGGACTCAGTCCCCGTGAGGCAGTACTGTCAGTGTGATAGGTTATAGGTTAAAACACTCTTCCCTGGCCTGTTCTCAGTTTTTTTCTGGCTGAAGAATATACAAACAGGGTGTTGTCCTTTTAAAAATTATGAACTTTGGGTAGTTCTAACCACATTTTGGCTAGAAGCACCATGAGTAGAGCAAAAGAGATAACCCTTAAGATCTCAGTAAATGAGACCATTAAGGAAAGGGATAGAGAGAAAAATTACAAGCTCTGATGAAGACAGAGGAATCTAATAATCACACTACATTTAGTTTATGCACAAATCCAGCAAACATCATTTGCCATGCCTGAGTCCCACCACCAGAAAAAGCTATGTTTTTTGAGAATGTGTACTCTCCGTTCTCCTACCTTAATTGTGATCTTAATTCTAAATGCTCCTCTGTAAAGCATCTTTCCTCCACTTACCAACTGCTTTGAGTTCTCTCCAAGTATCAACACTTTGCTCCATAAGTAGATGTCATCCACAAAGGTTCCTTAAAGGCAAACCTTCGGCCATGAAGACCACTGGAGCAGAAATGTCATTCCTGGCTGCGAGGCCAACCACCCAGAGCACTGCTACGGCGCTGTAAATGGTTCAGATAAAAGCCGAGTCAGCAAGGGAGTGTTGGAAGACTCCTTCCCTCTTACAATGAATGATGAGCTCCATCTGCTTGGTTTTATATCTAGGGGGTGAATGGAGCCTCAAGTCAATGGAGCCTCAAGAGATATTCAGCAAATCGAATGTCTGTGCAGGATGAGCTGAATTGCTCTGCAGGCCCCGCGGGCTGGAACGACCAGCCCTCCACTGACCACTGACAGCTCTGTGTCAACACTGAGATTCAGGTGCCTGGATCTGGAGCTGAATCCCACCCAAGGAGTTCAGTGACTTTGGTTATTCTGAGAGTCGGAGGAACAGCTCTTGATGGTCCCTGTTCATCTCCGAGCTATGTCTCTGCTGTTCAGTGGAGCGCAGAACGTTCTGAACTCGCCAGCCAGCAAGCACAGCAGCACAGTTCAGTGTGGTGTGTCCTTGTGGGAAGATACTAATGTGGCCCTAGGAGAAATCTAAAGCAAGTTGACCACCATCCAGCAGGGCTAGATGCTCAGACCTTCTTCCCTTTCTGTCCCCAGCTGTCCCCAACAGTTACCCAGTGGAGAAGTTCTTCTCAAAACCGCCACCTGTCCAATGACATAGCCTCGTAAAGCTGCGAGAGCGGCAGAGATGGATACGTCAGAGCAGAACGTGAAACATCTGAAAAGTATGAGTGGAATATTTCAATTAAAAGGATCTACTTGATACAAGCAGACTACAATCTTGTCCTTGGTCTGTGGGGCAAGGGCAAATTATCCAGCTCCTGTTGCTCACCTCACTCTACAAGCTAAAGATAGTAATAATTACCTACCAAACTCCCAGGAGGGGTAAGGTTTAATTGTTTCATAGTACTCAACATTTATTTTCACGCAAACAATGCCACTGGGAGCAGAAAAATTATCTTTGCAATTACTATTACATATCCACAGGGGACCATTCTCTCATGAAGTACTTGGATAAAACAGTTCTCTTAAGAATAATTAAAAAAAAAAACAACTTATTTATGTTTATGCAGAAAAAGAGAAACTCTTTGGGCTCAGGAAGAACAAACAAAAAACCCCCGTGCAAACAAACAAACAAACAAGCAAGCAAGAACTTTCTCTGAACTCAAGAGGGCAGTCTGCTGGAAATAGAATGAATTAAGGTAAGTAGAAAACTATGCATTATTAAAACAGCACTATTTACGCTGGGAACATGGTTAAACCGCTCCAGGGTACGTGATGTGCTGAAGACACAGAGGAAACAGGGGGGCCTGCCTCTCCCTCCCTACTTTCTTCTTAGAGCTTTGCAGAGCAAAGGAAGAGAGAGAAGGCAATAATGGTAGTGTTATGTCTGCAAAAAGCTGATAAGCAGAATACCTAGCATGGCTACAACCGTATTCCTTAACATAAACTGCGTCCAGGGGAGGCAGGTTTCCTCCCAGGTTATGGCCACCACGAAGAAACATTTTGCTCTCACAAAGAAGACTCTGGCTGCAGAAGCCACATGAAGCAGAGGCACCCAACTTCTTGGTTGACACCAGAGATTATACAAGATAAAAGCTTGGGGTAAAACACGACGCTCTAGAGAGTGAGATAAAGGCTCCACCTTATCATTAGAGGATGTGACACAGTTGATTTTTTTTGTGGAGGAGGCAGGAAATGGAACATTTTACACAGCCTGGTCAAATGCATCACAGAACTGCTCTGCACGGAGAGTATTTGCTGCTGGTGTCCCAAACAGTTTCTGATGGGGTGATGAGAACCTCTGTGGCTAGTACCAGGAACTGTCTTTAAAACCCCTCACCTGCTGAAAACAGAATTTTTTACACTGTAACTAATTTTTGCGATAAAAGTTGCTTTATGTTGTAAATAAATGTTGTAAGTCATGGTGTAAACTGACAAGTGCAATACTTGTGAATAATAGATTCAGGGCTCTTCCAAGCTGTCTGCTTGTACTGGTTCTCCAAGGTCCCAGCTTTCATCCACCTCTGACTTTACCAGAGGTGGACAAAATCTCCAAAACCTGTAAGACTGGATGTGCCTGAGTTTGCCAGGAGCCTGAAACCAGTTTTGAGAAGTCTGAACTGCCACATTTGTCTCAGCAAGGATTGAAGTGGAAGATGGTGACGTTTCGAAAGTCAACATTGTTCATTGCTTTCATACTCTTAATGAAGATCTGCATGGTCCGTCCAGCTGGTCTGGGCACTGTGAGTGCCAGGGCCCCGAGGGGTCTGGCAGAGCCCTGGGCGGCAGTGGGCTCCAATTCATGGGTAGCCAGATCCCAGGAAAGAGGTGGAGAGCAGGAGTCAGTGCCCAGCAGAGCATTTGCGGCCACACTGCAGAGCACTATCCCATTTTTTTAACACCTGCTGGGCTGAGTTACCTTTTTCTCTTTTCTAAGTCCAACTCCAGCATAAAGAACGGTCCAGCGGACACCCACTGGTGTTCATCTGTCACAAGAGCTCCTGCGATTTCCTTTTTTTTTTTTTTTTATCTTCCACTCCTCTTCCCAAATGAACAACAAACTCAGTCTGCCTTCATTCACCTTTTTTGCATGCAAAGAGGGATCTCTTTCATCTCAGCAGACAACGGCCTTGGTCCTTTCAGCTGCGCTCAAGTCAATTGCTTGCACAAGAGCGGTAGGCTCGGTTGGCGGCTGGCCAGCCGTGCGGTACGCCCGGACTGTGCAGGCTTTTCCCCAGCAACGCTGGGCTGCCTGCAGGCATCGGTCGAGCAAACTGGCACGGAGATCACAGGGTCTCGCTGGAGCCTGGGGCTCGGGCACGGTGATGGAGAATAGGGAGAGGGGAATACAGCCCCCTCTTCCCCCCAAACGGAGGGGTTTTTTTTGCAGCTCAGTAGGAAACCACCTGAGTCTGAAACTTGCTGACTGTCTCAGAAATCTGGTGGTTTCCAAAGGGAAAAAATAAATCAGAGACTCTCCAAGTGGGTAATGTGAAGGTATCTGCCTGCTTGGAGGACTCTTCCGTGAGCTCACACCCCAAACCAGTGCCACTGTCATATCAGTGAAGAATGAATTTTTGCAGATCCCTGGGGGGTTTTTTTGGCTGTTGCTGAACACCCTTTTAATATTATTGATTTTTCTTCTGTTTATTTAGCTGGGATATCCCTTGTTTCCAACTCAAACCTGCTATTCAAAATCCTTCTTGCAGCAAAGAAATGAGAACAGCTTGCTTTTTGCTCGGAGTGATAATCTCTTGGAGAGGAAGAGTCCAACCAGGTATTATGGTTGGGAGCTCTTCCTCCATCCCTTCTTACTATGAATCAGATCTTAAAGACTTACTGACTGCTGCAGTTCAGGTCTCTTGGTTGAGCTGCTGAATATCACAGTTAAGGGTTTATGCTGCTTGCTTGAGTCCCTCGTCTGATGCATTTCTTGTATATCTGCTGCCTCCGGGATATATTTGTGCAAGCAAATTAAGCATCCCTACTATATGTTAGCAAAACATTACATCTGCTAATGGAGAGAAGTGTTATGCACTAAGTCCCTTCAATGCATACAAAAAATAAAACAGTTTCTGGGGGGAATAAGAAATGACAGTTTGTTCTCTTGAATGAATGCTGTCTGGGAAGAATTTGTCTGACATAAATGTAATTTTCCAGTTCATTTTGGTGGCTTTTTTTTTTTTTTCCCCAGACAACTCTTCTTTCCTTGTAAGCAGAAAATAGCTTCATGCCCAAAGCCTGCCAGACTGACTATACAAAACAGGGAAACCCTCTTCTAATCCAGGGGTATTTGCAGACTAAATCATGTTGGATTTAACCAGATTGACAACAACAGATTTTCCATGGTTCCTGTCATTTTTTGACAGTGTAAATGCCAATGTCATAATGATATTTCAGAAGCAATCATTTCCCCAGAGAGGCCCTGCTCTCATTTTCTGTATCAAGAGATAAACTACAGTGAAAGAGTTAAAGCGTACGGCATTACTTTGATGCCTGTGAATTGCAACCATCTTCCAGGAGGTTTGGCACTGGCTTTTTCAGGGAAAAAGGTTTTAAACTGTAGATGCTGCTGTAGCCATCTAGAAAATACCAGGCATATAAAGATATGCTTCCCATGGAGAGCCCATTATCCAAGAAGATGACATAATATATGTCGAGGGAAGTGAAACATCAGACTCCAGTGTTTTTGAGTTAAGATAATGGCATTGAATTTATTAAGCTTTCCTGACGTGTAGGCTCTGTGCTGCTGTCTCCTTTATTACCTGGTGACTCTGAAAGGGATTTCACAGAGAAGTGGCTGGCATGTCTCAAGGGCAGAAGAGTTTGGTACTGGATTTTGCCTCCGAGGTGCTACATTGCCATGCCTTGGACTGGCTTCGCATGTATTAAAGGCTTGCCATAGCCCCAGTGAGGTTCATTAGGATTCAACAAAGCTTTATTTATTTGCCTCAACAAAAAATATGACCCTTGGCATTTGTAACATCAATCTTCTCCCTTAACGCTACCTTATCTCTCTATTTACACTCAGTCCTCTGTGTTTTTACAGTATCTTCTTTCCTGTGTCCACCTCTTAGACTGTAAACCCTTCAGAGCAGAGCAGTTTTTCGTATTTGTGTTGCGTGCTGCGTCATGCACATTTTGGTCAGCAAATAAGTACTTTGGCTAGGAATAGCAAAGAGCAAGCACTCATGTTCCACAATTTCATGCAGGGTGGGAGTGGCATCTGTGTACTGGTTCATCCTGGGCTGGACATAGCCTGAAAACTGGGCTGTATGCAGTTGGCAAAGGAACAAATATTCTAATGCAAATATTGAGGACAGCATCAAGCATTCATGTATACGCTTATGGGAAATTTTGTTCTTAGGTACTCAAATTTTTGGTCACAGGTAAGACAGGGGACCGAGCTTTTTAAACAAATACCTCTGCTGACCCCATTGAGATCCTACTCTCTTCAGGTATTCATAGCAGGCAAGATTCCCAGCAGAAATTGGGGGTGATGGATGTGTTTTGCACATAAAACAACCCATTGACAAAGCAGCTGGGCTAGAAAACTTACAGTATCTTTTCCCTCCTTAATGCCACTAGTTCTCTGAGGGCGAATTCAAAGGCAGCTGTGCCATATCTCATACTGTTTGGGGAGGTGAGTGGGTTGTGCTCACTCTGCAGTGAGTCATCCCCATCTTGTTGAACTGCAGCTTACCAATTTTCGTTTGTTTATGTGTGTGTTCCAGGCATATCTGATCAATGATGCATGCGGTTCTGGAAACTTACTGCATCAAGTCTCCATACTTTCCATCAAAGTTTTTCAGGAATATGGGTGGAGACCACAAGACACAACATCAGATACGCAGATGAAACTTGCAGATCTAAAGATGTTCTGATTTACCCATGTATCCACAGCCAGGTCAAACCAAGGTTCTCTGCTACCCTCTATACGGAGGATGACTATAAAATGCGAGACCGTAATCAACTCCAAAATGAAATCCAGTCTTCCAATTTGCTTACAAGTGAGAAAATAATCATTTTAAACAATGTAAAGCTAACAAGGAATCTCTTAGTTGGGGGTTATAATCAGCTAAGTCTTCATTTTAAGAAATTATCCACAGTCAGGGAAAAAAAAGTAGACTTGTTTTAAATTTCAGTTACTCAAATCCTATTGAAGCTGGTGAGGTTATAGTAAGTGCTCAAAGCTAAACGTCTATTCAAACTGTTTCCTGTTTGAGGACCTACTCAGGACTTTCCCAAGCTGAGTCAAAAGTGTCCCAGATCAGATAAATAGGACTGCATATCAGAGCAACCAGTCAGGCCCAGACAAGAGTCAAACATCATATAAAGAGTTAGATATCAACAGTGGCTGTCTCCTATCTTCTCTCCGCTGCCAGTGCATGCCACACTTGCAAACCAGAGGCTGCAAAATGCACTCTGCAAGGGAGATGGCTGGTTTTAACTCTTTAGTTGCAAGCAGGGTTTGCAGCTAAACCTGTTCCACCTTAAGGAGCAGTGATGGCATTTATACCTCCTCTGATAACCTCCTTTCCTCCCTGCAGGGACTGTGCCAAGGCCATAGAGCTTGAGCCTTTTTGCTGAGGAAGCCCCCAGCAGGATGAGTTTCACAGCAAGGAAATCTCTGTGGTTTTTGTGCTGTGCAAGGCTTGGTCTACTCCTGGACAGTAAAAGGGCCCTGTAATAAAAGTCAGTATTTACATGCGTTTCTTTAATTGTGGCCACAAAAGCAAGCACGCTACCTGTCAAGAGCCAGCTTGTAAATAGTGAAGTGTTATCACGGTGCACCACAGTCTACATCTTTAGACAATATTCCGGCTTTACTGGAGCCACTGTGTCTTTGTACATAAAAAAGAGCATTGCTCCCTTATACGACTTCTTTGTTGGGCTTTCTGGGTGGAATTTGTTTGCTTAAACATAGGCTGACAATGTCATTTGAGATGCTCCATCATAGCCATGTGAGTGTGGTAAACACGATACAGGATCTACAGGATTTGCAATACATCTGTGCTATTCTGGACAGGCAACTAAGGCTGGGCAAGATGCGGGTACTTGGGGTGTTGGAATAAGTGTTGCTCTTTCAAACTGTTGCTATGGTTCTTGAGCTATGGGGCATCATGTTACAGGTGTTCATATGTCCCTCCAAGCTTTTAAAAATCATTGGGAGTTCAATCACTTCAATCCAGGGGATGATGTAGCTCATCCCGATGTAGATATCTGAAACAGGTCAGATGAATCCCCTTAGAAAAAAGCCTATGCAGCTCAGAGTTGACGAGTTCAGGTGTAGAAGCCTAGACCGTAGATGTCGAAAGCTGGGTGACATAGATTTCACTGGGATTCAGGGTTTTGTTATCTCCATCTGTGGCTAACTTAACAGAAAGCAAGTGTGGGACCTACTCATCTTGACCACAGTCTAGACTTTTCCCCTTGGCAATGCTCTCATCTAGGAGTGCTTGGTCACGGCAAGTGATACCTCCTCCAGTGCTCTGTGCTCTGGTTTTGGCTATGTAGTAGGTCACTTCAGGCATTAAAACTGTGGACTGAGTGGAAATTTTGATGCTGAAACGCTCCCAGACACTGTGTTGTTGAGGGTTTAATTCAGAGAGACAGCACAGCCTGTGAACCAGGTCCCTCAATTCAAATCTGGTACTCCAGCTATTCACAAATTCTTCACTCCAGCTATTTCAGCAAGCTGACACTTCTCTTTTTTATCCCTTCAATTTGCTTAGATGTTAGGCTTATTTGTACAATCCATAAAGCTGATAAGTGCAATGGTTATACAAACAATAACAATCTGAGCTGAAATTACTTGCTTGGACTGACTTGGGAAACAGGGAAGCAGTTATCTGCGGGCTTTTCCAAAGAATGGTCATCAGCTTGAAATCCACTTCTACAAGCACGGTTCTTTGGTTTTGGTACATAATTAAACATGATAAATTATCTTAAAAACTGTAGATACATTAGTGTAACCCTTTATATTCCATTCATTTCCGAAACCTATGAAGACTTCTCCATTTCTCTGTTGTTTAAAGAGAGGGGTAAATAGAGGCAGATAACAAAAAAAATCCATTATTATCGTTAGAAGGATTTAAAAAAATCCCTTTTCTTACCTAGCCAGGGGTGGATTAATAATCATCTTGTGGAAGTAATCTGAAGAATATTTATAGAGGCTAAGCCATAAAACCTGGACATACTATGTACTTATGAACTCTTTCACATGTATCTCATAACAGTGATAATATTTGCATAGATATGCCATGGAGATCTTGAGACAGCTTTTATTTTCAGGCATATGAACTTTGCATGCACTGCAGTGAGCTCTGTGGGGCAAAATACTTTGACTGTGCCCGTGTGACTTCCAGGTCTGTTGTTCAACATCGTCACAAGGTGTGTCTGCTCAGGGCTCGATTTCTGGCTACTGAGCTGATTCACGTGGCACGACAGGGAGTGCCAGGACTCTGCTCTCCCACACTGGCCAGGCGATCCCACCAGGCTGGACTCCAGCTCTGCAGAAAAGTTTCAAGTCCTTCGTCTTTGCACAGAAAGCACCATCTGGAGTTCAAAAAGTGGCCAGGCTGTCATGCAGACATAGCCAGCTTCCAAATGCTGGGTCTAATCAGCACACTATATATATCCTCAGGCAATTATTCATGAGCATGCCACGTTGATAAGCTAGATCAACAGACAAAAAGATTGATCACAGTCGAGGTACCAGGGTAACCTCACACCAGCATGATGAGAAATGAATCCAAAGCAGAACCCAAGCTTCTGGCCAGACTTAAGGGAACAGAGATTGTGTCCTCAAGCATTGGATGTATTTTTGCACAATGGGCTGAATCAGCTCCTGGAGGATGATCCTGTTTTGATCTGAGCACAGTAGACCATGATCTCCTTTGACTGACAAACACCTGCGAGTTGGGTGTCTTCTAGTAAGTGCAGTATTATGTACACTCTCCAAAGCTGCTTTGGGAGGTGGTAAGTAGCTCAGGCCTTTACAGTGAATTGCAAACATGAGGGAAGCATGATGCTCCTGATAACTAATTAATTAATAAACTAATTGGCTGATTAACTTGAGCACATCACCACAATGATGTGATTAGTTTACTTCTTATACCATACCTGGCTGGTCTGCCAACGGTTTGAATATCTCTGTTCAGGTTTGAGGTGTGTTTTTCAAAGCAGCTACAATAGCTGTCTCGTAGTTGTGAGCCACGGAGGCCATTTGCAAAGTTGGCACTCTAATAGTATATCAGTGACAATACTCTCTAATAGCAAGCTGGCATGCTGCGATATCTGGAATTGTAGATACATCCAAAGCCAGGGGTCCTGTAACTGCGCAGAACCATTTACCATATGGGTATCTGGGAATTTATGAGGCACCACCAGTCATATTTAATTCACATCAATCTCCAGTGAAGTCACTGGAATCATAAGGGGGATGAGTCTTACTTAGACGTGGTACAGGAATGTTATAAATTTCAAAAATACAGCCAGTTTTTCATCAAAACCTCTATAAAATCAATCTTCCACTTCAGAATGTAGCCCAAAGGCTTGAAGCTCACTGAAATTACTCAAATGTAAGAAGAATGTTTAATTACATGCTCATTTGGGAGGGGAAATGTAAGACTGTGTCCCTAGCTTCATTTTTCAGGCTAATTTAGTAGTCTTTGATTGAACATTCTCTTTTGATGCTGGACTTTAAAAAATATCCAACATGGAAATTTGCCTTGTGGATAAGGCTCCATTTCAATTATAGCTGTCTAAGTAAAATTTAAATAAGATGTTACTATAATGGATCAAATCATGCTCTATCTGCTCCTGTAGGCTGTCTGATAGTGACAAGCATGTGGCAGACCTTTCAAGCTACAGGGAACCTGATGCAAGATGTACACTGGGCTGTATCATGGAGACAGGCAGCTGTTCATGCCATGAGTGCACATTTTCTCTATGGAGCCACGCGATGGACATGGTCTCAGGTCACACAGCAAGGGTAAAACCCATCATAGTAGGGAGCTATAGGTGAATGAGCTTTTTAATGTCACATTCCTTGCCAAGTAGCAAACCACTGTGGTTTCTTTCTTCCGTGGAGACCTGAAATGCAAGGAACAGTTGGCTGATCTGCTGATATCAGCGCCTGATGCATGGGATCCTCCAGTGGGAGCAGAGCAGCGTTACTGGGACAAGATGAGTGGGTCAAACACAGGACATTTTTAAAGTGTGTCTTATGATTACAGCATAAAATGGGACAGGTCTGGTTTGGTTGCAGGTGGGAAGGAGTCATGAAACAGTCAGCTCTGAGATAATTTAGCCATATGAGTGGTTTCTTCCTAATCCCCGTTTCTTGTTTTTTTTTCTCTCTGATGCGGAGAATGTAAATCCTCTCAAAACTCTCCAGTATTTTTAAATCATTGTATTTAACTCTGCATATGCTTTTTAAAATCTTGGCTGGCTTCAGTTCTATCTTGCAGAAATTGGTTATGTTGGGTGACTGTGTGGGAAAGTAGTCCCTTGAATCAGCTTGTATTTCAGAGATTTTCACGGATTTAAAGGCCAGATGGGATCATTAGCTCATCCACCCTGATCTCTTACATAGTATGTGGGATGGGATTCACCGCACCATTATTTAAAGTGAAGTTAGAGATAGACTACCTGCTCTAAAATGAGGTGGTTTCCCTCAGCTCCTCTTACAGTCAATGGAAATGGATTATTCCCTGCATAGGGTAATTCAATCTTCTCTATGATAGGTTTTGAGTCTAGAACGCATAAATTACTGGGACTGTGGACTTCTTACAATGAGTTCACTACATAGTCTTTGGCTGAGGCATAGCTCCAAGGAAGGTGAGCAGTTTGTGCCTGAAAGTGTCAAGAGATGGAGAATCCACCGCTTTCCTTTCTTGTGCTACTGATTTCTCACCCTTGTTATTAGAAACCAAACTCCACAGGTATTATTGACTGGATTGACATTGACTATAAAGGGAACCTCGTGTAAGTAGCTCAAGAGGAGTTAGGCGCCTGCTGGTATGATGAATCCATCTCCATTCCCTGTTTCTGGCTGCCTCACATCCCAAAGATTGAGTAGACAGTGAGAGGTCTTCAGAGGTAGGTGATAGCAATGACTGTTGACAGGGAAAGATTTCCACAAGAGGCAGAGGGAAGGCAGGGACTGAGGAGGTGAATGTGAAGGGATGTGATAGAAGAATACAAAATGAGTATTGAGAAAATGTGCATTGAGAAAAATCAGGCACAGTCTGATACTGAAACAAGAAGACTGATAAAAGTGAATGGCGACAAATTTAAAATTAGTAAAAGGAAGATTGTTTAATTACAGAGACAATAAATAACCTAAGGAATTAATTGCCACCAGATAAATTTAAAGCTAAACACAAGGTTAAGAAGGACAGCACGTATCTGTAGGTGACATTTATGGATGACCACATTCCATTGAAAATCAGTGGATAATAGGTTATATCTGCAGCAGTGCTAAATAGAACAAATAACTCATGCTTCAGAGTACAAACTAGTAGCAATGACAGGGTACAAACCAACAAAAAGGTAGCAGGATCTGTACTTTTACTGGCAGCTTCTTCTGAAATATGTAGTATTGGTTGGTGTTTGAGACAGACCCGCCTGTGAAACCGGTGTTCTTCTCTGCCACATTACCTAAGCATATTGAAGTGTGAATGAATGTTTTTTTATGATGCCTTTTTGAAGTAGGAAATAGCTACATGGTCAGAGAAAAGCCATGGAAAAGGTAAGGAATACACTCACATGTCCTGATATAGATGAATTCAGATACCGTGACTAACTCTTTGCATTGACTATACAGTTAAATGGAAATAGGAACCCTAAACTTTGAATCATTTGCTTTGCTCTCTTGAACAAAAAGGCCGTGGGATTTGTAATTAGGATGTTGAGTACCTGTAACAGATGGTCTGATTAGAGCCTTTAAGGATTTGTCTGAAATAATCTAAGTAATTTGTAAAGGACGATGCATTTAAATCCTGGTCCCTAGCCCTAATCACTGGTCCAAGCTGCCTTTTTGGATATGGAATGAGATATAATACCCAGTCCAGCCTGGTAACTCCTATGTGTATGCTTCAATTAACTCTGATGTTGAGATGTCCCTGTCTATATATGAGCAGCTGCCCTGCTAGCAGTGCCTGGGTGTTATGGTGGACATCAGACTGAATATAAACCAACGGTGTACTCCAACTGAGATTAAGGCAAAGCCCATATCAGCATTCATGAGGGTCAGTGTTGCCTGCAGATCAAGTCAAGCTGTCGTCCTTCCCCTGTTCAGCACTGGTGAGGTCACTCCTGAAACCTTGCAGACAGTTCTGCTCTCCCCTACCCCTTCTAGCTCAAGAGGGATGTGAGAAGCTAAAAGGGATTGAGAAAAAGGTTACCAAAATTGTCAGGGGCCCAGAGCATACGTCTCATGCAAACACGCTGGGGGACACAGAATAACACCCAGGCCCCGTTCAGCAGGGCAGCTACCAGCCAGCCGGTTCCCTGTTCCGATCCATGGGATTTTCCCACACCCACACACAGAGATTTGTACTTCCCCATATTGACGCACTCTCTGCGGAAGGTGGAGGAAAAAAAAGGAAAGCGATTATGGTTATATTCCCAATCAGTTTGTATTGGTTATATGGTTATATTGAGTTATATGAGTCATATACAGTATCCTCAGAGTGTGGAATGAGGATCTCTGCACAGGTTAAAGAAACATTTCTCAGGCCTGGGCTTGGCTGGCATGGAGAGGGAATAGATTGAATCACTTCTTGAGGTCCCTTCTAGGCTTGTTTTGTGTGATTCTGCATCCTGAGCACTTGTCTTGACACTTTTGATTTAGCTTGGGTGTATAGGCAGCAATCCTCCAGCTGTCACAGCGTGCACTATTGATTTATTAAGCTAAAGTAAATACAATTGAAACATGAAGATTCATTAAGAGCTACCATTTCTGCCTGTGGACTCAATATGTTTTCAAAATGACACTCTACAACTTCATTTGGGTCTTGTTCGCATTCGTGGCTTTACCTGTCGAGTGGCAAGAGAAGACGAGTGCACAAAATCAATCCTCAGCACTGATGTCTGATTCCTTGGGAATTCAGCATTTGCTCCATCACTCTGGGATGCCAATTTGACACAGGTGAATTCAATGATGGTAGTGAAGCTCTAAAGTAGAAGTATTAATGGGTCAAATGCTGAGGAAGGAGGTTAAAAGACACAGGATTCCTTCAGTCCTTTTTTTAAAAGCACAGCTGCTAGCTTTGGGTCATTCCTCATATGCTCTGACTCATATAAAAAAACCCAACAAATAATCAAACATATTCTGATTATTTGCAATAGTGTTCTGGTCTCTTATGATCCCTTGAATAACCTCCCAGGAATTTTCTAAAAGGTAGTCACAAAGAGATTTTTTGTTTTATTCCTTTTTAAGGAATGTATTTGCTTCTGGATACATGAGTAATTCTCTCTGATGTTGTCTTCCTTAGATGTCTTTTAGCACTGCAATGACAAAAAGGTAAATTAAATATATCCATTTGGATGCTTTTAATCGGCAGCCAACATCAACGGTTCCAATGAGAAACTTCGGACCAAATTTAACCAAAGGGAATTGCTAAAAGATTTATGGAGAAAATTGGTGTCTTTATTTAAATGCCTCTTTCTGCTCTTTTCCTGGACAGTAGTTGTAAGAAGTCGGTAAGTAATTTCTGTGTCCACAGCTGCTCTTGCAATGATGAATCTCTCTGTCTCTTCCCTGTTCTGTGCATTGTGCTGCCTGTGATCTCCCTTGAATGTGCTTTAGCTACACTCTCCCCAGGACTGAGGTTTTCATTGTTTTGGGGAAAAATGTTCAAATGTGATTGAAGGTGTTATGAGCACAAAGCCATATGGGGGTTATGCTCCCAAACCATCAGGTGCACATGGGAGTTGCCTCCTCTGCATAGTGGGCACATAGATACACTATCAAGATGTAACCAGGCATTTTTATGCTCCTCAGAGTGAGAATGGAGGGTTGGTGAAACAACAGTGGAGCCACAGAGAAGATTAAATATGGAAACAGTCAGCATAAAGATGAGATTCATTCCACATAGCTCTAGACACCAACGTCTGACTTGGTTTCCCTAGGGACTCTTTAGGCTGTGGTTCAATTAATCCTGAAATATGCCAGATGAGTCACACTCCAGTAGCGTCACATCTTGTCTGGCATGAAGGATTTCTCCTGATGACGGTTTCGGGTAAGAAATGAGTGGGAGATATAATGTAAACAATTGATAAGTTAGGGCCACAGTAAAAAACCTGAGTTGTGTCCCTTTGAACGACCCACAAAGTTTTCAGCAGTGCCCACCACATTGTACGTTTTGGAAGGCAGACAGTGCAGTGCTGTATTTGCATAGCAAGGTCCTCTGTATGGTGGATAGATAGTTGCAGGATAGAATCATAGAATCAAAGACCTCTAAGGGCATCGAGCCAAACCCTCAACCCAACCCCCCCATGCCCACTAAACCATGTCCCCAAGCGCCTCATCTACACGCCTGTGAAGTACCTCCAGGGATGGGGACTCCACCACTGCCCTGGGCAGCCTGTGCCAAGGCCTGACCACTCTTTCAGGAAAGACATTTACTAATGTCCAATTTACTAATGTCCAATCTAAACCTCCCTTGGTGCAACTTGAGGCCATTTCATCTTGTCCTATCACTTGTTACTTGGGAGAAGAGACCGACCCCCCCTCGCTCCACCCTCCTTTCAGGTAGTTGTAGAGCGCGAGGAGGTCTCCCCTCAGCCTCCTCTCCTCCAGGCTGAACACCCCCAGTTCCCTCAGCCGCTCCTCATCAGACTTGTGCTCCAGGCCCTTCCCCAGCTCCGTTGCCCTTCTCTGGACACGCTCCCGCACCTCAAGGTCCTTCTTGGAGCGAGGGGCCCAAAACTGAACACAGGATTCGAGGTGCGGCCTCCCCAGTGCCCAGTACAGGGGCACGATCCCCTCCCTGCTCCTGCTGGCCACACCAGTTCTGATACAGGCCAGGATGCCCTTGGCCTTCTTGGCCACCTGGGCACGCTGCTGGGCACGCTCATGTTCAGCTGCTGTCGACCAGATAGATACGGGATAGGATAGATGTAATAGTTATGGGATAGATACAACACGTGCAGGATGTGGCCTTGTTGGGTCCATCTGGCTTTCCAGGATGGAGCGAAAAGGGCAAGCAGCAGCCGTTCAATCTCTCTTGACTACTCCACAGCCAGGGTCAGGTCTGTCCCTGCTGCCTTGGTGGCACTCAGGGGCTGCACAGCAGAACGGTGCCTGAGGTGCTCAGGTATTGGAAAGGTCTTAAGCTCAGCTCCTGAACTTCACCCTGAAGTGATTTATGAGAGCTCAGCTCCTGACCTTCACCCTGAAGTGATTTATGAGAGCTCATATACTCATTTCCACCAGCTCTGCTGTAAAGATAATGCCCAGCAGAGTGACAGAGCAGGCAGCCTGGCTGGGAACTGCTTGAACCTCAGGTTAGAGCGCGGCTGAACTGGCAACTCAGATTTTCCCACCTGCACAACAGTGCTGTTAGTCCTCCCTCTTTTGCAAAGCATCTTGTGTTCTCCAAAGAAAAGCACAAGGTAGGAGTTAATGGTGATGATGACCTGAGCAAGACATTTTGCAGACACATATTAAGATCAGTGGTGAGGGCTGGCTCATTGCAAAATGCAGTTAGAGATGCTGTTTGAAGTCAGCGCCAGCTCCCTTCTGGGAAGAAGAAGGAGGACAATGCACGTCAGTGAGTGTCATCTTTACTCTTTGGAGAGTAAAGAGTTTACTCTTTACATCTTCTCTTTGGAGAAATAACTCCAAAAAGAGAAGTCCACAGGGTGGAAGGAGACACTACCGGCAGAAGAAATTCACATTCTCAACTAGTTGGAAGGGAAAGCAATCTGCTTAATTTGGAAAACATATATAGCAACAAACAGAAGTAGAATACCAGTAAGCTGTGGCAGAGAGCCACTTGCTTTTTGTTAACTCCAGTGTGTTCTCATCTTGAATGAAAGTTTAAACCTCTCCAAAAAAACCTAGGCAATGTAATTGCAGGGACACAATATTGGTGAGTTTTAATAAGGGAGCTGGGCATGGAAAGGGCTGCTCTGGAGGAGGAAGCTCAGGGCTCAGCTGAAGATATTTAGCAGATGGGCAGGATTATTGCAATCCTTATCCAAACCAGCATATATTTTATTTCGCTATAACCAGGGGCCCAAGTAGAGTGGCCAACCTGAAAGTGTAAATGGAAGTAATATTATGATTATGGAAGAGAGAAGAGGTGGGAAAAGCTCGGGAGCTGCTGAGCCAGAGATTTTGGACGACAGGAGAGAATCGTTGCTCTTGTTGCTGAAAAATCTAAACCCCTTGGGGCTAACCCTGGTAGAGCAGGCATCCAGACAAGCACACCAGAACCGGGAAGGGCTGGATGGTAAAAGGATGACAGTCTCTGAGATACACATTTAGTTCTAGATACTATTGGGAATAGTAACTAGGTAGGCCACAGAGAGTGACATTCATCTGATGTCTGCTGCTGAGTTGACAAACCTCAGCTCCCTTTCTGGACGAGAGAGATCTGGTGAGTACAGTCTGTGGAGTGCAGTGCATGATCTGTTTCTCTCTAAAGTAGTTGTCTAAATCTGGGCAAATGGACAATACCTCAACATGCCTATTTCTCTCCACGACTGTAAAGGAAAGCAGGATAACTCCTGGAGAAAGTGCCCTTATTGGGGATATATAACCTTAGGTGAGATGCATCCCCCCAAAAAAGACTCCTCCTGTGTCTTTAGGGGGAGCAGATCTGCCTTGGGATTGTAATGGGGCTCTTTTAGAAGTCAACTGGGTTGATTCATAAAATCTAAAGATGCGTGTCTGGGCTAGTGTTTCTAAAGGGCTATGAGAAACATCATTCCCATTGAAATCAGTCAGTTAAGTACCCTTAACAAGCTTGACTTCTGGGATGAAATTCTTGAGTTTTAGGAAGTCAGACAAGTCCCACTGATAGCCTACTGGGAATGTTACAGGATGTTGACTAGATGAAACAAGTCTTCTGTTTATACTCTTAGTCCTCTCTTATTCTGAGACCTGTAGCTTTTTGGCTGGAATGCTGCTTCAGGCTATAAATTCTTTTAATACCTTTGGCTTTGCACATGCTGAAATGTACTGACTTTGGCCACGAGCCCACATGTCTAACACTGGGCATAACCCACAGTAGACCTTAATGCCATTCAGTAGAAGGATGACATCAAATTTAGAGGCAGAGGGACTTTTAAATTTGTCTCCTGAAACCAGCTGGGTGAAAGAAATCATCTACCGAGCAGCTATGGAAACTCTGAAAGGGCATGTAGACACCAGGAATGAAGATATGTAGTTTTTCCAGCTCACGCTAAAGTGGTATATTCAATCCAGCAAGCTTAACTATGGTTGTTAGCATGCAACACACATATGCTTCTTAATTATGAGAGTGATATTTTTGGATTATCATGCCCAGCTATGAAAAGTCTGCATTTGTTGCGAAGAAATCTGAGGAGGACATCAGCCCTGGTGAACAGTAGAGGCAAAAATGGAACATAAGCTGCATGAAATCTTTGCTATTGTACAGCTGCTTTTCCCATCAAATTATACTTGTTTAAGAAAGTTTACAATCCCAAAACATACAGGGACTGGAGGAAACATATAAACACAAATCCAGGACAGCAGGAAAAAAACAGTTTAGTACTCTGAGGGCAGAAAACATGGAAAATAGAGAGGGAACATTGGTTAATGGTTATCCTCTGTGTAAAGATCAGCAGGGTGAGGTTAAAAGGCTGAACGTTTTTTCCCTGCTTTTTAATGTCTGCAGTGTGAGATCTAGGTTTTTGGACTGGGCTCAAATCTGATATAAATAAACAATCTTGGAAAGTGAGCTGTGAAATCTCAGCCTATTCAAGCTAGCTTCTTTCAGCTGCACTGTTTCAAAAGTCTTTACCCCGTGTTAGAATCCAGCCCGTGGAGGAGGTCAAAATACTCTGCTGGCGTTTAGTCCAACCTACCTTCATTTTCTTGCATTTTCTGTACTTTCTGAGTCTGGCACCAGCTGTTGGGGCGAGCAGAAAAACATGAAAAGATGGGTAGGTTTAAGTTATTTTTATCTCTGCAGCTGTTGAATCAGAATCTCATTTAGCATCTCATTTCTGTGAATAATCTCAATGCATTTAGAAGGTTTAGGTGAACTTCACATATACACTTAAAATTGTGCTTATTATTTTTCTAGAATTAGCCCTGGTTACAAGCACACAATTATGCTAGATGTTGCAAAAAATCATTATAGGAGATCATCTTGGTTTACATTTTTTCAGCAATAGAGCTGAAAAATTTCTTTTTGCACAAATCCTGTTTCACAAAGAATTTTTTTTTTCTTTAATCTTTCAGTTAAAGCACTGAGGGTGTAAGTGTCCAGTTAATAATTAAAAAAAAAAAAGAAAAAAAAAAGAAAAAAGCT
Organism: Pelecanoides urinatrix; assembly: GCA_013400755.1. NCBI lineage: Eukaryota > Metazoa > Chordata > Aves > Procellariiformes > Procellariidae > Pelecanoides > Pelecanoides urinatrix. The sequence goes on from VZTQ01000493.1 coordinate 70,463, forward strand.
GATATCTTTGAATAGTTTTTTCTTAAAATAACTGTTTCATTTCTAATTTTGAACATGATGCCATTAAAAAAATATTCTCCATAAAAGCTAACATAAAAGAATCATTTGGGATTAATGGTTTGGCTGCCACAAAATTATTTTCCCCCTTTTTATTTCACTAAGAAATTAAAGTTTTTGAGGCAAAATATTTCTTCTCCATCTTTTTGTTACTTTTTTTTTTAGCACTGCAAAAAAATGAAAATTCAGTTACTCAGCTGCAAACAACACAGATTGTATCAGCAAAGGAACCGTCAGGAAACCCCTCAGTAGCTAGAGGGAGAAGACAGGACCCTGCTGGCTTCCAGCCTTCTGGTCCACCCACTAGCTCACCCCGCCTCCGTGAGACTTCTTCCACACCCTGGTAAACATGTCTGTGGCTTGAAAGACAGACATCTTTCAGTCAATAGAATTTTATTTTATTTCTTTAGGTAATGTAACCATTCCTACAAAAACTTTGCAGCTTGCCTAGTGCATTATGCTGTTTCCTGGGAATGTGAAGCTTCTTATATTTTCCATTCCAGTTTTCAATCTGAGGGAAAGTATAGTTGCAAACCACCTTTGGTAGTTTTTTCCCCTGTCATTACTTATTTGGAATGACATAGCTCTTAGGTGGTGTTCTCACAAATCATATATGGTCAGATAGCACACCCTCATTCGAGGAATATTAATCAGCTGGTTTTGCCCACACTTCAGTCTTATGTATGTAACCTATCAAACACATTCGTGTACTCACTTCCCACTCTAATGCTGCTCTGTGCAGCAAAGAAACATTAAAAATAGGTGCACTGAGAAGGTAAAACCTGTAAAAATGTCCTTATGGGATCAGTCCCCACATCCATCTCTCTCAGTATCCGGTCTTCAATATGTCCAAAGCAGTTGCCCAGAGATGGATATAGGAATAAGACAAGTTTCCTTGATATATTCTCTCAACTTCCCACCATATGAGACTTGGATGTGAGGTGGAGGCTTGCAGAACCTCCTGAGATGAGGTGGCGTGTTTGTGTGTTTCATGGGTTTTCCTTTTCTGAATATCTCCAACGGCTTTTTGAACTCATCCAACTTTTAGCTGCAACGTGCTTCAGACGGTTTCACAGTTCAACATCCCTTTTGTTTAACACCTACTTTTCTTTGTTTCGAACTGGCCACTTGCTAGTTTGATTTGATCCGGAATAATTACTACAGAAGAAAAGCAGGGAATATTTGCTGCCTTTTCATCTTCCCTGCCACTGCCCGCATCATTCTTGATTTCCTAAGTGTCCATCACACCCTCTTCAGTCATCCCACTGCCAGGCTAGCTACCAGCCTATTCAGTTGCTCCTCATTCAGGTGTCATCCATCAGTGATGGATCATCCCTTTAGTGATGGATCTTCCCAGTAGCTTTTCTAGAGTTACTATAAGGTGACCAGAACTGCACACAACTTTCAAGATGCCAGCACATTACTCATAGTGTCATAGCAATGCTTTCTATTTTTTCCTTTATTTCTTTCCTCAATATTCCTAAAATTTAATTTGCTTTTTTGACTGCTACTTGCGGTGACATTTCCATAAAAACATTGTTACCGCAAGACCTCATTCTTGAATGACAACAGCTGTATCAGAGCCTGCTGTTATGCAAGAAAGACCTCTCACTCTTCAAATTGTAGTCTGACCCTTCCTGCTGAGGACTCAAAATAAGTGAAAATCACTGCGACTTCCATTGTACCTGTTTAACTGGGTACGTAGGAGGCTGGGAGAAACAAACAGCCCTTCATATGTGACGGAGATAGGGAGTAACATTACCTCATTTTCTGAGTTAGCAATTGTCTTTGCATCCACCAGTACCATTCAGATAGTATGGAAGTTCAAAGCTGTCCTTGTAACCTCCAGCTATGATTAATGCTAGGAATGCATTTGTGGGGATGCAGTCCCAGGAGCCCCCAAATTTATATCAGGACCCCCTATGCTCTGTGTTGTGCAGACACAGAGCGAAGAGACCAGTTCTTACTAACGGCTTTTACAACATAAATCACAGTTTCTGCAACTCTCCGTGTGTCTGATATTAGGTGGTGTGGGTGGGTGCGTGGGGCACGTGTGGTACAGCCCTGCTAAGTTCAGAGGGTGGATGAGAATGTTTCTTTGGAGGTGGAGGATGCTTGTTTAGGAGACCAAAGTTGCTGCAACAGTAAATATTATTGCTGCATAGGTTTGTTTCTCCCTTATGACTTTTCTATACATTTGTCACAGTACTGGGTAAGGTGAGGGTGGAGGGAGGCTGCCATGGGTTTTGAAAGGAAAAATCATCATTTAAACTAACAGCAAAGTAAGAAGACCTTCAGTATAAAAAATGTACATCTCACCCACTCACCTTAAAAAATATAACTCTGTTATTCAGTAGAGTCAATAACAGTTAAATTTTCTTATGTGTAATCCACTGTTGGTTGAAGAACATCAGAGTTTCAAAATATGTTCTCATTAAAAAGAAGATATATTTTGATAAAAAACTTTAAATTGTCCTTAGATTTTTATTTTTTATAAGTAAGCTTCATTCATCTCGTACACTGGAAGAACATGAAACTAACATGAAAACCTCCAATTTCCTGGGATTTCAAAACTTGCACTGTCTAATGAAAAGAAGTAAAGGTAGAATTCAGTGGAAATCTACTTTCTTCCTTCTTTAGCCAATTCATATCACAGCAGTTACATGAGACCTCCCTGTTGCCTGGCCGATGCCTCAAATTTAGCATGAGGGACATCTCAGCAGGGACAGCTGTGTAGAGATATTGAGAGTGTGGCAGAGGACAGACAGTCCATATGGACATGGTGACAGAGTTTTTACCAAGTTCCTGGCATGGCTCAGGACTCAGAAAAGCCCCAGTTTCTGGTCAGTTCAGATACATTTGCAAAAACAGCTGGAGCACTAGCACAAGCAGTAAATGCTTAGATTTTAAATCCAGGAGTCCCAAGTTTAATCCCAAATTCTGGAAAGTCAGTGTTTTGCATTTCATAAACTAAACACTTATATCCTAATTGCAAAACCAAACCAAACCAAACCAAAACCCCTGGCGTATGCTAAAAATACGTGCAACCCTCAGACTTGTGCAATGTAATTATTAAATTTCTGTCCACACAATCAGCATTGTTTATATCACTAAATCACATCAACAATACCCCAAAAATAAACACCAAGCCAAATACAAATCATGGGCTTGTTGGCAAGAGGCTGGAATGCAGGCGGTGCCTTTGTTGAACACATGGGCTACTGAATGACTCCTTGTAGGGAAAAAACAATCCTATTGTGAAATAGAATTGAGGCCGCATTACCAAAAGGAACATCATACACACTCTGCTGTATAGACGTATTCAATAGTAATGTTGTAGGGGGAATTATTTTTCTCCTGTGTAACACTGATTTAATGCTCTGCTGAGTTGATGGTCAGTTAATACCCTTAAATCATCACAGAAATCAATGGAGGAATGCTGATTACTTCCAGCCATGGGTCTGGCCTCAGTACTTTTCATTACAGGTCCATTTGTTTTTATTAAACAGATGGATAGTCTAGTGATCTGGTAAGTATTAGAGGTTTACTCTCAGACGACAGGCTTCAAAGCCTCCAGTATATCATAGGGAATATGACCTGAAGCCCAGCCCATGGCAATGGAGACTCTCGCTGTGGTGTAGGCTTTGAATCCTACCCAGAAGTGGTGATTTCAGCTCCCTTATTCATTAATCCGGTCAAATGACAACAGTACTAAAGACTTCAGCACACAGGCAGGAGAGGAAAAAGACTTAGCTTAGGATGGAGGAGCATTGGCAGAGCTGTTAGGCACCTGACAATGGAGTAAAAGAGATATTGAAGTTCACAATTCACATGAATTCACTGTCCCATCTGGGAATCAAGGCTAGAAGAGCAGAACAGACACATTGCAGGACTAAGGCTTCAATGGCTCTGTCAGTAGGGCAGGTGAAGAAGAGGTAAAATATCCATTTTAATGATGCCAGGATCAATTTTTTCCAATATCAAACATGTTAGTAACAGACTTTCCTTTTCCCAACAATGACACCAAATTTGAGATTACAATGCAGTTCTTAAATCCGTCATTTAATCTGACAAATTTAGCATAAAGACATTAATAGCATGTTCGTACCTCCTCTTTATCCCTCCGCCATTAGTGCCTGTACTTTTGAGTCTGAGATAGAATAAATGAGGATTGAGAAACAAGATGAATAAAGTTTTGAGCAGCAATGCCTATCTGCCAGCTTCAGAGATGAGAGAAGAAAAAAAAAAGTTGATGGTTTAAGGAAGTCAGAAACATTACCCACTGTAGCTTAAATCAGATGGATTAGCTGAAGTAAGAAGATGTAGTAATTGGATTCCTGTTGTGATGGTTAATTGTGTTACATTGATATTATCCATAGCTGAGTGTTGCATGTTCCCTCCCTTATTGGTTCCTGATCAGTGGAAAATGGGTGTGGAGGATTATTAATGGGAATTCAATTTATGTACAGATACACCCCAAAATGTCGGCGTCCCTCTGTGAACTGAGTCCCACCCCAATGTGTTCTTCTCTGAAGAGCATCAGCCTAACTGGAAGTACGATGACGTTATTTTATGTACTTTGGAGAAAATCAACGGAACTGACAAGTAAAAAGGGATGGCCTTGCAGATCTGGGATTAGAAAGAGGTGGGAGGGACCTGTCTTCAGTTCCTCTTTTCACTACCAACTTCCAGTATTGTTTTGGGGAACCTGTGTCAGACCACATCAACGGAGGTGTGTATGTTCTTCTGACATCCTCAAAACTTCCACTTAGACAACCTGCTTCACACCCAAGCCTGACTCTGTCAGGAAGCCTCTAAATCACCTGGAAATATGTTCACAGAATGTGTGAACATAAACAATCCTGGCAAAAAAGTCCTGCTGCAGCCAGGGTCAGTTGTCTCAGACTGTTTCAGACTTAATCAGTGGTCCTTACGGGTAAAACACGAGTCTACCATTGGAAAAGTGTAGCACCCTGGCCATTACATGGTTGAGGCAAAGAGTGAATGGAGTGAGGTGACACCAACCTTCAGTTGCACCAAAGTCTCCCAAAGTCTTTATGAAAGCTTTCGCTGTTACAGGAGACATTGATAAGTAGTGAAAAATAGAGAAAAAATCAGCATTATCAATCTGAAATATTAAACTGGAAATGGATTTAAGAGGGGTTATCCAGATCTTACATTCACAGATTTCATATGATGGCAGGTCAAGTTTAAAATGTCAGCCCTGTTTTGAGAGTTACTGAATTTCCACAGTGCAGAGGCTACATTATGCTGAAAGTCGTAAATGATTCTAAATAGTGCATTAAGGAAAACAAAGGGATTTTCAAGGTTTTCCTGGATGTGAGATTGAATCTGGTGAAATTTTTTGCTTGCACAGAAGAAAGCAAAGTCTTCAAACAATCATTGTTCTAGTTTTGTTTGATATTAATTTCTATAATGTGTTTTCATATGGTAGAACAATGATAGTTTACAACAGATAGATATACAACATTTGAGTGTAATTTCACTGGACAACTTCAGATAACCTGTATTATTGACATGCAGATCTAAGAAAAAAAAGGTGAAAAAAAATTTCGAAGGAACCAAGGGCAATTCAAATACACATTCTTGTTTTTGAAAAAAAAAAGAAGCCAGAAAATATGAAATGTCGAAGCAGAATCCATTAGCTGCTAAGATGGAGCAGAACAATGAAGCATTTATGATATTCAGAAGCTGCAAGGTTTGCTTTCACAAAGACCATGCGTTCATATTAATTCCCCAGATTCTGAATGACTATTGATGTTAATTACTGATTTTGAAAACCTTCTGAATATAAAAACTACAAGGAAAGCTATCCGTGAGTATGAGCCTGTGTTCAAGTTGTGAAACCCACTAATAATGTGGAATAATTTTCAGAGATTATGGCAAATCTACAACCAAATGAATGCAACTAATTGAACCCCACAGGATAGAAGACGATACCTTCCCATTTTAAAATTGTCAGAGTAATTTGTGGTTGGAAGACTCACAGGGTTAATGAGAAGTGAACAGAAATTATGGAAGGAAAAAGGAATTGTAAGAACATCACCAGGTCCACAGGAAAGGAACAGGATTGACAAGGTCTGAAATAGCATTCTGAGATGCAAGACAATCTCTGGGACCCAGTTTAAACTGCTAGTTCAATAAATAAACCTAGTGCCTAAATAATTGCATAAGAATAGTCTGGAAAAAGAATGAAGTGTAATTCCAGCCAAAGACAGGTTCTTTAGGGGTAAAATGTAAAATCACAGAAAACTATAACAAAAATGTTTGTAAATACATGAAGGAACACAGCCAAATACTTTTATCAGAACACCTATTGAAAATATTATCTCTCCAAAGCCAGTTGAATTCACTTGACTAATGTAATTTCATTTGTACCCTCAAATTTAATGGAAGGTCCTAAAATAATCCAATAATTGGGGTTATTTTCTCAAGGATTGAGCAGTAGTGTGCTGTGACACATAAGCCTTGTAAATTCGTTACTGAGGAGTCTTCAATGACAAACGAGTTCCCTTTTCAAAGGGATCAAATCAAAGGGGGAAAAAATCCTCAGTATCAGTCATCTTTAAACAAATCCACATGTATCCCATAATCAGAGGCAACCCCTTGCCACTCACAAGCAGTGTTCCAGCTTGAACTTTTTGACCTTATTATACTGTTGTGCTTGAAACAGCAGAAAAAAAGCTTGAAGTTAAACTGGGAGAAGTGTTTGAGAACAGTTATGCTTATATAACTGTTAGTGAAGTAGTAGCTGATTTAATTGTTGTGGGTTTCATTTTTAAAATTAAATTTAAATTAATAGAAAAGCATTGAATAAATGCTAAATGAAACAGTTTTTTATTATGGTTTGATCAAAATAATTTGGGGTGCCAAGAACCATGTGGAAGAGAGAGGATTCCTCCCCTCGTTATTCTTTTTATTTCAACATTTCTTATTTTTTCTTCTCTTGCTCTTTTCCTTTCGGGTGTGAGGAGTGGGATTGGTTATTATATAAAAAAAATACAGCTGTGGTCATCTCTAGTTATCCTAATTCCATTACTCAGCTAGCATAGCACTTTTTTAGGTATAAACCAAAACACTTTACACAAAAGTAAACAAACAAACAGCCCCTCCTAGAATATCACTAAATTGTAATCAAGGTATTCTTGATTTCTGTTGTACGCTTCAATCTTTATGAGATTCATCATATACTCACCTTACCCTTTATATACTTGACTCTGGTCATTTGGCAGCTGACTTGCACCCGCTATACTTGTCAGGTTATACGCATACATAAGAATTAATTATCTTGGAAAAGCTAAAAGATCATCAACTGGAATGAGATGACTACATGAGATCCCACCAAGCACTGAGATGGCTATCTTTTTGCAGAACTGCTGTTTGGTGCTTGTAGGTAGGCATAAGCCAAAACACCAATGCAGAAATTTATTTACTACAGAAGTTTCAGAAACCTGGGACCACATTTGTCTTAAGTTACAGTATGTAAGATCTGTGAAATAGATGGCATACGCACAAACTTCTTCGAGTCATATTTAATACTAGTTTTGAATCTGTTCAGCATTGCATTTCTTAAGTAGCAGGGTAAATTATTAGGCTTTTTTACTTCATTGTGTGCTCATTTGATCCTAATGATCTCCTCTGGTAGAACCAATGCATGCACTCAGGCAGGAGATTATCAGGCAGCTAAACTGAGGTGTCTAAAATAATCAGATCAAACAAATGGACCATAAATACAGCCAGACTCAAAGGGAAAGGAAAGGAAGGGAATAAGTAATTTTAGACATCGGCTTTCCATGTATGTTTAATTTTTAACATAAATTGAACATTACTAGTTATCCAACTTCTAATATCATCGTAGAGGGCTATGCACTGTCTGTAGGAAGACACTATCCAGCTGAGTCCCAGTGAGGCACTAGATGTTTTAAGATACCCAGGGAAAAGCAGAGAAGAATGTTAATTAGAAGAGAGGTTATTGAAATAAGATTTTCTTCTATTTATTAACAGCCTAGAGGCTTAGGGGAGGAATATGCAGCAGACCTTTAATTAATCTGTATACTTTTAAAGGGAATTTGCTAGAATTCGTCATGGTCAGGTATGTGTTACTGAGACAATAAAGTAACAAGACTGGCAAATGTCTGCTTTGTTGAGAGTCAGAGGAGGGAAAAAACCATAGTCCTGGTTATAATATGATTTTGGGATTTGCATTTCACAACACAATATCTGGGAAATTACTTCAGGGACATTACAGCGCAACAAGAGGCATTCCTGTAGAGATATAAGAAGCTAGGCAAATGAATGTTTAAAAAGAAAACATAAGCAAGAGCAAGCCTGGCACATGAGTAGCTTGCATGGGCACATAGGTCGATGACAAAGTCATCCAGGGTCATCCACAGAAGACATATTTGGCAAGCAACAGCAATGCCAACAAAAGCAGCAGCCTTCTCCCTTATTGCTTAGCTAATTGATTTCATCATTTTTGTAAGGGTGGGGCTGGTTCATCTCACCTGTATTAGGCAACTGTTTTATGATCACCCTCTGAATATGCCCATCTCTCTTCATTGGCTTCAGAAGGAGCCTGAGATAATGCAGGTCTGAATAGGTATCTGCTTTACAGATACTGGAGAAGATACTCAGTACTGGAGAAGATGAATCCCGTCTTGAGTGACAGATTATTGTAATTTGGATTGTTTTAATGTGGGATGATTCTGAATGGAGTGGAATTATCTTCATGTAACTTTAGATAATTTCAGTGTAAACAGCTGCACCAATGCAAGACCGCTTGTTTTATAAACGAAAGAAACAATTATTTTGTAGTCACTATCTATCTGACCTATTCAGACATCTTGTTTAGCACTGAATTAATTCTGTCCTGGACTCTACCGACTAGAGGTCTACTGGCTGTAAAGCCATCACTCTAGACGTTGAGGTTAGAGCAGAAAAATTCCTCCCTGGGGTGATTACAGTGGCTCTCACACTCACAGCCAGAGAGGATGGCCGGGATGTTGATGTATAAAAGCCCTGAGAGCTTGCCAAAGAAAATGCAATTAATAATCACCTGTGTTGGCACTGATGTTAGTAAAAATCAGCAGAAATCTGCTGAAAACCTTTTTGTCAGTACCTCGGCAGAGAAGGAGCCAGAAGTCCCGAGTGGGGTCGGGCAGCTCTTCCTGTGGGATCCAGCACCACGGACAGAGGCAGCGGCTTCGCTCCCGCCCGCCCTCGCCAGCCTCCGCCTCCAGTTAAGACGCAAATGCTGCCTGACTTTAGATTCAAGACGTCCTTTGTATTCATTTTTTTTTCATATTGTCGTGGTTTAACCNAGAAATATTGGTTGTGACATATGTATTTTCTTACCAGGAAAGACAATATAATCCCTGTTTTGCCCAAGAAGAAAAAGGCATACAAAGATTGCCTTTTTCAAAAAGCAATTGATAATAGGGCCTAATTAATCAGCACCACACAGGCAAATTAGAAAATTGATCCTTAATATATTTTATCCTCTAAGTTATATCATTTTTGCCCTACCTTTTGCTCTTACGATATAAGTAATGTCAGGAAATACAATTTTGGGGGCAATTCTTTGGCTGCTGTTCACATCATGTCTCCATTAAGATACAAGGTCATAGCAGGAGACCAAAGCTAATCTGGTGAGCAAACTCAGGTGACTTGACAACTGCTAACTGAATTGTTTCATTATTTTGATTAACAAATGCCTCAGGAGTCATATAGTATTTACAGAGAAAATGAGAAAATGGCATTGTCACCTGCTTATTTTCAGAACTGCCTGTCCTTATCTTGACTGCCAGATTATTATGAGGGTTTTTTTTCCTCCTCATCCTGTTAATCATCAATTTACTTAACTTTAATTTCTACATAAAAGCAAAAGCATTTTGCTAAGAAGCAATGACAAGCAAGTTGAGATGTCTGCCCGCTTCTGTTTTCTGAATAGAGGAAATAATTTCTGTACCTTGGTATACACACCTCTGAGCACTACCACGACAGTAAGTCCCTTATCTCTAGCCCAGTGCTGGTTTTTTATCCTGGTGCTGTTTTTTAATCTCACAATGCATCCAAATTCTTTACAATGATCTGCACACACAAATTCGCTTCTCTCAATGCTAATGACATTCATTATGTGGTGACTAGTCTAAATAACTTCAGGCTATTTAAGATAAGGTAGGTTTCATAGGCTTGCTAGATGATAAAGTTTCCTTATTACTGCAAAGTTTATTACCTTTGCATTTTCTCCTGACATTTTAAGAGAAAAAGGGTGAAGTTTAGAGGGTACTCTGAGAGCTTTCATAGGTGATTACATTTCCATGAATTCCTGAGTCACCATAGATTGCCTACGGCAAACATGAAGTAAAATATTGGGTCTGTAAATCCCCACAACCTCTGTGAGGCCAGAAGGGAGCCGTTTCCTCAGAGCAACATGGCAATCAGTGCTGCTTTCACCCAGTACTGTGTCTAACATCCCCGACAGAAGGGCAGTTGGTGAAAACAGACATGCCTACCTGCCTGGCAGGAATATATTATGCTGTATAGATATGCCCAGATGCCTCAGCCTCTACTGCACCTTTCCGCCATCCTCTAGCTGTGAAGGATGCAGTCCCTCTTTTTTTGGGGGGGGGGCAGAGAGAATAACTGTTCAGGTTGCTCTCTCACTTTCTGAATCCTGAGGTTATGGATGTACTTCCAGGAGAAATACCTGTGATACAAACACCACCACTTAAACAAGTGTTGGTTTATTAAACCAATAGAGGCCTGGCAGTCCTTTTCATAGTGAATTCTTGAGTTACGTGTTGCTCCCCAGGCCAGAGTCAGCACATGGGGTATTACCGCAGCTTAATTAACACTCCCTTTCCAAGGAAGTGCAGGGCCATCAGGACCACTTGCTTCATGACAGTAACCTTGCAACACATCATCAGTCTCCTATCTGGCAGGTGGTGCTCCAGTAGACACCAGTAGACAGCAGATATGGTGGCAGAAGAGCTGTTTAACAGCCCAGTATCCAGCAGGTCTTGTGGTGGGAAACTGAGATGTAGTAAAATGGACAGGGAGATAACAGGCCTGGAGGGAGCAGGGGACTTGGAGTATGAGGCCACCCACCTTCCGTGGTGCTCTTGGAGGGCCAGCAGGGGATCAGTTTATCTCCATACTGGCAGAACTAATACAACTGTACAGGTTTTGCACAGAGAAATTAAAAGACGCGTCTAATAAAAAGGTACAAGGGTCTGCAGGTTAGTGCCTTTATATTTAGATCCTGGTGTTTTGTGATGCAGATTCATGGACTGCTGTTATTGACCTGCTGATGTCTGGACTCCTCTCCTCTAGCTCCATGAATGTGGCATCACTATTGTGGAAATATAACATCTTCAGCCACACCTGTCTTCTTTTTCCTCATCTGTACTTTGATCGTTAGAGCAGTCTCTTGTCGGGTAGGTGCTACAGGCTTAAAAGGTCTTAGACTGTGTTCTGAGCAGCAGGGTATTATATCAAAAACAGGTCTAACACCTCTACTGGGGTCAAAAGGAAAGTCATTACCTGTGCTTGTTACAAGGTACCAGTCAGGGATCTACATAGGGTAGTTTGGCTCTGAACTCTAGCAGACTGGGCTCAACCTGCTGCTCCAGCTAGTTTTAGGACTCCAGGGGTGTATAAGTATGTGTGTTTGTCTCTTAATCAAACCAGTCCAGCTGAAGGCACGAGAGGCACTGCGTGTGTCTAGAAAGCTTTCAAGGGAAAAGGGATAGTACTGTAGGAGTTGAAGTGTCTTTGGGCTTCGATGACTCCTGGGAGAATTATGTTGGATGTCGGTACTGGCACCTGTTTGGATTCCTATTTTAAGTGCAAATTGGTTCCTGTAGAAGGGCTCAGTATCTCATTATGCCAATAGCAGTTATAAAAGAAAGCAGGCCACGAGGGAAGTATTTGGTACCATCTTATTTCTTTTACCTGTTTTCTTGGGGTTTTTTATAGAACAATTAGCAGCTTGTCATTGCATTGCCTGTCTATTAGCTTCCTTCCAAGATGTGGAGACTTTACTTCATATTTTGCATGAGATGCTGAGGCACAGATTCAAATATTATTGTCCTGTTTCTGAGTGCCTTAAGGATCGTCACAGTGTTCTGACTACACAATGGCATATATAAAACTTCCAGCTGCTAACACAAAACATTTAAATATCCCTTTAGGCCACGTGAACCTTTAGAGCTCAGGTCAGCTGTGATATTAATTGCTAATAACAGCACATTTGTCTCCTTGCGTAGTGCAACTGTGACATTAATTACCAGTGAGGTCATGGGTCAGGCTCAGAACCAAGCTGCAAACCTAAAGTAATCGACCCCTTTTTTTGATAAAGCTCAAAGTCTTTTCCTTATTGACTCAGTTAACATGAAATTCAACTGTTCACATTTTTAGCTGGACCCCTTTTTCCTCTGCATAATAAAGGGCAAAAAAGTATAGCCCAGTATTATAGGAACAGAACAAGACATACTTTAAATTAGAGTTTGCACGTGGAAAGACAAATAAGCAGAAGGATTAAAAAATAGAAATAAAAAAGCCCTACCAAAACCAAAGTCCTGCAACCAAACAAAAAACTCTCAGATATAGACAAAAACCTCCACCCATTTATCCAAGAATCAGGAACTCCAAGCTCCTTGCACAGTCAGTTGTTTTTCACAGTGGATGAGCTCAAAATGGGCAGTTGCAGCTTGGAGAGATGCTGGGCACACACCACTGTTGGGTAAGGATCTCTGTGCATGAGCGAGTGTGCGAGAAAGGGAGCTGGTTTGCTAGAATATATTTCCCCAACTCACCACATTTTCAAAAATCTCTGTCAATAAAATGCCCTTTCGCCTTTCCAGATGCAAACATACAGAACTGCCTGGTGCTCTCACTGCATCTATCATCCCATTTTTTCCCAGCAGCATGGGAGTATCTAGGAAGAGGTGGGAAAGTAAGAGAGAATTTAGACAGCTAAACATGCTGTACTTTACTACACTACTTTTGGAGTACATACATGCATGTAACTATATATGTATATGCATATGTATATATATGTATGTATGTATTTTTTTAATAGATATCTCTCTCTAATGCTTTGGTGTCTCTGTAAAAAACCCTTTGGCTCTGCAAAGATACTGCCTAACTCGCTCAGATCACTGCATGTAAAAGTCAACCCCAAATCCAATGCTGAAGAGTAACACTGAGCAACAGAACAGATGACCCATAGCATGGTCCACTTTTTTCTGAAGAGGATGGAAGGAATGTACTGGGCTTTGACTTGAACCTCTGATGGCCTAAGTTTATTATTTGTGCTACAGGGTTGGCTAGAACATGGCTTCTTTTTGTGTGTGCCAGCACAATTGTTACAGGCACAAGCCCGTAATTCTTTTTTACAATTTTTACAGGTTTCATAGAATCATAGAAGTCCATGGAGTGGGGTTTTATGCAAACAAGTCGATGTAGCAGCCACTTTAACAGCAGCATTAATAAAAACCCACTGAAGATAAATGCTTACTGTCTTATTCAATACTAACTCCTTAAGCTGCTGAAAGACTGATTATATGTTACTGGAATAAGTTTTCCTTTCCTAATGGTGTAATTTTCTGCTATATAGCCTGCAGTATATATTAGAGTGACCAGTTTAAACAGGACCATTTTGCCTCTGCTGTAGATTCCATTCAGTATTTTGGTTTTTCTTCCCTTTCTGCTTCACAAATACATCTTCAAAAGGCTCAGAGACTCAGCTGGGTTATTACTGCTAAGAGGAGTGCCTTTATTGCTATTTTATAGGTAACAACGCAAAGGCTGTCAAAGGAGAAACAGTTTCTTTGGCGTCACACAGTGCGTCATGGTTTTGTGAAAAACTTCTCTCTCACTCTCCAACTGTAATGCTTCTAAATTGCATTGATGCCATGTTTCACAAACAGCCGAAGCCGTATGAGTCAGGAAGCTTTGAATGTCGTAGCCTTTACAGGGACGAGAACCCCCTCCCTCAGGTTTACATCTGCTTTTACTGTCAGGTGCAGACATAAACTGTGGTCATGGGGTTGGAGGAGCTTTTGGATCAGGAATGCAGACAATAGTCAGGAGGAAAGATACAAAGAAAGATAAAATTCTTCATACCTGCAGTTACAGAAAATTGTAAGAGCTGGAAAAGGAAATAATCTTATAGACTTTATGCATAGCAGGAAGCAAACATTCTGAGCTCAATCCCTGCCCTTAATACATAATCCCCAAACATTTCTAGTGACATTAACAGTTGCAATAAAATGATGTTCCTTCTTAATAGTCAGGCATGGAAATTCAGTTAGAGCAAAAAAACCCCAAACAAAAAACCAAGTACAAAAAGTAGCTAAGACAATAATGTGGCTAAAGTCCCAAATATGGAAGGAGCTGTATGCATTAGGTGATTCACTATTGAGTGGTAGATATATATATTTTTATGACCAAGAGATTTTTTTGCAGGCTTCTGTATAATCAAATTCAGGAAATTTTACATGTTGATTCTTGAAGAAAAACCAAATCCATATGCTCACCAAACTGTTTAGCAAAGCTGCCTGTCTGCCTTGTTTCCTTTACTTTTTTCCTCTATTTCAAGAGCTCCCACTTGAAACAAAAGAACAGAAGGTAGGGACTAAGTACATTCTTGTTTATTCTTACTGCAGGGTACATTTCATGTCAAATCCCATTATCTCCATCCTGTCACACACGGCTCTCTTTGCTTTTATTTCATAGTGTTGTTACCAGCCAGCTGTTATGTATCTTGTTTTCCCATGTAAAGACTATGAGGAAGTCTGATACCTCTGCAAAGATGGTCCGAACTCCATTTTTAAATTGCAATTGTAAAAGGCTAGAATAGGATTTGGTTGCCTAAACAGTTGTCTAATGCCACGTGAGATGTTATTGGATATCCCCCAGACACAAGCTGCCAAACCAGATGAGCATTGGTCTTCCATGGGTTTTGCATTTGGTTCAGGAGTCTCAGATACCCTGTGACCACAAAAGGCACTAGACAGCTATGTGTAGACAATTGAATCCTGTTCTTTTGCGGGGTGGATTTGAGATTGTTAATTATGAGATGTAAATGTAGGTATTTGTGTGGAACTCCTGCAGGATGGGAAGAAAAACAGAAGGAAGATGAGAAGACTCATGGATCAAGATAATGATAGTTTAATAGGGAAAACAAAAGATGCACACACAAGCAGAGTAAGAAGAGGAAATTCTTCACTGCTTCCCATCAGCAGGCAGATTCCAGCCTCCTCCCGGAGAGCAGGGCTTCTGCATGTGCAACGACTTCTTGATAAGATAAGGGCCATAACTACAAATGTCCCTCTTCCTTCTCCTTTCTCCAAGCTTTTATTGCTGAGCACAACATCATATGGTGCGTGAATGAATATGGCAATAGTGGTTACGTTGGTTGATACACCATATTATAGGTGTCTTTACTGTCATTATGATATTTATCCAAATGGCTGACTGCAGCTGTTGTAAAGGTGATAAAAGCAGACACAGTAAAGCCAGGGTACAAAAAGGAGCAGTGGAAAATGTAGAAATTAGAAAAAAGGGAATGACACAGATGCAAATATACTTTGGAGGTAGGCCCTTCTGTTCAGAGGCATCAACCTAAATTTGTTATAATCATACTGACAACTTCTGATTAAACCTGAGTGAGAGTAATTGTGCTATAAAACCAGTACATGCTCAGAGGACTGGGAGGTCAGAGCTGCTACTCTATTCCTTTCACAAAGTGTTTGACCTATTGCTCAGGGAGGGTTGCACCAAATTACATCCAGAGGTCCCTTCCAACCCAAATTATTCTGTGATTCAAATTACCCTCCAAGGCATGCCAGTTTGCATTTAAAACAGACTCATGCCTTGAAAAGAGATAGCTTCCAGGCAAGTTATATATCTAGCTAACACTAGTGAAGATGATTCCTGGAAACTAGGCAATGTAGCTGGATTTTCTGTCCAAGATTCCCATTATGTTGACCTCCATTAAGCTTCATTTGGATGACCAAGTTCTGCAAATGGTAATCTGGTAACAGTTGTTCTGTTGAGGGACATTGGGCCTGAAGTGCTTGGTGAGCTGAGGAAGGAGCAGCCAGTGATTCTGTCCGGGAATATCACATGTGCCAGGTATAGAAGGCTGTTCGAGCAGTTTTTATCGGTTGGCAACAGCAGAGTGTGTCTCTCTTCTAGTTCCTTCCTATTTAGTTGTAGCTCTTGGTTCCTACAACTCAGCATTCCATATATCCCATTCTAAACCTGTCCATATGATAATTCCTGAAGTTCAGCTTGGCCTCTTCTCTTCTCATCTTTTCATCTTACTTTGCTTGATTAAGGTCTAGCTCCTGACCTCTGCATGCCTTGACCACAGCGCCTTGCCCCTTGCTCATGAGTCCATTCTGCTGGTGACCATTGCACATGGCTGCTCACAGAATCACAATGTCCTTGTCTGCCTGACAGACTAGCTAGGTTAAAATATACCAGCACTTTTATTCCCTTGCCTTACCATTATTACGCAATTCTTTTCCACTTTTTTTTTTTACCTGAAGCTTTACCGACTTTGTGTGACTGTCTACATCAATGATAACAATTTAAATAGGGTATAAGGAGAAGCTCATTAATTTCTGCAGGAAATGCATTCTTTTCATCATTAGTTTTGCTAAACGCTTTAGAAAATGTTATCTGCAAAGTCTTTTCAATATATAGTTGAGATTCAACGAATTACAATAACTTATCTTCAAATGAAAATCTTGCTAACATAAGATCCAGCTCGCTAACTTTCAACACAAACCCCCTTATTCCAGTGGAAAGCTGGCTTTCCAGCTAGTTAAAATTCTGTTCCTGTATTTGATGGGTTGAAGGGTAATTAGTATGGGGTGAGAGAAGCTGTACTTAGGCATAGTATGCATTCTGAAACCATCTCCAAGTATCATGTAGATGCCTGTTTCTGCTAATGTCATTACTTATTGAAAGCCTTGCAAAGTTGTCTTTTAAAGCGACATGGGGAAGCAGCAGCCTGAAGTATCTGTTGTGATTAACTGGGGATATTTCTACAGTTTCAACTCGTCTATCCCCAAACTCAGCCTTGGGTCTGATTCAGAAAAATTTTTCTTTTTTCATTTCATAATGGCAAAGATCCTAAATTTGAAATTAATTAAAACCTTATGCAAGCAAAAACAAAAGGAAAAAAAGAAGATTATTTTATTTTCATCTTTCAAATAACAGTAAGTTAAGTGTTTAAGAAGCATTTGGACAATGCCCTTAATAACATGCTTTAACTTTTGGTCAGCCCTGAATTGGTCAGGCAGTTGAACTAGATGATCGTCGTAGGTCCCTTCCAGCTGAGATAGTCTATTCTATTCTATTCTTAATATTTTATTCCTACCTGGTTAGCATTGACCTCTAGCAATGTAACCTATGAAATAAAGGCAGGTGTTTGCTGACCGAACATGTGTGCATGTGTTTAGTGTGTAGTATGTGAGGTGGGATATGGGGAAAAAATTCAAGTCCATAGAAAGTCCCGGCATAAAGTCAAGTCTTGGTCACTAATACGATGCCATGCCGTCTTTTCTCTATCCTAACAGGAGGCAGAAAGTAGCAGCCACTGTTTATCAATCCAGCTAATCCCCTGCTTTCTCAAAAGTGCTGCTCTAGCCTAATATCAACCATTTCTTGAAAAAGCAGAGCAAAGTTTACACCAGGGCGTGCAAGAGTCCCCTGTGATATCTGCACTGATGGTTAAAGGAAGAATAACCAATAAAACATTTTTAGCTAGTTGAGTAAATCATTCACAAGTCTGGCTAGATAAAGCAGTGAACATATGAGACACTTCGGTGGAGTTATGCCATTCGCTGCTTTTATTTGCATTCCCATTTTGCATTCTGTTCCAAACAATTAGATGATTGATGTGCTCAAAATAGATATTTTTTTGTGCTTTTTTGCTCACGTCTCAAGGTGTGGAGTCATCGTAATGGGACAAAACTCTCATGGGAGTTCCCCAGAGTGAAGAACAATAGAGAAACGTGGGAGCTGTGTACACAAGGGTAATGCCTTTCCAAAGACAACGAAATGGGTCCTTTCTATGTTTGAGTAATAGGCTCAGACTTCTATATACCCTGAAATACAGAGAAGTTCAAGCTTTCAGAGAATGAAATATTTCAGCAAATGTTCAATGTGGGCAGGAGGTGTGTTGCAGGAGAGAAGTGGAAATGTAAAATGAACTGATCAAGTTGATGGGAACAAGGCTAGTGGTGGTCTAGCCTTGACTGAGTGCCACTGGGGTCCATCCAACCACCTGTACACTCGTTAATCATTCTGCAGGAAGAATAAGCATGTTTCTGTGCAGAGTGAGATTAGAGAAAAGAGAAGGAAATGGTGGAGACCTGTTCAAATAATGATTCCAGTCTCCTGTTATCACACATAACCACAGCCCTTTTATAGCTGATCAAGCTCCATCCTAAAAGTAGTTTACACTTTCCCTTGAAACTTTACTACTTTTTTCCGTGTACTGTCCCTGAACTTCATCACTTCTAGATGCTTAACATCAGTCTGACCTTGACTGAATAACAGACAAAAAGTAGAAAACCCAGTAAAGTTCATTCCCGTTGGAAGAACAGCGGCTCTGAAGCAGCAACCTAAATGCATGTTGTAGTGGTTACTCAGTTTGGAGTAGTGGCTGTCCTTTACTTCAAGAGATTGAGAGGGGTGCATTGAAATCCATCTTATGTCCCAAGGATTTAAATGTGTGGGAGTTGTTTCTCTCCTTTTGTAAGAAAGCACCATTTATATGTCACAGCTTTCTCTTTCTTTTGTGCTCATTTTTCTAATGAAGAGGGAAATGATGGAACAGACTGCATAGTTTAGCTTAGACTTTCCCATGCAGGGTACGTTAATTCAAGTCAGGGAAGTTGTAATGCAAAACCCCATTCAAATCACAGAACTTCCTCGTTTTAACTTGCTGATGTATCCTGTAAGTCATCATGCTTAATTTTGTTTCTTAGGACTGTGAGCTTTTAAAATGAAATGTTTCACAATAGCACCTCAGCATTTTTATTGTAATGTGAACATTGCGAATACATCATAAATCATGTTCATGCCTTTTATACCGTAGTGCACCTGGCATATTAAAACTGAAGGCTGAAGTTGTCTTTGTCGAGCACTAAGTAAACAAGCCAGATAATGAATAGAAAAAGGAATGTGACAGCCTTCACCCACTTTCAGTATAAGGCCATCCAGCTCAAACTCAGAGGTATGCAAAGGAACTAAGTTCGATGGGTTATAATTCTGTCTTTATGAAGGTATTATTTCCAAAGCGAAGGAAAGGAGGTTTTCAAACTTCTCTGCCTAATCTGTGGAAGGCATCCTGGCATGAGAAAGTACATAGCCTGGAAAGAGGAGACACGGGACCAATACCACCAAGCCCATTTGTGTCTATCTGCAAGGTCAAGCAGCAATACTGGAGCTAGTCCCACTGACCCAAAGGCAGCACTAAGCATGCTGGCATCCTTTGAGCCAGTAATCAATGCCCTGCAGAATGTGTCCCTTAAGCCTTAGCCTGCTTTCTGTGTGATTAAAAAAAAAAAACAAACCCACAACAGTTTTCCCCTTGTAATTTTGAGGAATGTAATGCTCACAGGGCTCTGCCAGTGTGAATGGGGCCTGATTTTCTAGTTGAATATATGTGGATATACAGGAAAACATTTCAGTTGCCCTTTGTATATCATAATTTCATCTTCTTTTCCACTTTCTAAGTGCTGTAGACTGTGCTGTCTTTTCAGAATTTCCTTTTCTCTTTTTCTGAATAAAATCCAGTGAATACAACATGAAGTTATAAAGGGTTGGTTGGAGTCTTCCCTAAAGAAGAGTTTGCTTCCCGTTGGAGCTCATTTATGGCTGAGGCTTTAGCTCATAGAGTTGAAGCTGTTTAACATAGCTAAACTTTGCTGTTGACTTTTATTCCCCTGGTGATTTTGGTCAGGATGTCAGGAGAAAAATGAAAGAGGAAAAATGATCTTGGAGCTATAAGAATCAAATCTGAGGTCACATTTGTACCTATGCACATAGTACCCCTTCAGCTGAAATCAAGGATGCAGTATTTAACTCCACTTTGCAGAAATATAGTGAAGAGCTAATAGTTTTGGAGTTGAATGATCTGAACGCTTGTTCCCACCTCTGCAACTTTCTTCCCAGATGGCATCTGGAAAATCACTATACCACAATGCTTAGAATTGTCATTGGGCATCTAGATCCATATATGGGCACCTAGACCACGAAAGTCTGGGAGCATCAAGTTCTCAGCAGACCTTGAACGCAGCATGTTGTGATTTAGTTAGCTAAAAATTGGAACTGGGCGTCCAGTTAGATGGACCCAAGTGTGTGGTGAACACAATTCACAAAGAGCTGTCATGGACTATGAATTACAAAGAAAAAGGAAAGAAAAATAAAATGTTTCCTGATGTGCAGTTTCAGGAAATTGTGTTTCAGTTTGTGCTCAGAAATTGTGTTTTCAGTTTGCCCCTGGTCCTGTTACAGGGCATCACCGGAAAGAGCCTGGCTCCATCCTCTTTGCACCCTCCCTTTAGGTATTTATACACATTGATAAGATCCCCCCCGAGCTTTCCTTCTCTAGGGGGTCCCAGCTCTCTCAGCCTTTCCTCATAGGAGAGATGCTTCAGTCCCTTAATCACCTTCATGGCCCTTCATTGGACTCTCTACAGTATGTCCGTATCTCTCTTGTACTGAGGAGCCCAGAACTGGACCCAGTACTCAAGGTGTGGCCTCACCAGAGCTGAATAAAGGGGAGGCATCACCTTCCTTTACTTGCTGACAATATTTTGCCTAATGCAGCCCAGGATATCATTCACCTCCTTCGCAGCAAGGGCACATTGCTGGCTCATGTTCAACCTGGTGTCCACCAGGACCCCCAGGTCCTTTTCTGCCAAGCTGCTTTCCAGCTGGGTGGCCCCATTTTGTTATCTCCTTTTTCTTTTAGTTTTTCTCTCCTTTTTGTTACCTTCTTATTATCTTCTTGCTTGGCTCAGCTGAATACAAGTCACCAACCTCCACTAAGGAAAAGGAAATTTTCAATCCGGAGATATCTGCAAAGTAACATTTTTCACAAGAATTCCGTCTGATCAAAAATGTCATCCTGAATGTTAGGATAAAAACCAGCTAAAACTGCTTTTCTGTCAAGCTTCATTTCTTTGTGTTGCTGCTCATTATTTGGACCTAGCTAAGGTCAGTGAATATTAGGATGTGGGCAAACACAGCCAAGGGAGACATGTGTTACCCTGTTGCCTTTCTTGCTGCTCTGTGGTGTTTGGAGGAAAAGTGAACACAGTCCAGGAACAAATTGCTTTTCAGGGTCAGCAGTAATGTTGTCTGTATAACTCAGAAGTAATCCCTTGAATAATATCTGAACTAGCTCAGACATTTGAGTATGGGAAGCCTGGGCAACCTGTGGCCATATTTCCACAGCAGATCCCTGGCTCTATGCACTGATGACCTCTTCCCATACAACCACACTTGCTCCTGTGATGACACCAGGCACCTCCAACCAGAAGTGGATTTCTGTCAAGTGGAGATATGCAAACCTCCTAATACAGTGCCCTGAAGAAGGGATAGAGAACATCTGGGTTCAAAGAAACCAAGTCTCTAAAGCAAGGGCAGTCTTCTTTCATTATATGATTGGTCTCCTATATTATTATATACATCTCCCTTCTGTTCATCCCTGTTTCATGAGCAACTGTGGCTTTCTTCTTTCATCTATGCTGCAGACGGAGCTTCAATCTGTCCAGAAGGAACTACAAACTGGTCTCTTCTGGATGCACTTGACAGTATTGGTTACTCTGTCCTGAAAAGGATTTGCAGAACATAAACGAACCAGAGGAGGACACAAGTAATACTCCAATGTTGGTGGGAGGGAGTGTGAGGGGAATCCAATAAAACAAGCAAAATTCTAGGAAAAGACAGGTAGCTTCACAAAAAGAAAGAGAATAGTGGTTAAGTGGTAAAAACAAAGCAATGGGATAAAGAATGCAACAAGTAGTGTTTTCTTTTTCATAAAGCCAGGTACAGAAAGGAACAGAACAAAATTAAAGAAAGGGCATTCTTTTTTTTCATTCAACACATTATTAGACTATTGACCTCACCAGCTACATCATACTGGTAGATTAAATAGCACCTTAAAACCTTTGGTTGGTAGCACTGGAATACAATCTTCTGTACTGTTAAATTTTGGTCAGCTAGCCCTCTCTAGCACAGCTGAGGACCTATTACAAGCTAGGGACTACTTCAATAGTCATTTCATAGGCGGTCACACTATTTTGGTGGCTGAGAGAGTTTAGCATTACACATGGGTGATTCACCAGCAACTGGACTCAGAACCTTGGAGCATTCAAGAAGTGTGGCCAGCAGGTCGAGGGGGGGGATTCTGCCCCTCTGCTCTGCTCTGGTGAGACCCCCCTGCAGTGCTGCCTCCAGCTCGGGGGTCCTCAGCACAGGACAGACATGGACCTGCTGGAGCGGGGCCAGAGGAGGCCACCAAAATGATCAGGGGCTGGAACAGCTCTGCTGTGAGGAAAGGCTGAGAGAGTTGTGTTTGTTCAGCCTGGAGAAGAGAAGGCTCCTGGGAGACCTTATTGCTGCCTTTCAGTACTTAAAGGGGCTTATAAGAAAGCTGGGAACAGACTTTTTAGTAGGGGCTGTTGTGACAGGACAAAGGGGAATGGCTTTACACTAAAAGAAGGGAGATTTAGACTAGATCTAAGGAAGAAATTTTTTACAGTGAGGGTGATGAAACACAGGTTGCCCAGAGAGGTGGTAGATGCCCCATCCCTGTGAACATTCCAGGTCAGGTTGGACGGGGCTCTGAGCAACCTGATCTAGCTGAAGATGTCCCTGCTCATTGCAGGGGGGGTGGACTAGATGACCTTAAAAGACCCCTTCCAACCCAAACCATTCCATGATTCTATGATTCTATGATTCAATATCCTCATATAGATGTAGCTATGGTGGCAGGGAGTTTCCAAGGTTAAGTATTTAACAAGTTTCCAGAAAGGACTGAACAGTTATATGGTGTCAAGAATGAGATAAAAATGACAGTAATTACAGATGTCTCCTGCTTTAGAGTTTACAACTATTCGTAATGATCAGACATGAGGAGGAAATCTCATGCTGGAATAAATTGCAGCCAGAGTGGCATTTCTTAACATCTTTGCCTAGCATCTGGATAAGATTGATTTCTCAGGGAAGAAGGTATTTGATCCTGTCTGGCAAGTGGTATGACCTTGTACTCCTCCATGGCGAACTAAAATGCTGAGATGGGAAAGAAGAATATGGTTAAGAATGAATACAAAAGCCAAACCCTTTTAGCACCACTGATTTGATTTGCCTTTACATTGGCTTAGGTTTTCCTTAAAGAAGCAGGAGGTGGGAACAGGCACTAGTGATATGTCTCCCTGGAAGGGCCATCCATTATGCTTTGAATGAAAATCAGCTTAATGCTAACAAGATTTGAGGCCTTTATTTATTCCAACCACATAGACGCATGGATCAGACTGGAAGGCCCATGATGGTTTTATTTGTAGATGATTTTGCCTAATGCTAGTTATCTTTGACAGCATTTGCTTTGATTGAGTTTATTCCCTGTGATGTGATTACACATATGATATGTGCATCGGGCAAAAGGACACTGCTAATGCAATTGCTGTTAAATCTTGTTGCCCTTGCATCATGCAAAATCCCTGTTCCAGCTCCGAGTCATGTAAATCTATTTGCTTTAATCAATCAGGACCACATTTAGTGCAGTCACAATGCAGTCGCATTGGTGGCCTCACTGTTGTAGTCAGTGAAAAATAATGCAAACAGACAGCCACCAATCATGACCTCGGCAGCCCTGCAGCTCAAAGCCTGCAATGAACTTCCAGGCAACATTCCTCTCCGTTACACTCCAAAATCTGGAACAACATTATTGGCCTCTATCCATTCACTTCAGATTAGCACTTGTGCAGTGGAGAACTTGGATCATAGAATCATAGAATCACTAAGGTTGGAAAAGACCTCTAAGGTCATCGAGTCCAACCATCAACCCAACACCCCCATGCCCACTAAACCATGTCCCCAAGCGCCTCATCTACACGTCTTTTAAATCCCTCCAGGGATGGGGACTCCACCACTGCCCTGGGCAGCCTGTGCCAAGGCCTGACCACTCTTTCAGGAAAGAAATTTCTCCTAATGTCCAACCTAAACCTCCCCTGGCACAACTTGAGGCCGTTTCCTCTCGTCCTATCGCTGTTACTTGGCAGAAGAGACCGACCCCCCCTCGCTCCAACCTCCCTTCAGGCAGTTGTAGAGCGCGATGAGGTCTCCCCTCAGCCTCCTCTTCTCCAGGCTGAACACCCCCAGTTCCCTCAGCCGCTCCTCATCAGACTTGTGCTCCAGGCCCTTCCCCAGCTCCGTTGCCCTTCTCTGGACACGCTCCAGCCCCTCAATGTCCTTCTTGTCGTGAGGGGCCCAAAACTGAACCCAGGATTCGAGGTGCGGCCTCCCCAGTGCCCAGTACAGGGGCACGATCCTCCCTGCTCCTGCTGGCCACACTATTTCGGATAGAAACCCTTCTTGCTTTTCTATTCCATAGTGCATAGTGCATAAAAGCCTTTCTAAAGAAAACCATCACCAAATTTACTTTTCTTTAACACAGCACTACAGAATTCCACAGTTCAGCTGCTGATTTTCAAGGGATATAGCCATCTGTGAATGAGGGTCCATGCAGAGCCCTGGAGGTAGTGACCACTTTGCCATGCTCTCCCATCCCCGCTGTGATTCACAACCCTGAGAACAGAGTTTGGCTCCAGGTCTCTAAGCTGAGCCTGTTGAATTGGTCTCTAAGACGCTTATTGGTGTCTTTAACGTCAAGGAATCATATCAGCAGGGAGACTCAGAGTTAAGAGGGGGCTCATGTGTGTGTGAGGTTTTGAGCTCAGCAAGATAAATATACTTTCTTCACCTGCAAATTCTCTTAGGTCCAGATTGACTGATGTATTTAACTTAATTCTCACTTGGCGGAAGTTTCAATTAATTTGGCTATGCAGTGCATAATTTATTTTTTCTCAAAGTGAAGCAAATTGCCTTGCAATTGTGAACTAAATGTATGCTTGCAGGGACTGCTCCAAAATAACCAGTGTGCATGAGCTTTCAGCTTTACTACACACCAAATCCTTAATAGGAAAAGGTGTTAGATCCTTAATAGTGTTTTGTTAGGTTCCAAGCTCACTTTTCAGGAATTATTGACATTCCTGAGACTTCTGCTGAACTGCCAGATAACACTATCAGTGCCTAAAGATCCCAATGGTAAACATCCTTAAGTATTTCTGCTGGTGCCTATTGCAGATGTCTGTTTTTTTAAGGCTCAGACTGAAATGTGGTGCCACTGGAGCATCCCGATTCAGACAGCTTTGTTTATTAGCTGGGCAATCGCTAAATGAAAAGCAGAAATGAAAGATATGCTGGTCGTCTTGCCTTTTTTGCTGCCTGACCTGTTCCCTTGCATAGCTGTTCACTTACCTGTTAAGTTAAAGACTAATAATTTTAGGCTCTATGCTGTTTCCACGTGAAAGATGACAAAAAGAGACTATTTATGAATGCAAACACTAAAACTCCAGTTCTTCCCATCTCCTACAAGCTTGGCTTCCCTGCCCAAGGAGCACAGACAAGCAAAGGTGGCAGATGTTTGGGGTGGAAAAGAGCCTTGAGTCTCTCCTCACATGGACGTACCTCCAGGCATGTCCTTTACCTCCAGAACAACAGAATAACCTGAACCATGTCCTGATGGGTCATTTGGTGTTATTGGATCCACACTGCAACTGCATGAAATGAAATCAGGTCTTGTTTGATCCACTCCACACACCTCCCTCCTTCTCTATCCCCTCAAGGTTACAAGAAGCTCCTGACACTGTTAGAGCCCTAAGCCCTGACATGAAAGACTAAAGGTCTGCAACGAGCAACAAAAAGAGAACAGAAGAGAACCCAGCATTGTAGGGCTCTGCTCTACCAGTGAATTTATTTGAGGTGAATGGTTAAATAGATTTATTTCTTCTCTTAGAATTCCTTTGTAAGAACCTAGTTCTGCCCAGACCTTGTGCAGGAAAACCTGGGCTCAGACTGATGGTGGTGAATACCCAGCACAATGTTTGAATGATTAAGAGGTGTGATGACTAAGTGTTTCTTATGAAGCAGCTCTTCATAGTTACTATCTAAGCAATCTATACAGTTCTTACCACCACTTTTATTTCTGCTTTTCTGTTGTTCGAATTGCTCATTGTTTATAAAACCTTATTGACCGTATTGTGTTATTGCATAGCACACAACTGTGTGTAGCAGTATATTACAACACCCCTTAGGGCTTGCCAGAAACAATGGCCATGTGTGGCCAGAATTTCTGAAGCATCTTTGACTGGAAGATCTGTGCCATTTGTAGACCATTGCCCACTTTCAAGATGGTGAACTGAGGCATACAGAAGAAATCATTCTCCAAATGACCATGAACCTACATCACTCATGGGTCTAAAATTCTCAACATACTTCTCCCTGAAATGCTGCCTGTTTTACTGAGCGCCCATATAGCTCGTTCTTTTTCCTCTTCTGAATTAAACCGAGTTTCTTACCAGCCAGGTTTCATTACCTTGTTTATCCTTTCAAACTACTTGTGTATCTCAAACTCACAAAACATATCTGATTTTGTTTGCAGATGATTTTTACCTCCCATGAAATAATGAAGAGAACATTCAGTTTGATTGCGTTCATTTATTTGCCTATTAGTCTGTTTGTAGTTATAATAAGAAAGCAAATGTTTCCACTGTATATTTTATTTATGTAATTTGTCTGAATAGTAAACTGCAGAGCCTGATTTAAATGCTAAAAATTATGGAGTCGTGGCATCCAAAGTCCTAATTGGAAGCATTATTCGGAGGATTTGCAAGCTGCAGAGCTTGCATGCAGACTCAGATGCAGAATCTAAACTTCCTTCTCCTCCTCTCACTGCATTCAAAGTTTGGGGTTGCTCAAATCCATGCAGAACACCTTTATCCACCCTATCATCCCCAAAGCAGTGAGGACCCATCAGAAATAAACAATCTTTATGTTGTTCACTAGTGTCTTTAAGTGAGTGATTAATTTTGTTGTCTCCAGTGGGGTGATGCCACCTTATAGTTTATTGGTTTGTGAACCACCTTTGATGTACATGATCTAAAGTGGGAGTAGTGGCATCTCCAGCTCAAAAATCCTGCGATTTGGTAATCAGGTGCTTGCCCTATATCACGTTACAGTCTTTAACACAGCATCACTTTCAGGAACAGCTTCTCTCTCCTGGTTTTCAGACCAGCTAGTAAAGTGTAATTAAATTTCTCCATTTGTTGTGATTAATGGCATGTAGCAGGTCTTGCAATTATTTTATTTCCATTATTTTTAAAGCAGAAAGGCCAGGTTTCCCCTCCTGTGTTACAGGCTTGGAAGGCACACGGCTGTTACATTTGTAGCCTACTTTGTGGGAATACACAAGTTTTTAGGAACAGGTTATATCCTGCCAGAGATGAAAGAAAGGAGCCTGGCTTGTTATTTTTGAAGCAGTGTTCTTTCTATGAGTGTTCCTAAGGATGTGGACATCAGATCCATTTCATAATTGTTTCTGCATCCTGCTGTGTGCAAGGCAATTTAAAAGGTACTTTATTAGTACAAATGAAGGAAAAATTCTGGCTCATAGTTCACTAAAACCCCTGTCTTGATGAGTCAGTATATTTCTACTTCTTTCCACCTCCAAGCAATTATTCTGATCTATGGAACAGCACTGATGAATCAGATGGCTTCTATTAGTTATATAGACATGATTTGCAAAGTTTTGCGGGAAACAAATTACTTAGATCTCAATTTCTTATTAAATAGAGGAAAAGAATCAGAAAGATAGCATGGTTGACAGCTCAGAAGGTGAATCCAGACAAAGTAGAAATAAGACAGACACCAGTCCTTAAAGTGAGGGCACTTAGTGTGTGAAACAGGTTATCGAAAAGTCTGGTAAACGGTGCATGGCATGAGGTGCTCAGGCCCAAAGGAGATATTTTTATTTCACTCTCCAAACCTATCCCCCTCCACCCTCTGAAGTTAAACCAAAGTTAATGCCAATGAAAATTGAAGTTAAACTACTGATCTAGATATCTGATGCCACAATGAAAAGAAAAAACCTAATCTGAATATTAAAAAGTTATCAATGAAATTAAACTGTGCCCTGGGAGGATCTGTCAGGATCTCAGCTTTGGATTAAAGTGTTAGAATTAGTACCATGCTTGGGAACAGATCAGGCGCACTTTAGCCACAGGTATTAATAGCTTGTGTCAGAATTTGAGTATAGACACTTTTGGGCTCGTTTATGGTGGAAATTACATTTTTCCCACACACTTTATTTTCGAGGCCAGCCTTTTGTTTGCACTTCTCTTAGTGGGAGACCTCTGAGTTTAGACACCTGCTGGGCAGATGTCTATCTCTGAACTGGAGGGCTCAAAAATGGGGGGTTCCCTTTGGGGATCCCACAAAAATGGGGAATAAAAACCCAAGTCTTCTACGGCATGATTCACTCCGTCTATTTTAGACACTTATTTTAGGATCTGTGATGTCCCGCACTCCTCTGAATATCCTGATTAGATTTCCTCTACCTAAAAGGCAGCCTAGGAGACAATCCACATTTATTTTTATACAGATCAATCCCATGCTGTCATTGCTTCTTTTTTTTGTATTCTCTTATTTGTTATTAATTGTTATATAATTCTATATTTTTTTAAGTTTAGTGGGCATGGTAGTGTTGGGTTGACGGTTGGACCTGATGATCTTAGACGTCTTTTCCAACCTTAATGATTCCATGATTCTATGATTCTAAGTTGTGAGGTGGAAAAACACCTTTAAGTTCTGGGTTTGCACAGCACTTCAGTACCAAAATAATAATCACAGCAAACCTCTGAGCCTGGAGTCCGTAGTTTGGAGGGAGTTGTGCCTCTTTGGATTCAGACTGGTTAATCGAGGGTAAAGTCTCATCCTGCTTTATTTTGGTAACGCCTCAGTGAAAGCTTTAACTAAAGGTCACATGGACTCCGGTGCTGAGCTCCATATTACTGAGGTTGTGCTGTTGCTGGTATCTTCTTATATCTTGGACTGCCACGTAAATAAATCTTTCAACGCGTGGCACTTTCTGGTGGAGTGACTGGCCTCTTGGCATTCAGGTGGAAGTGAAGAGAGGAACCTGCACTGGGCATCATTCACCCGTAACACATTTCATTAAGCCCCTGCCTTTTGCACAACGTAAACTGTGCTTTCACAGTAAGAGCAGAATGCAAAATGAACAGAGAAGGCTGTACCTGCTCTCCTACAATTTCTTTCTTCCCCAGAATAGCCACAAAAGTGTGTCAGAGAAGAAAATTACTGCCTCATTGTCCAGACAGATGCTAGTCTGAAAATTCTCTCTCTCAGGTGCAACGTGTTGCTGACAAAGCAATAAATAAAAATAATAAAAAAAGAAAAATCCTGAAGCTCAAGGCCTTTTTGGCTGTGTGTTTGCATTTGCTTCTTGTACAATCAGAAGATGATTAACCATTTTATTTGCCGGCAGGTCTACAGCTCGTCTTCTGGACAGTCTGCTGTGTCTATCTCATAGCCCAGTGCTCCACCAGTGACATCTACTGGCTAACACCACCCTCGGCATCCCACACAGTGGTGGGACTGGATGGTGGGACTGGATGGTGGGACTGGACGTGGTCCAACACCAGGGTGGCATGGAAAGATAGACACAGTGTCCCTGGAGAACTATCACTGCTGAGAAGATGAGCCATGTGAAAGGTTTGCTCAGTTATGAAACCCTCAAAATTCTTTTGACCAGCACCATCCCTGGATCATGGACAAGTTATGAGTTCTTTCATTACTGATATATATTCAAGAGGGCATGACGCACATGCCTGTGGGCACAACTGATTTGATGAACGTCCAATATGTCTGATTTAGTGCTGTAGTGACTCTTGAGTAAGTGAAGTTTTGGGTTCAGCCCCATCTTTAGCTGCATTGTCTTGCTCTTATCTATTCTCTGAGTAAAAATTCTTGTGGAAATTGGTATTATTATGACTCTTGTAAAGGGAAAACTTTTGGCCACTGGTTTCAGCCGATAATAACCATGTGACTGTAGAATGAGAAAACATCCAGCTATTCAATCAGCTGTAATGCAGTTTCCAAAAAGATTCCATTTGCTTAACCTCCAGGGAGTGAATTTTAAGCCACAGCTATGGGATCGGTAAACACCTACAGAAAACACAAAGAATTGCCTTGAAAGGGGGATTTTCTGAATGTTTGCATACAATGATGTTTTATATTTGGTCTCTCTACACACGTCTGTGAGTTAAAGTCATCATTCTTACACTTCAGTATATCATCACTCATCATTAGTATTTGGTCGAATCCCTCCTCCAAAACAAATACAAAATAAATGATAAACATCAAACTGAATTCTAAAGTTCAGCCATGTTTGTGCCCTTTAGTATTCACTATTTGCAAACATTACTCAACATCCAGTCCCTGTTAAGTTGAACTGCCGATTGTTTATTTGAAGCCATTGAACCATGTAAGGCAGGCAACACTTCGTAGCCTAGCAGCAAGACAAAAATAAACCACGCTGTGTGAAACACTGACAAGCAATGGTATTTCTACCTTTTATTTTTTAACTTCCTGTGTCTTGGCCAAACAGAAGTAGTGTTTAAGCAACTAGTAGAAGACACCTTTTTACAAAACACCTTTTTGCAAAACTATTCCACTCTCCAAATCCCAAGGTTTGGCTTCTGTTTATATAGAAGAGACACTTGTTGTTGTTGTTTTAAATAAGAATTATTATTTTTCTAAATGAGGTTACTATCTTTCCACCCACACTGAAAAGACACATTTCTGCATCCTTTTTCCTATGAAAAACCAAAGGAACAGACTTCAGCTGTTCCCGCTGTGGGAGACCATCTTGCTCTTGTTATTTCACCTTAGTGATTTCATTGGCACAAAGACACAGTGAAAAGCTAACAGATAAGGTCTATTTCTGCTAAACAGCAGCCATCACCGGGGTCATTACGATGACCACATAGCCTCCCCCATCTCAATTCTGGATATTCAATGCATTTCCTTAGTTTCATGCTACAAAAACATTCGGCTTGTGGGCTGTGACACAACCTTCACATTATATAAGACCCTTTTAATTTGAAAAATATCCAAATGCTTTTAAAAATGACAGTTATTTCCTAGGGCCACAGGAGCACTCTACAGAGGCCAGGGAAGACATGACTGAAATGCTATGTCATGTGGCTACAACACTGTGCTTTAGAGATGGCTAATCTTAAACAGGATGGACATGAGCTACACTTTACTATTTGGGCTGGCACCAGGGAAATCTCCCTGCAGTGAATGCATCCAGCAGTGTAGATATGGCTTAAGGCTTTCTAGACTGTATTCTAAAGCGCTTTCAGTGAGAATTGTGGGAGTTCACCAGATGGTAATTTCTAACATTTGCTTCTGATGTGCTACAGACCTGTTTTAAATCCAAATGTGTTCACAGGCTAAATTCTCTTGTTACCACTTGGACATGTCTCAGTCAGTGGGCTTACAAGATACTATTACTTGTTGATATCCTATAATTCCATAGTTGGCAGGCAGCTCACATCTATATTTTGGGTTAGTTTGGTGAATGAGAGAATTGCTCATTTGTTTTCCCAAGCAGAGAATGGAATAGAAAAATCAGTTCTACCAAGCAGCAATAATTTCACTGGGCTTCAGCTGACTACAACAGAGTTAGTCACAGACCCTTGCAACAATCAGTGGAGAGAAAAATGAGAATTTGGGCCAGGATTTGTCTGAGGTACTCTGATATCTACTTGAGGAGGAATTGCTCTCTGAAAGGGCTTGGTTTTTTCCGTTGACCGAAGGTAAATAGTTCAGATTTGGATGTCTCTAGCACAAATATCTATATTTTGTCTACATACTATAATTCCTTATTTCCACATTGTGAGATTCTTGGGGAAGAGGTTAATCTGCTCTGAACAACATGCACAGCCAGGCCCTCTAAATAATGACAAATTTCCTATCCTGCTCTTATATACACATATTTATACTGCAAATATCTTGGTAACATGCTTCTTTTCTTACCTCATTTGGTTTTGTTGGATTTGAATCAGGTTTAACCAACTCGTTGTTTCCTGTTATGGTGGATCCTGCAAAATGTGGGATTCACAGGAACGTAGAACACAAGGTAAAACTGAGCACTTGCAAATCCCAGTGTAATAAAACAACAAAGCTGGACACTATCTAATGTGCCATATTAGAAAGAGGTTTCAAGGCTTAGACATACAGTTTCAGTGGAAGAGGCAGCCAATATTGCCTTTTGTACTTGGTTAAATTCCGAACACCTTGCCTAATAGTTATTCTACAGAACATAAAAAAAAAAACTCAAAAACTTTCCTTGGATTAGCGGAAAATTTAGTTGAATCAGGAGCTACTAGAAAGGGAGATAAATCTGACCTACTTCAATTTGAAATCTTTGAAAATCTCTGGCAAATCTTCAGAATCTTTCAAATATCATGCAAACGTTGGTGTTTGGTTGTACATAACTAAGACAGGTTCCTTCTCCAGCTTGTCCTCAGTGCCCATTTATTTTCTCTAAAATAAGGACTTTAGGACTGAATGCAAAGCTTTCCCTTTTAAAGCTCAAGGACACTGAGGGTAGATTTTGGTGATATTTTACCCATGATGCAGTTGATCTAGCTTCCCTTTACATTGGGCCGTGTCGTGGTTTAACCTGACATGCAGCCAAACCCCACGCAGCCGCTCACTCACTTCCTGCCCTGGTGGGATGGGGAGAGAATCGGAAGGGTAAGAGTGAGAAAAACTCATGGGTTGAGATAAAGGCAGTTTAATAGAACAGAAAAAGGGATGATANCCGTAAACATCCTTAAGCTTTTCTTTAAAACATACTTCCATTCTCCTCAAAACATTGAAAATTTTCTACAGAATCAGACTGACACCTGAAAGATGAATTACATTCCTGATATGAGCAGGGTAACTATCACATTAACTAATGTATTAGAGTAAGAGAAAAAGGTTCATGGCTCTCTAGGGTGGAAATAATATTTATAAGAAAAAATAAAAGATGAAACTTAGAAATATAGGCTCTGCTAAACAGTTCTATAAATAAAAAAGAACACATCAGGAGAACTAAACAGGTGTGGAAACCACCATAAATTTTACCTTGGAGAAGTTGGTGACTTGTAATGATAGAACATTAAGATCATCATTCAAATGGACTGTCTCTGAAAGGTGTTTCTTGTTGTTTCCTTTATTGCATGCTAACCTCCTGCTTGATGAATCGTTAAGGAAAAAAAAAGACACAATTCCTTTAAAGGAAGAATTGCTGCCTATGAGGTGTAACATTTAGAACAACATTACTAGATGATTATGGCATATTTATAACTTGTGCACAGTCTCTCACTTCACAAAAGCAGAAGAGTGGAGTTTGGGCAACTCAAGTGGTGACTCATATCTCACAACTTTAGATGTCTAAATGTTAAGTGTGTAACTCTAAGCTGGTCTAAACTTAGGAAAGTTATTTTTACAGGAAATAGAGAGAAAATAGAGAGAAAAAGTTGCTTCCAGAAATTGATTCATTTGATGACCATTTTATGACTATGTTAGATGGAGATGAATTGCCCTCTGGAGGTGTTGATTTCTCTCCACTATTGCTAAAGGGAATCCATACTGACCAGTTCAGATTTAGGCATTTAAAAATTAGATTTTCAAGTCAGGTTGCATGGATCGTATTAAAGTGATGATTTTATGTTCCAAATTTATTAGAGGAAAAGGAGGCCAGAGAATTGGTAAGCTATGGAAAAGCTGCAAGTACCAAATTTATTAAAGCAAGCAGTGGTTATATCACCACCATTAAAATAAAATTCTATTTTAACTCATGAATAGGCATATGGAAATAGGAAAATAATTTCTTAAACTAAGGATTCTCAAGGCTTTTTTTTCCTAGTTACTCCTTTCTGGGCTTACAACTCAAGTGATCCCTAATTTGAGAACTAAGTCCCTTTTTTTTGCTTATTACATTCTTCATCCTCCATCAGTGAACAGCCTAATGTCATTGGGTTGTTCTTGTCAGCTACTGCTGTCTACCATTAATATATATGTTATTGGCACTTTATTGATTCTTAAAGCCACCTAGGCTGATGTGAGGCTGACAAAATGGCTGTCCCATGCAATCTGCTTGATCTCAGTCACTTTCAGCTGTGATTTAAACCACATATGTAAGGAATTTCTGTTCCATCAAAGTGATCTAAGTTTTATTTTTCTCCCATGTTTTCTGAGTGAAACTAGTTCTGCAACAAGGAACTCTGATAATACAGAAAAACCATCAGTTTTAATATACATATACATGCTCAATAAGTTTGAAACCTCTTGAGAATCGTGTATGCATCCTTCTTGGCTAACTTCCCATCCAAAAAAACTTGACAGGAAAGATTAAGCAGTGATCATACAGGTGTTACATGAGGAGAAGGAAGGCATTTGGAGTGACAGCCAAATACAATCTGAACAGGAAGAACCACAGTGTCTGAAGATCTTGGCACCATCCCCAGTCCTCACCATGGGAATTCAAATCTGCAGACGATGTGTTCTCGCAAGCCCGAAGAGTTGGTTGACTCCAGCCTTGTTCCTGTAGTGAGTGTGGGAGGGAGGATGGTCTGGAGAGCAGTGGCTGTGCCCATATGACCTCTATAATTCTCTCCATTTTCTCCCAGAGAGGAGGAAATGTCAAAAGCCAACGTGTCCTTCCCAGTCTTAGTCCCCATCACACACATTAAAATCTAGCAGAGAAGAAAGATCAATATCTTCCTACGTTTTATTTGCTAGTGAAGCCAATTTAGAGCTGGTACCACCTTGCGTACAGCTTGAGCTTTGACACCATGATGTTGCAACAAGCCTGGCTGATAAATAGGCTTTCTTTGCAAGGCTGAGCAGGAAAATAAATCAGCTTTCTGGTCCTCTTTCCATTCTGTAGGCAGAAAAAGGGTGTGATCTGCTTCAATGACTCCCTGGGGTTAATTTAATTGAGCGCTCTTTTTCAGTCATGGGCAATGCTATCCATCCCCGCCAAACTCTTGTTCAGAGTTTGGTCCTGCTCTGGGGGTTAACGTGACCAATGTGATGAGGTGGGGTCTTTGTGGCAGAGACTAATGGCCAAGAACAGACACATCTTTGAGGGTAGAAACCCAATGGGGATGAGCGTGACTTCTGATGGGTACTGCAGTATGTCACCCCCAAGACTCAAACCCACATGAACGCCTGTCACTACCAGCATAGCACACTACCTCTCAAGGACGTACAGTGTTTTGTCTTTATCAGGTTTCTAAGCCACTCAATATATTTAAATTCCCAATGGAAAGCTGTATCTGCCTTCTTGCA
Organism: Pelecanoides urinatrix; assembly: GCA_013400755.1. NCBI lineage: Eukaryota > Metazoa > Chordata > Aves > Procellariiformes > Procellariidae > Pelecanoides > Pelecanoides urinatrix. The sequence goes on from VZTQ01000493.1 coordinate 106,067, forward strand.
CATTTCTGCCTTCAGGAAAGTTTTCTCTCAGCTTAATTTGCTTTATCAAAGTGAAACACACACACACACATGTACATGGGTAATTCATATGGAAGTGCATCAGAGTTTTTTTCTTCCAGGGGCATTTGCATTGAAACGGCACTTCTGCTTTGAAAGCCAGTGTACAATGAACAAATTCTTCTACAGGATGTTCCCCGTATGCATCTATCCAGGTTGCATTTGTTTACAATAGAAATAACCTGGACCCTTTCATGCTTCTGTTGGTACTACAGAACCAAAAAAAAGCAGTCTGGATTACTTGGCTGTCATGATTAATGCATTTCAAAACATAAAATCAAAATAAGTTGTTTAAAAATAAATGAAACTCAACTATTACATATTTTCATTTTTTCAATATTTTTAAGATGAATGATTCAACAGAGACTACACAAATTAATGAGGACAGCAGTTCTTATTCTGTATTTTCCACATATGAAAATATAACACTACAGTAATCCAGGCTGTAGAGTAATAGAAAAGTAAACTGTAAAATGCATCTAAACCTTGCCTGGCTCAAAGCAGGATAATTCCTGTATGATGATCCATGTATGATGATCCTATAGAATCACCTAAAAAACTTTTATCTATCTGTCTTTAAAATACTGTATTGACATACCCCACACCTCCCCTAGACTGTGTCTCAATATTCTCATCATAGGAAAACTCCTAAAATCTGAATCTTCCATGTTGTGATTTAAGCCCATCTCTTCTTGTCTTATTCATCTCTTTTCACTGAATTTTCCTGAGTCTTTTGGACTCAGCTGAGTGGCTCTTCCATTTTCCCGAATTATGGAGTCCAATAGTTGACATCACACTCTTGCCAAATTCTTAACATTAGCGAATGGTTTGGCAAGATAATTCAGGCTATTTTTCCTACATCCAGGTCTGGTCCTGAGTACCTTTTGGAGGCCCTGGTCTCTGGAGTACCAACACAAGCTTCCCCTTTATGAGCATCTCTGGGTTATGGTGATGCCATTGAAGGCAGCTCACTATTCAGCATATAATTATGTTTACTTGCATATATTTACACTAACGTATTTTTGGATTGCAGATTACATATAGAATCATAGAATGGTTTGGGTTGGAAAAGATCATCTAGTTCCAACCCCCCTGCTGTGGGCAGGAACATCTTCTGCTAGATCAGGTTGCTCAAAGCCCCATCCAATCTGACCTTGAACACTTCCAGGAATGGGGCATCCGCAACTTCTCTGGGCAACCTGTTCCAGTCGTCTCACCACCCTCATGGTACACATGCAGATAAGCTGACCAACAACATCTCCTATCTCTTTAGGACAATACATCTCTTTATGGTAACTACCTTTTTAGAAACCATGAGCCATCACTGACTCTTGTTCATCCATTTTAACCCCTTTTCCTGAAAAGTTGTTGTCTCACTTGCTAATTCCCATCCTGTCCATGTAAAGTCAGTTATTACTGATAAAGGGGACTATATTACACTTGTTCCTATTTCATTTTTTCTTTCTTTCAGATTATTTTTTCTGTGTTGTGATATTTACGAATGTGAATCCTGTCCTCCAGTGTTCTTGCAGTCCCTCCCTACTTTGTGTTTGGCAGTTTAATGAACATAGTGTCTTTTTGATCATGCAGGTCATTGAAAAACCATCAAATGAAGAACAGAACCGTATAGAATCTATGTGATGTATATTTGAATTTTGACATTACACTCCCGATAGCTACTCTTTGGGAATGGTATAGAGTGACATTATTCCCAACCTGTAATAATTTCATCAAGGCCAGCTTTTCCTTAATTTCCAATGAAACTGTCATGAAAAATAGTGTTAGAAGCCCTACCGATGCAATAATATATCTCATCAATATTTTCTTTCCTGTTCACAAGGTGCACAAGAAAAATTACACTTTGCTAACACGATTTCCGCTTGACAAATCCATACTTGTCTGTTATTACTCATCTTTTTGCAATTATGATGAGAGAAGTTTAATTGTCATGTTTTATTCTGAAGGGATCCAAGCCCCTAAGGAGCACACATTGTATTTTCAAAAGCTACTTAGTCACTTAAGAATGGAAATCCTTTTGACTTTCAGTGAGACGTGCCGCATGATCAAAGTGCCATGTGGATGAATTCTGAACACAAGTCAGGAGTGGGAAGATGTGGGAAGTGTATGGGAGTGGGGTAATTTTAAGCCTTGATATCTAGCAAATGTTTCACTCTTGGAATAGTTACTGTGTGGAGCCACAGAGGTCCTGCTACACTGTTTGTTTTCCTGGGGATTAATATTTTTAGATGCCCAATTCTTTTGGAAAACAAGACTAAAGCTATGTTGGTAGTGCAATTCAAAGGTGGTCTTGCAGCGAGTGTATATATTTCCAAGGCAGCATTAAAATAGCTGGCAGGGGTATCAGCACAAGAACTGAGATCTGTATTATTCAGGACTTCTGGAAGGGTTTTACAAGTTTTAATGAAAACTATTGACCTTGAGTTGTGAGACAGACTAGTGTTGGAGAAAACTGCTTTAATACCGCACTAGATATGTTTACAGGAGCTATTATCATGCCTTTGGACTGCTGGGTAGAAATAACCTAAATCATCACTCTTCACTTGTGTCCTTCTTACTTTACAGAGAAAGACCATGTGTTTTCCCTCCATGCTTTCTCAGACGCACAACAAAAATCTGCAGTTACATCCCAACTTCCTTGTCATGCCCCAAAGATGGCATGACAGGCCAGCCTGAGGGATATTTAAGCCCAGACTATAACAAAACAACTGACCTCCAATCTTCTCTGCCTTTACTCCAGCTGTGCACTAAGCTTTCATAGCCCTTTCCATCTTCTCTAAGCCCAGTTTCATGTTGGCTTCTTGGCTCAGGAGTGTCTTGACTCTTCTCCTGCTTAATTTCAGCACTTGGAATCATTATTCCAGTCTTGTCTAGTTTTTTCTGCTCTATCTATTGGTCATGACAACACCTACTGACAACCTAGGTTGTTGAGTCAGCCAAAGGAGGAATGGGTAGAAGACCAAAACATGTAGGGAGATATCCTTACATGGTACGTGAAAACTAGCCACTCCTTCATTACCTTGGACAAAAGGATCAGAAGCTTCAGTATAAGTGTATAAAAGACTTCTGGTTCTACTTTCACCCTTTTTGTCAGGGTTGTAGGCTACCTACCTAGCCTGCAGATTTTATCAGACTCTTACTTACGGACACTACTGTTATTTGGTCTTTTTGTTTATTTGTCTTACTCACCACTGAATATTCTGCACTAAGGAAAGACAGTGTCAGGTTTGTGTTTTTTGTTTTTGACAAAATGATTCCTTGCAGATAAACACAGCTAGAGAAAGGATACCCAGCCTTGGATAAAAGGGCTATAGGTCTCCAAAGGATTTAAAGTCGAGTTGGGCAGGTCTTCTCTTTCAAGAAAATTGTATACTTGTTTGGTTTTTAGCTTTTGGGTTTTGGGGGGTTTGTGTTTTTTGTTTTTTTTTTTTTTTTTTTTGATGGGGTGGGTGGGGTGGTGTTTGTTTAGTTTTTTTCCTTCTGGTTTTGTTTGTTTGTTTGTTTGTTTTTCTGTTACAGCTCTGGAGCCTGAAAAGGTATATTTGAATTGGGAACAAGGCAGCTAACCTCAAGCAATCCTGTGGAAAATCCCTAAACACACTCTGGAATCGGGATGGACCAAGTACTCAAGGAGAGTAGAAGGGCCAGGTGAATTTCCCATCCAGGACTGTGGGACCAAGGTGAAGTTGGACAACATACTACAGGATGGAAGATCTATTGGGCTGTCAGAGTCGTCACATGCCAACTTTTAGGTATCCACAAGTTTAATGTCTAGCTGAAGGCAGCCTTCTCTGCTTCATGTGAAATAATATAAGAGAAATAGGGACCTATGGAGGGCAGTTCACACCATCCTATATAGGATCTAATGTATTTCTCTCTACTGATTATTGAGGGAATCTTATTCCACATCTAGTCTTCTACTACTGAAACAATTGTATTTATCAGTTAATCAAACTCTATCTTAAAATTAATTAGACTGGTTGACCTCTCCAACCTACTAAAAGGTTGGTCTGGAATCTGTTCTGTGGTTAAAAATACCTGACAAAATGTAACCTAAATTTATTGGAGACCATTTTAAATCCATTTGTTCTTGTACCAGAAATGTCATTCTTGTCTTTTCCCAATAATTAGGAAAAATTACTAACACAGTCAATCATTCTCAAGCTGAGAAATAGGGCAACATAAAAGCACAAAGAAATAACTGAGTGGAGTGTGTGTGTGCTAGGAAAGTCAAGGTTTTTGCCTTGAGATTTTCTTTTATTATGTTGAAATCAATAATAAGATCATGAAAGACAGAGCTAATCTTCCCTACTCCTTTGAAATTGTACCTTTACGTTAGGTTTTCCTTTCTCTAGGGGAAGCTTTTCAGAGACTATGACTTTGTTTTATTCTGTTAGCTCATATTTGAATGTTTGTCATTCTACAATGGAATAGTTTCTTCTATGAATTACACAGATTTATAGTGGCTACCTTAACAGCACTTACAGAAATCTGTTAGGAAGATACAAAGAAGCAAGTGCCTTGTTCTTTCCTTATTCTGATGCTTCCACATTAATGCAGTGACAGAGAAAGTTAATTAAAGATGAGGAATGGCAGTGTATCTTACATCTTGCTGCAGTGAACAATTTATGGAACTAGATTTTCAGCTGATTTAAATTGTCGTAGCTCTCCTGAAAAAGGAGATATGATAATGGGGGTCAGCAGAACTCTAGGGATTGAATCTGCCTTTCAACTTGTTACAGAATATACAGTAATTAGTGTCCATGAGAAAAGAATAAAATATATGTGCAAAGAATGATAACATTTGATATCAATTTTGAAGAGTCATAGAAAAGGTCCTTCTCCATTCTTTTCCATTTTCAATATAATGCACTGAGATTATATTGAAACATCCTAATTCCTTGTATATATTAGGGTGTAGGGGAGAAAAAGCCAGTGTAGAAATTAAAAACTTTAAGACCTGATTTTCACAGAAGTCACATTTATTCTGAAGTAGGATATACTCCATGCTTGGCATATTTCATAAATTACAGACGGAGACCTAGTCTAAGCTGACCACTAGAAAAAAAAAAAAAATTTGCAATGTATATGAGAGAGGGAAAAAAGTATCCAGTCATTTTAGTTTATTTAATTTACTCTTAAATATAACCTGTTAAACTTTGTCTTTCCTTTGGAGCTTGTTATTTTCAAAGTTTCCTTCAGACACTAATTAGGGATTGTCAATCATTTAGATTCCTGGAAGAATCCAAACAAGACAAAAGAAATCGTTGGAGTCTTTAAAAAATAAATGTACATGATTTGAACTCTCGAAGCACGTCTTGTGCTGTGGTGCAGCAGGACTTGACTTTGGCCATCAGCATTCCTTCAAAAAGATTTGCCTACTGACATTTACGTGGTGAGGTGGCATTTGCTTTTGGGAGATGTGTTTGGTGTCATGTATTCTTTGCAGTGACTCTTCCGATGGCATGTAAAGGTCATTTCAGTAGAGCAGGTTGTATTTGTAAACGCTGAGAAAGAGATTCTGAGCATGAAGCATCCACTGAATAGTAAGTATGCTTCTTGTCTGGAAACTGCTGCTTTCCCCACCGCTCCCCTTTTTTTCCTCCTTTTTTTTTTATTTTGTAGTGTTTTTCTATGAAGCTTGCAGGAGTAAAACAATACCAATGAAAGTACCACACTGCATTGTGGTACTGCAGTGTTCCTTTAAAGAAAAAACCAAATATATCTTAACCAGAAAATAGTAAGTTAATTTTATTTGTGAAAAGCCCATGATTTTGATGGTTTGCTTACTTCCACTACCCATGAAGCACTCTGCCTTAATGAGATAGTGTTTTCTAGTACACAGTGCAAATGCTCACTGATGAGTGTTAGGCAAGGTTGAATTGAATAGGCCACTCCTGCACTCCACAGGTATCTTCCCATAGGGTGTGAAGGTTAAGTTTGAGCCTTTAGGCTCTGAATCAGCAGGCGAACTGGCCAGCCACTCTGCGTTCACATCCAGAGGCACTGGGAGGCGGGAGCCAACACTCCCAGCTGAACTTTCGCACCAAAGTCCTCTGTTCCTGAGAGTGAGTATGAGTTTGCAACTCTGCCTTATTATAAACACGAGGAATGGAGAGGAGGAGGAGGAGGAACAGAGCGAGTAAGATTTTGAAACCTCTATGACTTGATTCAGTTGCCCTACATAGGTATCTATTGCCATTATAGATATCCCTGAGTTTCCCATCTGGCTCCAGCTGTCAGTCTAAAAGGTTGCGGGTCCTGTGTTACCGCTGTCAACTCTTCTGGGTACTTCAGAAACCCTATGGCATTGCAAATGGCCCTATGAGACTTTGTATTATAGAAAACTAAAATGAATTGCTTCATTTATGCTTTTTAACTCTGGTTGTCTTTATATGAGTTAGGTATATAAAATCATGTTAATACCGATGGACTATATAATAAATGGTCAATAGAGAACGTCAGTAGCATCAATAGATCCTGGAAAGTTATTCAGCTCATCTGAAAATATCAACTTGTTTGTGAATTGAATCATTCTGTAAGGTCCACTGATTATATTGACTGGGTTTTTAATAACTGTCATGGGAATATAAATGCCTAAATCGTGTGTAGATATGTGCATTTATTGCCTGAATTTAGATATCTGAATCTTGAGCTGAATCTCCACGAAGGATTCTTTCTGCTTTCTTCCTCTCTGTTCCTGGATAATGGAATAACCTGAGCCCTGGCAGCTACTTGATTAAATTCACATTGCAGTGGGTCCTCGTGTAGGATTTGCCTTGCCAAGCTCACCTTATTAGGGGTTTTGGCCTCTGATGGCTGGTGCATGTAAGGCCCGAGTTGAGAACTGCAAAAATACCCCTGACTTAGAACAGACCTGGAAAACCATCAAAATATTTCTGGCATATAGACAAAAAAGACTAAAAAGCATGAATTTTTTATTCACTTATGGCTCTGATTGTATTTCCAAAGAAATAATAGAGCAAATGCCAGCCAAGGCTGTTCACTCAGTTTTCTTAGTACAGTTTTGTTTCACATGTAACTACACTGGCCACAGACAGAAAGGACAGTAACCACAGCTCCTCTGGGGTTTTAGCATCTCAGGTCATGAACGCCCTGAAGAGATGATGGAAATATTTCCCCTGATTGGTACAGCCCTGTGTGTCTAGTACCAAGAATACAAAGTGTGTACAACTCTACATCCCCAAAAGGTGCACACATCTCTTTGTCAATCCCATGAACTTGATTTTTGGGACACTCCAGAAAATCAGGTATTACTGTTGTCAGGCAGTAGGAAAAAAACCCACCATAGTAGCAGACTAATTCTAGGTAACACATACTTGTTGCAACCTGACTGTGGAGAAATAGATTACACCTCCATGAGTAAAGCTGAAACTAGCTGCTCATTGTGCTAACAATTCGTTCTTGCTCAGAGAATGCATACAAAATATGGACTCCACAAAAATATTGTTTGATCCCTAGATAAATATTCTGTACCACAGTCATCTCTCAGCTTCTACACAACAAAACTGAAGGGTGTGAAACTTTGCATACTAATTCTTACACACTATTCCTGGCATATTTGCGATGAGGGGCTTAAGATGTCTTAAGGATTCAAAAATGTCTATTTGAATAATTTTTTTGGACATGTAAGCCAACTCAGAAAGATCATTCAAGTAACTGATCTACGTGGGCTCACATGGATCAGGTAGCAGTAATCTGATTACACTAGCTCAAGATGGCTTGCCCACATGTAATCTATATTCTTTCTAATCTTTATTTTTTATGTTTTTTTACACTGTGTCTAGAGATGCAGTGCAATTAACAGCAGGTACTTATCTGACATCAGAACACCTGCAGCTTTGCCCAAAAGGCATCATTTAGGAAGCATCAGAACTTCCTTAAACTACATTTAAGTTGAAGTCAAATATTTAGCAGCTGATGAACAGAAAAAAAGAAATGAGCAGAAGAACCAAGTAATGAATTTTAGCAATAAAGTTTACTCATCTATGGAATGAAATATTAACAGGCCACATGACTGGGAAGGAGGGTATTTTAAAAGGTTTAAATATGAAATCAATCCACTGTGAGTCTGAACTACTCCCAACCTGGTTTCTTAGCATTAGTCAGTTTTGTTAAGTCATTAAAAAAAAAAGATTTTGAAACCTCCCAACAACAACTTCTGCAAATTCCTTCTGTTATTGCTGCCTTGGAAACACCATTACAGATACCCTAATCTTGTAGGATTTATATCAGGACATATTTCTTTTTTCCTTATTTTCCATTCTGAAACCAGAAAGGTAGAACCAGAAGAGCTGTTCAAGTTACAGCAAGTAAACAAAGATGCCAGAAAGTGTTTTTAGAAGGTGGATTAAATTTGCTATAATATGTGAGCATACCCCAAAATTGTATTTATTATATCGAAAAATGTCAGTCTTCTAAAATTAGGTCATTATGAAAAATGAGTAGTCTCCAATTCTCTTTTTCCTCCAAGATGATGAAATGGTACTAGTTAGTAAAAAGAATCTTCTCCACCTGACCTTAAGGACAACATTATCCTCCCACACATGGGGGTATATATCATTACAAGTCTCAAAAACGCCAACGCTGCACTTTCCAAGCCCATGCTGCTGGGGTGAGGGGTGTCAGAGAGCAGCTGTTATCCCCAAATGTGAACCTTCTGAAATCTTAGTTGGGAAATCTTTATAAAAAATCCTTGCAATCCCTTGGCACAGCAGACAGAATGAATGTTTTTCGCTGCTCTGCTCCTAGCTGGTTTGTCTCCCACGGCCTTGGTTGCTGCGCTATCTCAATGTCTGTTTACAGCAGAGTAACAAAAGCATGTAAAATATGTCTACGGAAGGCCAGGTAAAACCCTCTGTTGTGGTTATAGGGGAAGGACGCATGAGCCGCTCAATTACGTCTATCAGCTGAGTGAGTATAGCTGAATGCGTTCAATCTGAAATGTTACCGCTTTCAACTGCTTTCTCCATACAGTTGGTGAGGAACACCGATCCCACGAAGCATCACCAGTTCTAAATGCCTCATCTGCTCCAGCACAAGGTCTGATACAGCTTTTTTGTTCACTTGGAGCAGTTTACGTGTTCCCCAACTGCTCTGCAGCAGTGATGGCCCCTTGCAGAAATGGAGCAACACCTGGAAATGTTCCAACCGTTGGCTGAAGTCATGCGGGTCAACACCCAAGGAGCACTTGTGCTGTTAGTTAATACACTTCAAGTGCCAGATGTTAACTCGTTACACTGCTGGCACTTGATCGTGGGTTTTGCATTGAAGCAAAAAAGTGTGGTGACTAGGGCAGATGGATCCTATGCAAATATAAAACATACATAAACCCCACACATAAGGAGATCTGAAGTTTGAAATAATGAAGGGCATGAGGCTCTTTTGTGCAGAGATGTTAGCTGGGATTACCGTGAAGTGAGAAAACTAAAGCAGAATAAATATTTGTGATGAATACTGTACAGAAATGCTTCCACAAAGGCATAGGCTGGAAAAGAAGCCCTCCTGTGTAAAAGCTTTTCATGTTTTCAGTATTTTCACATTAAAAAAATGCAATGAACATGCACTTTTAATTTTAAGCTCCAACGAAACATGAGCAGGTATCAATGTGACTTGCTCCGACCACACGTGGTATGTCAGTTCTGAACTTGCACACATCAGGTACAGTTGAGCCCAGTTTATACAAATTGTGGATGCAGGCAGGAGAGTTTAACTGAGACAGAAAGAGCAGCTACCCTTAGCTATTAGTTGTTCATCTATGCTACAGAGCTTCAAACTATGCTACAGAGAACCTTTCTCTGGGATTGGTGCTTATTTTCCTCAATAAGCGGAGCATCTAGTTGCACAACAAGGATGTTGATCATATTCTGGGGGTTGGGGAGAGGGAAATCACAGAAATCCTCAGAACCTCCCAGATCACAGTGGGAGACAAGTCCTGAGTGAGCAAGCTTGCACCAGAGGTAATTAGGAGAAGGAAGAGAGAGAAATGAAAGAGAGGTGTGCTGAACTATGCATGAAGCATAGAAGTTTCTATATTACAGGTTACCGCTGGGAATCAACCCAAAGTCTTCTTGAGCCCAAGCACGATGACCTATCTGCTAGACCGTGCTTTGTCTCTTCTGTAATTTCAGGCTTTCCTGTTACAGTTTACAAAACTGCCCAGGGAGGCCAACAGTGTCTGTAGCAGTTAATAAGGATAATGATGATGATGATGATGATGATGATGATGACGATGACAATGATGATGATAACTTGAAGAGATCAGAAGTGTGGCAAAAGATGCAATTTGGCTGTCATGCAATCTCAGCAGGATTTTTGCCTTTGACCTCAGTAGGAGCAAGAATTATCCCAGATCCTACTAGATGGTTTACCCCGTGTTTGTGGAGCTCTAGCATGCCTATAATCACAAAGAGGTGAGGGAAAAATAAATGGTGCTGGTGGAATGTAATGGGAGAAGAAAGATGTGATTAAAGATTGTAATTTCATAAACTGGAAAAAGGGAGATTTTATTATAGCTAATAGTTTTATCTTATTAATTATTTCAAAAGTGATGTTACTACATTAATAAGTTATTGATCGATCAGACCACCAAAATTAAGCTTGCTTTGCTAAAGGAGAGTTGGTCTCACTGCTAAAATAACATATAGAATAGAATATTTCTGTTGGAAAAGACCTATAATGATCTAGTCCAACTGCCCTACCAATTAAGTTACCTTTTTTTTAAAGAATATATAATTTTTGTTTGTTAAATTCTATGAATCCTTGTATAGATTAACTGCACGTTGAGTAAAACATAAGTATACTGCAACGAGAAGTGTCCTGGGTACCCAAAAGTATTATTTGCATTAAATTCTAGTTGTCTATTGCAAGAGTTCCATAGAATTATATCCACTACTGCTCAAAATAAGGCCTTAACCCCCCCTATAAATCAGATCTTCTATTTCTTGATTGCTGATTCTGCTTGCAGGGCTCTCCTGGAGGCCCAGTTTTGGAGAGGTTTACCTCCCTTTCTGCTTTTCATTGATAAACAGGAGGCATTTGTGCTTCATGTCGCTGTGTTGTTGCTCTCACAATCCTTTTCTCTTGCTATAATAGTTATACAGAAAGACCCTTGCAGGGTAAAAGTTTACCTGTGTGGAGCCCATAGGAGGACTGAAAAAAAAAATCTGCAAAACTCCATATGAATAAGATCTGAAACACACTAGGAAAGGAGTCAGCATCCTCTCCTCAGCATCCTCTTGAATATCTTTGCTGTTTCTCTCTTTGTTCTCTTGCCTTTTCCTACACACACTTTTCAAAACTGTCTCAAAACCCAATTACACATAGGGCTTGATAATGTGATTTCATATAATTTCATTCCTTTTTTTCCTCTGAATTTCCTTGGTTCTTTCCTTCCCTTTCCTTCTTTACCACTCTTTCAGAGGGCTAGATTAAGCTGTAATTTTATTTACAGTCTTATTTATGCCCAGTAATTTCCTTATTTTATTGTCTCTGCCACAAGGATTGCAAAGGAGCATTTGCTATTGTTTAATGTCAGCTAATTTGAACATTTCAACAGCTCTTTTTACCTTTAGGCACAGAATTTTCAATATTTACCACAGCTGCAACAGTTCATTCTTGGGAAACACGGGAGGAAAAAGTAATTAACATAAAAAGAAAATGGTAACAATATCAAGAAGAAAACTGAACACAATGACATATCCAAAACAGAGTATCATTGCAGCCAAAATTGATAGTGTGTGTAAAGGCAGTTAAAATTGCTCACTATAATAAAGATTTCCAAGACCCTTCGTGCTGTAGAAATATTCTCTATCCCTGCATTTGTTTCCCCAAATTTTATATCTCTACCATCTCAGATTTTTTCCACTTATGACTTTGCTTGAAGACATGATCCTAATTTCAAAAACACTTTCTTAGAAGGAAATGAATTTCACATAACCCTCATGATCTAGGCTTTCTTTGACTTTTTCTATGGTCATTGGGGAGAAATAGGTTCTTCAGCCATTGTCATTTAGCTTTCCTCTCATATCCTCAAGTAAAAAAACCTCAAAACTATTTTTAAGTTTGGCCTAGGCTTAACTTTGAAACAGCTAGTCTGGGCAAAGTCTCATCGTACACAATATCTGAACATGCTTTTTGGAAAGAAATGAGATGATATCCCATCAGAATGACTCTCATATCCACAAAAGCAAACAAACTAAAGCAAAGAAAGCAACACATAGGATAGAACACAGCAAAGAGGAAAAGAAAACCTTCCCACCTCATTATTTAAAAAATGGAAGCATGGGTAATCAGGTAAGACTGTCTTCCGTAAAAAGGTAATATGTGAATCAGCCTTCTTATTGTCCTCTACGGAGAAAATAACAACCCAGAAAACATAAAATGAACAGTTAGATGCAGAGCAAGGAGAAACAAAGACAAACTTTAAGAAGGGAAAGTTCAACCATGGTTTTCTCTGTTGTTTTTCATTTTTATTTCTTGTCATTTTAACACTTCGGATGGAAATGCATTAAAAGGTCAGGTGTCAGCAACAAGGGCAAGGACATAGCAAACAATTTGAGACTGTGGATTTGGGCAGAGGAAAAGCCAGCAAAGAGGAAATTGGCTGGCCTAAGAAATGAGAATTATGAGTTCTCTCCTGCATGTGTGTAAAATGCTTTATAGAATGTTAACCGAAATATGCCTGCATGTGACCATTGACATGTATGTGCCAGTGATTCAGGTTCACAAAACTCACTATTTCAAACAGTGAATAAGTGCTTACTACAGGACAGTTTAAAAGATTTGCAAAATACGAGTTTTGGAAAATCTCATACTATGTTGTGTTGTCAAAGGTTTTTTTCTCCATGCTGTCACGGACGCACTGTGAGATCGCAGGGAGGAATTTTTCATACCCTTTGCAAATTTAGTGGTGAACTTCCCAAAACTTTAAAACGAGGATTGGGAACCTGACATCAAGTCAATCAATCATTTTATATGCAGTCTCCTGGAGATATAGTCCTCCCCTTTTCCCTATTAATTTCACCTCAATCTGATATCTGCTTATTTCTTCAGCAAGCTGATCGTCTCTTTTAACAGTAGATCCACAGAATTCTGAAGGCATGTGAGAGAGAGAGAGGCACATTTAGATTTTGAAACATAGTCAAGATTTTGATCTTACTTAAATTTAAAATTAAATTTTTGTCACGCTTGGATTAATAATTCACTTCTGGTGTAATCAATACAGGCTGCCTCTCATTAAAAACAAATATGATCAGCACATCATTGTTTTGGTATTCCAGCAAAGTTGGCTTTGTTCTACACTTCTGTATATGACATTCTATAAAGGGAACATTTTTATTGGAAAAATGCAACCTATATTAGAAATGAGGACCTAGTTCTCATGGGAAGAAGGCCAATTAAATTTAAAAGCTTACATTTTGGACAGAATGGCCTATATATTTTTTTTCCCAAGGGCTTCAGTTGGCTTTGGACTAAGATGTGTGATTATTTGTCTATACTGCTATCAAAGCCTCGAAACTGAACAGACAGCATATGCTAGTAGAATGATCCTGAATTAACTCATGCAATTAATATAAAAAAATCATATTTTATTAATATGACATAAGAAGATGGAAAAAAAAATACAGTTTTGTTATTTGCCTCCTGTAGCTCTTTAAAGTCACAGCCAGTCCCTAAAAGTCATGCCAGATTTTTGCTGATGTTGCATTCTCTTAATATTTGGTGATTGTTTTAAAAAATATCTTAGCTGCTGAAAAAGAATAAAGCTCAGCAGATTTTCCATTTTATAGTTCCCAGTTTACAGCAGAAGAAGTGAAAGAGAATACAAAAGAAAAGAAAAAAAACCCCAAACCATATTTAGCTCTCCTGGCTACAATGAAAAGCTTGAAAATGTGATCAGGGAGCAATTTTAAAGAAAAAAAATATGGCAGAAAGGTATGGTTTTTTAATTGTAGCAAAGGAAGACAGGTGGAAGACAGGCTGGCTGTCCTGAACATTGCAAGGTAAATACTAGGAAGGAGAAGACCGCTCCAGCCAGAGGGAGTAATGGCAGAGAAACGCATGAACATTAACTGCAACTTAGAAGAAAATTTCTAGTCATCAAAACACTGGTTTCCTAAAAAGACTCATCTGGGATCCTTGAAGGTAAAAAAAGTTGCATTGCTTTGAAGAAGAAAGAGATGTGAGAACAATTACACGGCAAAGTGGGTCCTGATGCTGAACACTGAGATACTGGAGAGCCCATGCTTGTGCTCCAGGCCGGCGCTCCTAAGGCAAAATAAAATAATTCCTTTTTTCCTCCCTCCTTTTTATCTCTGGATACTTAAGCCAGTGCCACAGGTTTTTCCTTTTTTTTTTTTTTTTTTAATTGGCAAAACTGAATGGATATTTAGTCATAGGATTAAAGCTGTTTTTACTGTATTTCTTAGCTGAACAAAGAAACTATTGATATAAGTCAATTCAGCGAACTCTCTCAGTGGTAACTACTTGTGCTTTTAAGGATGCACCCTCTGTTTCCACATGTGTATCTTCTTCTACTGACTCCAGGAAATGATGAGGACCATGAAGAAGATAAAGGCAAGATCTACTCAGAGGCCCACAGCGACAAGATGAAAGGCAGCATGTGGAAGTCGTGATGAAGGAAAAATGTTGATATATTTGGAAAAAAGTTTTCGTTGTGCAGCTAGTTCAGAGGACTGGGAAACAGAGATACTGTGAAATCTCCATCCTTGGAGATATTTAAAAATGAACTGGACGTGGCCCTGAGCAGTCTGAACTAATTTGGCCTTGCTTTGAGCAGAGCGTTGGACCAGGTCATCTCCAGAGGTCCATTCCAAACTATATTATTCTATCAATCTATGAGTATAAGTTTCATGAGCAATTTAAATTCTTAATTGGAATTTAAAGGATATTTGGGCCCCTTTGTGAAACTTACACAAATGTCTATAAAAAAAACGCTATATAAAAGGCTACACAGTGGCACTCTCGCACTGATGTTGCATGGCCGCTCGTGAACTCAATGCACCTTACTAATTGCCTTAATTTCTAGTACTAAGGCAAGGTCACCCGTTAGGCCACACCAGTACAAATACAAGATCAAGCAGACTGTTTCCTCCAGAAAACATTACCAACAAACATTTGTTCAACATTTGTTCGACTAATCTTTGAACCATGTTGTAAACGTCTCAGATCGTGTAGCTTAGAAGTCTATGACGTAGATGAATCTCCTTAGAGATCCCATGGAATTCCTCCCTGTTGCATCTGACAGATAAGTAGGTGGGAGCAGAGCAGCTATTTGGGCTAATGGCCCCTAATTTGGCAGACTTCCACGCTGTGAAAAAGAAAATAAAAGAGCAACTGGAACGTGGTTTTCCTCACAGAAGCAAAAATAATGATTGCTAGTCTCAGTCCATAAATCTTAACTTTCTTTTCTTTTTACTTTTTCTTTTTCCTAATTTCTTTTCCAAGCCATTAGGGGGGAAGTTTGGTAGTAGTCCAAATGACAGCATAAGGAATATGGAAGATCATGTCTGTGTAACCAGGCATATGGGTAATTTGCTACTATCAGGAACTATGTTGTACCCCTTCTCCCTAGCTCCTGGCAAACTTATCCCATGGGGTCTATAGTTCACTTTTGGACAGCAGCAGCCTGAGGAATGGACTAGTAGGGCTTGGTTTAGGCTTAGACTGTAACAAAACCCCAATGAATTAAACCACTTCCAGTTGACATATGTGCTACAAAATTTGAAATAATAAAACCTGCCTGTTATCTTAAGTAGGGTTATATTTGATAATACTAGATTTATTTCTAATGAAGGTACTTATGCAGCCCTTGAATATGTTAAAGTTTTGGAGAGGTTCATAGTTTTTGAGATACTTGTCCTCAGGCAGAGAATCTAGATGACTTGTCCCAAATTCCACAGGAAGTCTGAAGCAGTGACTTCAACCCCAGATCTTTAAGGGCATTGAATACACATGTGAATTTTCTTGCAAAAGCCTATATGCTCTCCAGGTCTCAGTATTGGTTGTCTGATTCAAATGTGGCCCGTGCTTATTTTCAGAAGGAGACCTTATTAATCATCACATCTTGCCATGTGTTTAGGCAACAGAGCATGCTTTGTCCATGAGAGGTTGGGATGATCCACGTGTGTGCTCCAACCACTGTTGTCTCCTTGGCCTCAATACAAGAAAACAGTGGTTGGTTGTACTAAGTCATTTGGAACAGTTTTTATTAGAACCATGTGAAAGTTATTCAACACAGACAGTTTGGTTTAAAAGCAATGTGGATTTGCCAAAAGGGAAATTGTTCTAAGCAAAGTATTAAGGCTGGCAAAGCTCCATCTTTACAGAAGTTTCACACTTCTGAATTCTTCAAATGCACTGCCTGATATTTTCTAGCAGGAAAACAAAAAAAAGTCTTTATTTAATTTGAAATTATTTTTTACTTACAGTTATAAAGTTCAAAATGTTTTAGAAGTTGGAACTTTTGATACTAAAAAATATTAAAAAGAAAATTTTATGATTGATAGAGAATTAATGATTTTTGGAGTGGGCAGGAGATGATGGTGGTATATGACATTTAAATTAAGACATCTAAGAGACAAGAAAAACATGGAAATCTGAACCCATGAAGTTTTTTTTTTTTTTCCCCAAAGGGCTCTATTCTTAAACTCATGCAATAAGTCACATCTGTTTCTGGGAAACATACTGTAGTGGCCAATCTTTTGTTACACTCTATTCCCTCTCCTAAGGCACTGAAAATCCTTGGTGAGGAACTGTGTCCCTACCTTTACAAATACAAGCATGGCCATATAAAAGGAAATATATTTTAAGGATACCACATCTGGCAGTCAGGCTGGCAAAATGGGCAGTTTGCATGAACTGAACTCTGAAAAGTTGGAGGAACACATTCTCTTCTTTGTTATGTTTTCAGGGGTGACTATGAGTGATACTTCCCTTCTCTTCCTCCCTATTTCTCTTCCTACTTTGGCTGTTTATACTAGAAGCTTTCAAGAAGATTGTCTCTTACTACCTGCTTCCACGCAGGTAGTGTCTTACTTCTTTAGGGTCTTCATATCATGTCATTAATAGCAGTGTATCATCACATTACTCATTTATAACAAAATTTGATGTAATATTCTGTTACTTGGCAGGATTTTACTCACAATTATGAACGAGCTACATATTAGGATCAAAGCATCCACACATGAAAGTTGTTTTGGGAAGAAAAAAAACCCTAACAACAACAAAGAAATCACTGCATGCTTTTGAGCAGTCCCCCAAAACGGTTCCCAGTAACGTGCACTTTCAAGAGATTTTGCACATGATTTTTATGATTTTTTAAAATTTCTTTTTCCTTTTTGCTTCCTTTACTGTCAGATTTTTAGTTTCCAAGATGAACAATAGTCTTTGAGCATTGTTCATGACATTTTGTGCTATGACCCCAAGATCTTTCATTTCGATAAGATGCCTCATTTTTTAATTTTCTACTCAGCTCAAGGTCTTTACCTTCACCTTGATCCCAAAGGATCAACACTTTAATTTTCTGTTACTGTGTATAGCTGGGACTCTGAACATTCTTCATCTCTGAAGATATGGTATTGGCCACTGACATCCCAGTTAATGATTGTTTTCATTGTGTGAGTAATGGTAGCATTGCCTTGTGCTCTAAAAGGTACTACACACTCCTGTAATCACAGAAGGATAACATCTGGAAAATACCTCACAGTTTTTGCACACTCATTTAAATGTATCAAAATCATTGTAAGAACTGAAAAAAAAAGTATCATTTATGAAATAAACTTTAACAGGATTTACATAGAAAGAACATAATGCCAAAAATGCTCTAAATTGGTTTCAGCATTTTCTATAGTGTGTTTGGAACATCACGGTTTCTCAGTAAATGAAGAAATTAAAAACAGATGGCCCAGAACACAGCAGTTCCATGAACAGGCTGACATTAGCCCACTTATGCATTCTTTTACAAGACTTAGCAATTAATGACTAAAGGCTGCTTTTGCAGCTACTCAGCAAGTAAAACTACTGGCTGATGATTGTGGAGTTTTCAGATGTGAGTCTTGATGGAGAAAAAAATGTCCTTAGTACACAGTTTACCTTTCAGAGGAGATGCACACTTATCACCTCACTTAAGTTTTTGGAGTAGGATTCATCTGAAGAACTGAGGAGCTCCACATTCAGGCTTGTCATCTCGGTCTTTCTTTCCAGTCAACAGAGACCTACTCAATGCATCCAGATCATTAAAGGAGAAATTAATCTTCTCCTGAAAGCACGTGTTCAAAATGAGTTAGAAATGCAGTGGAAAGAGGCCGTTTCTTCCCTTGGAGTAACAGCTAATGTGGCCTCAGCGGTACTACTCACCTGTTTCAGTGACATTTAGGTAGAGGCTAAATTGCTCATGAAGGATATGGGGAAGTAACATCATTTGCTGCCAGGAGAAGGGTGTGAGAAAAAAAGAATGAATCTGGACAGCTTCACCTTTCCTGTTGAAATGGTCCCGAGCTTCCAGCCCCGCTCACACAGTATGCAAGATGTATGTTGGAGAAGGAACCGATTCCTGGGGAGATGACCCTTAACCGTAAAGAGAAAGCATCATCCTGCTGCTTAAATTATCCTTGGTAGTCCAACAACCTTTGGGATCTTTCTCCCCCAAAAGGCACAGCTTCAGCAGAACGGATCAAGGATGGTTCTTCATGTCGAGCAGCTAGTGCTCCACCCCGAGCTCACCAATCAGAAGGCCTCCTTAGCACCTCAGGGGTGTTTCTTTTTTGGGAGACTGAATCTGTCTTCATGTGTAAGTCTCCATTCTCACCTGAGGATGTCAAGTGAGGTCAAGACTGAGCAATGGAATGAGAACTGGAATGAGAGCTGGATTACTGTGTCCAGTTCTGAGCTCCTCAGTGTAAGAGAAACATGGACATACTGCAGAGAGTCCAACGAAGGGCCATGAAGGTGATTAAGGGACTGGAGCATCTTTCCTACGAGGAAAGGCTGAGAGAGCTGGGACTGTTTAGCCTGGAGAAGAGAAGGTTCCGGGGGGAATCTTATTAATATATTTAAATACCTGAAGAGAGTGTGCAAAAAGGATGGAGCCTGGCTCTTTTCAGTGGTGCCCAGTGACAGGCAGGACCAGAGGCAATGGGCACGAACTGAAATGCAAGAGGCTCTGTTTGAGCATCAAGAAACACTTTTTCCCTGTGAGGGTGACTAAGCACTGGAACAGGTTGCCCAGGGAAGTTGTGAAGTCTCAGTCCTTGAGATATTCAAAAGCCAGACATGGTCCTGGGCAACTGGCTTTAGGTGGCCCTGCTTGAGCAGTGGGGTTAGAACAGATGATATTCAGAGGTGCCTTCCAACCTCAACCACTCCATGATTCTGCGATTCTGTGAACAATATCCTGTTACTCACCTACCATGCAGAATGGGGAGAAGAAGTTAGAGGAATAAAAAGAACATAAAGTAAGATAGGAACCCATCACAGAAATTTTTTTCAGCATACAACTGTTGCTAAAGAATAAAAAATACACAGTTATTCAGAGGTGAAAATTATGCATGTTTAGGTAAAGAATGAGAGTTTATAAAGTATATAAACAGCCTTTACAGCTTGAATTCACTTTCATCACAAAAGTAATGTCACTCCATCTCTCCACAGGGGCTAACTATGGACTGCAGCTGAATAATGTTGCATCAGGAAAATGAATTCTTAAATTTTATCATAAATCTCCAAATTTCAGTCTATTGCCAGGCAAGGAGTCCTTGACATTTAACAGCAGTCTCTTCTTTTGTTTTCAAGCGGAGAGTTTGATGGAGTGATTCAGACTGACAATTACTTTACCATCGCTTAACTAGTTACTCTTGGTCAGATGAGCTGTAGCAATAGACTAGGCTTGTAGCTGCAGGAAAGACTTAGCACTCCTGGTAAGACTTAACAAACTCATACCTTTATACCTTCTGACAAATCGAATTTGCTACTTTTCATTTGACAAAGTAACCTTTAAATTGTTAAAGCTTTTCAGAAGAGCGTAATCACGGTGGAGGAAGGGGATCAGGGCATGCCTACAGTCCCTACCCCATGCTCAACTTACAGAAGTCCAAGATATACTTACCTACCCATATTATGAATCACAATTGTATCGCATTAGCTTCTATATGCAAAGGGTTAACAACCACAAATGAGGGTTTTCTATCAGACCTCTGCTTCCTGTCATGTGGACTAGCTTTTACGTAGATTTCTTTTCTTCTTGGTCACAGGTCCTCTTCTTTCAGCTTGTCCTCATTGACAAAAAAGACAGTTACTTGATGAAAACCTTAAAGATGCTCTCATCCATATTTACAACAGCTTCTAAAACCTTTCTGTGGAACTGAAAAAGGCTGAAGACAGAGTAATCTCTTGGAGACAGAAGAAAACAAAAAACACACTATCTTGAGGCATCTGGGTACATACTGAGAAGTGAACAGATAATTTTGTTTTGATTTTCACTGATAGGTGGTTAAACCAGAAAAACCACCTCAATACTTGACAACAGAGATCTTTCTTTTCCTTCAGAAAGAACTTCTTTCACTTGTCGTTTCTAGTTTGTTTTCCAGACTACTTCAAGTGTGGCACTGAATGGACGACACCTATTGTCATCATTTTAATCCCATACATTTAATTGCTTTGTACTTGTGCAATGGGGTAGGGGATATGGGGATGCTGCTTGCAGGGCAGACGAGTACTACTTTCGATTATTTCAACAGTAGTCTCAATGGAGTTCCAGACAAAATAATTAGGCATAGTAGGATTTTGCAGAACAATCAGGAATAACACAGATGAGTGGGTTTTACTACTGCTAGTGAA
Source organism: Pelecanoides urinatrix (assembly GCA_013400755.1). Classification (NCBI taxonomy): domain Eukaryota; kingdom Metazoa; phylum Chordata; class Aves; order Procellariiformes; family Procellariidae; genus Pelecanoides; species Pelecanoides urinatrix. Next base: position 127,016 of record VZTQ01000493.1, read on the forward strand.
AGTAGTTCCCTCTTCTCCAGACTGTTGTCCCAAACATAAAATGAACTTATCTACATATGGATGTCACTGGAGAATTAGTTTACTGTTACGGATATAGTGGGAGTATCAGATAGCCAATATAGAGGAAATAGAAAAATTCTTATTGTTGGGAGAAAAAAGGAAAGTTATTGCTTGAAATCGTCCGAAGCTATCAGCAATTTTCATCAGTATCTACAACTGAGCAGCATTTAATTTTGCTTCAAGCATGTGCAAAGTCTAGCTGTCTAGTTGGGCAGGCTCTCCCATGTTTGCTGTGCTACATTAACTATGTGCTGATAGCAGTGATGTTATAGCAGCTGCAGCTTTCCTCCTCTCCCCATTTAATCTGTTCATTAAGACATTATGATGACTGTAAGAGTGGAGTAGTTGCAGGCAGAAGTTGGTGAAACTGTTAGTAGGAATTATTCAGACTTTACCACCTGCTTCTCTCCTTTAAAAATACAGTCAGGTGGTTCAAGAACTTCTTTGCACATTTGCTGAATTCACCAGGGAAAAAAGATGAAACCTACAGAACTTGAAGTGTTTGTACAAAACAAAGCCATGTTCACTTCTCAGAGCAAAATGGCTTTTCTTTTTGGAACCTGATGTATTTTTATAAAACCTCAAAAGACTTGAAAAATGGAATATTTTGTTTTCAGCTCAAATAAAACATTTTATTCCATTTCAAGAGCTTTTGCAAATTTTCAGTTGGTTTGAAAATGTGAATACATTTTTTAATCCAAATGGACTGGAAAAAGTTATTTAATCACACAACTCTATTTTTGGCACACAAATAGATCAATTATTTCCTAGCCATTTGCAGGCTTTATGGAAAGTAGGTGTTCAAATAGGTCTAAAAGTAAATAATGCTATGTGTAGCTGCGGACTCCTATAGGTAATACCCCTATAGGTAAAGAAAATGCAGGGATCTTTATTTTGTATACTCCTTAACACAGTGGTTTGCGGGTCCTAACCCATCACAACAGATCTTGATAGTATTCTCACAGCACTAAAGCAAGTAGTGAATATGATGGGCCTGATACAGACTGTTCCCCATTGGGATACGAGAGAGGTGAGGCCATGGTGAACTCTACAGGATCTACTTTAGAGTATCTTAGGGAGTTACCATTTTCACATGTAAACTCCTGTAGCAGCGTCAGCAAAGTGGAAACATGAACACTCTGATTTCAAGTCAGTCCAAAGTCCTTCAGCTTAGCTCCAACCCACCTTCATGAGAAGCTTTAAAACTAATCTCCGGATTTTCAGCTATCTACTGATATGGGAGCAGTAAGCTTTGGTTACATTTCCCATGTGACAAATGCTTGGGCAAATGAGGACAGAGACATCCAGAACAGCTGTAGCCATTTCTGGTTTGAATCCCTGTTCGTAACTGTATTGTAAGGCCACACAAAGGATGCAGGAGTAGACCACGAAGGGGACTTATGTCACCTCCAGAACATGAAAGGCAGTGTTTCATGATGGCTTGGGTAGTGATTCAAGACTTGTGCAGACCCTTGGCATATTAGTGAAACTCACTTATATGCCTGAGTGACTACATAGACTTGAGTTTGGGTGTGCCAGAATGCAGAGGAGGAAGAATTCAGGTGCATAGAGACCTGGGCATCACACTTTCAGCTGGCCCTGGGACCCTCCCTGCTCAATATGTAAGCATCTTTAAACCTGGGTCCGAAGAGGCTTGTGTCCCATGTGGTATAAATGTCACCTAATCATAGGCTTTGGATTCTTCTACAGGAAGGAGCTACTCTTTACTTCGTCTTCTAAAGTGCCAATAGACACCTTGAGATAAATTAGTTGCTCATATGTATATGACTAGTGTTATTTGTTATTGGGTATTCAAGATGGGAGGATGGCAAGTATCATACAGGACCTAGAGGCGTCCTTTTGGGGAGGAAGCTGGAAGTCAAGTAAAATTCACCATTATTTCCAGAAAAAAACCTTGTGTCTATCCCAGATCTCCACTGGCAATGAGAGGACTTTAGACATCTCCAAGACTTATCTTAACCTATCTTCAGACATCTCAGGTATTTGTGTCTGAAGGCACCCTAAAGTATTTCTGAAGTGTGACCTTCAATCTCATTTTCAGTTCTTCAGAACATAAAAAAAGTGTTGTTTTCAGTGTATCAGCATTTTCAGTGATAGCTGTGAGGTTTCTTTTATCATAAATTATTAAACGTGCTATATACATCAAGATTTAATATAATGTGGTTTAGATTTTGAATTACATTTAATATTGTCACAGTTGTTTTCACTTCACCCCTTTGTTTGTTTCAACCATTCGCCACCTTGTTCAGATTAGCAGTAGCTTTGGGTAAAATTTTCCTGAATACGTTTTGAGCTGGGACTGGGAATTGAAGTGCTACTACCTTTCTTGTCTCCGTGCCTGAGACTGAAAGCAACGGTTAAATGTCACGTAAGGTCTAGCCAAGGACTTTGGAAACAGAGTCACAGCCTGATTTATGTGAATTTCATTTACAGTAGCATAGAAATGATATGAGCTAGAACAGAAAGGAGCAGTTACCCAGAAGAACTTCAAACTTAACCACCATTTCTCCTGCAGAGCAATGCTTCAGAAATACGATGAGTATTTTAATAGGAAGAGGATAAAGAAAGTTATTAGAAATGGATCGCTCCGCCCCTCCAACGTGACACACATATTTCTGATGATGAGTGGTGGTTGTCTGCCTTCACAGGGAGAAGATACTGGGTGCCAAAATCCTTTTTACAGAAGTGGGGAGACACATAGCAGGAACAAATGGCTGCGAGTAAAAAAAAAGAAACAACCCAAAACCCAAAGACTTACCACTTCCCTAAGTGATTGCACCTGAGGATTATTAGAACAAACTGCCAGAGCATAAGCTGCATTTACCACCCTGTGATGTTTATAAAAGCAAGATAAGGAATGCTCCTAGACGTTATGATTTAGTCAAACACAAAGTAGACTTTAGTCAGACAAGTGTTACTGCCTCATTTCAGTGGCTGGAAAGCAGCTGGACTTCTGCCTTTAAAGGCAATGCAGCTCCTGCTCCTGCCTCGAGGGTCAGAGCACTTCAACCCACCCAGGAACGTACTATCCAGTGGTGGCATTTGAGGATGAGCTGGAAGGTGTTTTTCAACCCATAAATATTTCTCAGCGTCTTTACAGAAACAGATTGGAGCATTTTAAAGAGTTTCACCTCTGCACGGGTGTGTTCACAGCTGGATGCCCATTGCCAGGTTTCCTTGAGCAGTGATCTGATCTGGTCCTGACCGTTTCACGGTCCCAGGGAACTGCAAACACCAGGCAATCGTTATCGCTGAGAGCGAGCACTAGTATGCAAGGTTTACCCTCCTTACGTAATATTCAAATAGTACAAATCAATTTTCTCAGAAAGTAAATTTTGTGGTCTGGAGCAGAGTCAGTGCCGCGGTGTATTTCCTATTCTGCGGCCGTGCCTCCTGCCCGCAGCTGGGTACAAATGAGAGTGCACTCTGCTAGGATCAGGAGGAGCTGAGATAGATGGGAACGGCAAGGGATCCTGCAGCCTATACACTGAAAAACTCACAAGGTCAGTGCTCAGAAAATACAGTTCTCCCTGTCCTTAAAATTCAAGTAAAAATGTTTCAATCATTAAAGCTTCTTAAATCATGAAGCTTGGAAAACCTTGAGCAGGTAGGAGAGGTGGGGAGGTTGATCTCCATGGAGCAACAGTTGACAGCAGCTAAAGCATGGTCCAATATTAATGCAGCTGTTTTATCACATGTTGTGTTTGAACTTCTCCTTTCTCAAGCTCTGAAATGAGATGAATGTGGCTTACCTCACCTTTTCAAAGATCAAGGACACCCACAACAAAACCTTTGTGGGAACACAGTCATTCACGCTTGGCGCAGAGGCAACTGGCAATTGCTAAACTTCCTTTTTCTCCCACTCAGAGGTCATCCTCCCAAAACAACAGGACTCCTCTGTCCCCCTCAGATCCCACAGATGTGGTCACCCTCTGGACTTCTTTCCCCAGGACTAACACCTGGTCGTGTGACCACCATGGGACATTGCTGTGCATGAAAAAAAGGATGGGACACATGTCCACTTTAAAAGGGGATGCAATGTAATCAGTGAATTTAGGCTATAGGAAACATGAGGTGCAAATATTTCTTCACCTACAACCTGTTTGCTGATTGACAGCCGGCTGAACATGAGCCAGCAGTGTGCCCAGGTGGCCAAGAAGGCCAACGGCATCCTGGCCTGTATCAGCACTGGTGTGACCAGCAGGAGCAGGGAGGGGATCGTGCCCCTGTACTGGGCACTGGTGAGGCCGCACCTCGAATCCTGGGTTCAGTTTTGGGCCCCTCACTCCAAGAAGGACCTTGAGGTGCTGGAGCGTGTCCAGAGAAGGGCAACGGAGCTGGTGAAGGGCCTGGAGCACAAGCCTTATGAGGAGCGGCTGAGGGAACTGGGGGTGTTCAGCCTGGAGAAGAGGAGGCTGAGGGGAGACCTCATCGCGCTCTACAACTGCCTGAAGGGAGGTTGTAGTGAGGTGGGGGTTGGTCTCTTCTCCCAAGTAACAAGTGATAGGACGAGAGGAAACGGCCTCAAGTTGTGCCAAGGGAGGTTTAGATTGGACATTAGGAAAAAATTCTTTACTGAAAGGGTTGTCAGGCCTTGGCACAGGCTGCCCAGGGCAGTGGTGGAGTCCCCATCCCTGGAGGGATTTAAAAGACGTGTAGATGAGGCGCTTGGGGACATGGTTTAGTGGGCATGGGGGGGTTGGATTGACGGTTGGACTCGATGACCTTAGAGGTCTTTTCCAACCTTAATGATTCTACAATTCTATGATTCTATGATTCTGTAACCCTTTATAAAAAGCCCACGATAGCTGCTCCCAGGATGGTTTTGGGATGTAATGAATTTACTTTTGTGCACAAATCTCTTTTCCTTAGGTGTGTGCTCTGAGATTACAGGGGAAGGCATGACTGTGGGCTCCTGAGCAGCACTTAGAAGCAGCCTCTTTACAGCCCTGAATTATGGCTTAGGCTGTTCTGCAAATGTGATTGTGAACAGCATGAAAATGTCAAAATCACCTAGTTTAGTCAAATCAGAATATGTTTCCTTTTGAACGAGGGGTATGTTTCGCCAGGGCTATTCCTAAGCTAGATTTTTCAGCTTTCAGCATCTACCTGTATTAACATTTGAGTCTCCAAAAGGACACAATGAACATGATTTGGGTTTGTTTTGTGTGCTCTACAGAAGAGCATGAAAAAGCTGACAAAAGAAAAGAAAAGGCTTAATTTTGCTCAAGCTTACATTAAACAAATGAACAAAAGGGAACAAGAAAGCAACAAAAAATAAAATCAAGTTTGAATTGAATCTGAATCAGGAGCAAAATTTGACAAAGTTAGGAATAACTAAAAATTGGAAGTTATAATGGCAATTTTTCTTTAAATTTCTATAAAGGCCTATCTGCCTTGGATGCAGTGTGAGTGTATTAGGCAAAAAAATAGGTGAAATATAGCTCTGTAGGGAAAATTTGCAATGCTTTCAGAATTATAGTACTATACAAAATAGATTAGCTGTTTAGATTTTTTTTTTTCTTCTGTCTTGTTCAGGATACGTTCTTAAAGATTAATCTCAATTTATTAAAAGTTTTCTAATGCTCTTCAGTGGGTTTTAAGAGCAATTCTGTGAAGGTGACACAACCCCATTCAGTGACATATTGATTTTCAAAGTCTTGTGTTCATTTAAATCTCTCCAGTTTTAGAAAGGATTCTGCTCCAACACTGCACAAATAGTTCAATGAGATTAAATTCTGCTATATTAAAGCAAAACCAAGGGAGCATTCTCATAATATTTCACCATCATTGGGTTTAGAAAACAGCTCCAGGAATAAAAAAATAAATGAAAACTGGGTTAAGACAGTCCATCTCCCAAAGAGAGGGAACATTAGATGTGTAATCACAGTAAATGTTCATGTAGGCAGCCGTCCTTGCTGGAGAACCTCAGCTAGAATAAATCAGCACAGTTCTTAGTGATTTCAGCCGTGTCAGGTAACTTTTAGAAGGGGTGACATGGGGTGGGTCCTACCTGGGTAACAGGAGTGAATGACCCTGTGTGTAACCTGTAATCCTCTACAAAAAGTGTCCCAAATAGCAGCTCCCAATGTAGTTTTGCTACATAACTAACTCACTGTTGCAAGGTAATTTTTCCAAGGTAGTGTGGTAACATTATTAATTCCCTGTCTTTATCCTGGTAATCCAGGAACAAGTTGTCCTCATAGTGAATGCTGATGTGTGGAGGTGTCAAGGGTGCTTATAGCAGATTCTCCAAGTAAGTGAAACTGTGTAGTAAAGGACATGGTACTTGAAAAACACTCTGTGCCTTGCAGCACATGGAAACAAAGCAGCGTTCCAGGAAAAACTGAGGCAGAAGAGCAAAGACTTTCATAAAATGTTGAGCTTTGTTAGAGAGATCTTGAAGACAATTTGAGGATTGCCAGCAAAGGGCCAGAAGTGCTGATGCAAAACTCATGTCATAGAAGAGCAGTAAACCCGTCTAAATAACAGAGATTCTCTTGTTCCTTTACATTGCTCATATACTGGAAAAACTACCTTTTAAACTTAGAAATAAGTACTGGCATACAACTGATAGCATAGGTTGCAGGAATTTGTTGCTGTTTGTGATAATGCTCCCTCTGATTTTCTTTTTCTGTATCTGTACATGGAAAATATGTCTGGCAGGGAAACACATAGTTGAAGCACCTAAATATGTTAAGACTTTTCTACAGAAAATCCTAAAATGACTGTTTCCTCCATTTTCTGGACCCCATACATCAAGATGTCTTCAGCTGTAATTACATTTTTGCATAGAGAAGAGTTCAGGTTACTCTGGTGACTGCCACTTCCATAAGCTAACATTTGGATTTTTCTTAGAAATAATTTTCTACACCAAAATTTATTTTTTGTTTTATAGGAGAAATTCAAATAAGGCTGCATATTGGAAGTAACTATTGTCTTTGCTTTTGTAAGTCTGTACCATGCAAATATTTTGGTTGAGAATAACCTGGTTTTTCTTCTGGGAAAATGGATGCAGATCCATGCTGGGTAAAACCGGTGGCATAACTGAAATGGCTAAGCTAGCAGCCTGCTCCCTAAATCGTCCCTCTCCAATTAAATGGACAATCAAATGTTTCTTTCAGTTGGGTATAGGTGTGTGCTCTTTTCCTTAGGTGTGTTCTTTGAGATTACAGGGGAAGGCATGGTTGTGGACTCCTGAGCGGCACTGACAAGCAGTAAAATATATAGGGTCAGAGCAATAAATTTCAATTAGACACTTCTGATAAGTGCTTCAGGAGTAAAACCAGATGTATATATAAATATGTATATAACATTTCCTCTTCCAGGTAAATGAATAAGAACTTGAAGCGGAAAAGTGTTAATTTCCCTTCCAGAGGCAACCCAGTACTTTCAAAAGAAAAGCTTTTATCAACATTTTCACAACATGCAAAGCTGTCACGCACAAGGACCATGCTGTGTGAGACTCTGCGTATACACAATGTGAAACATTGCCCCTGGACCAATTTTGAGCACTCTTTGTAAGAACACAGCTTATTTACCATACCATGAAAAGTGGTACCATGAAATACCAGTGCCATGAAATTCAAAGTTATAGGATTGAAAAATATAAGATTCGTGCATAGTATAACTATAAAAGTTGTGTTTCAAGTCATAGATTTGACTCAAATTTAGATATCTACTTGTGAGGTTCTGCCTGCAAGCTGAGTGTCTCAGATCTCCTCAAAATTAGTGGAAATTTAGCCAGTGAAGTCAGAGGAGCCTGCAGACCTAGCAGGCTGAGGGTAACATCTTATTTCAGATGCCCTGTAATATCTTTTCTGGCCTCCATGTTCCATTCAAGGAGGATTTAGGTCTCTTTTATGTCCCACCTGCTTGTCTTGAATACCCCAGGTCATCTCAAGCCGCATTATATGCATCTTCAGCATGAGCTGAATTGCTGTCAGGGCTCTGCTGCCTATATTGACTACTCTAATGGTTATAATGCAAGGTTAAACCAGCTCAGGTAGATGCACCTTAATTTAAATATCCGGCTTCAGCCAGTCTGCTTTACTTATTGAAATGGTCCTTGAGTGCTCACATGGTCAGTTCCTATGGCCTCAAGTTGCGGCAAGGGAGGTTTAGGTTGGACGTTAGGAAAAAATTCTTTACTGAAAGAGCGGTCAGGCCTTGGCACAGGCTGCCCAGGGCAGTGGTGGAGGCCCCATCCCTGGAGGTATTTAAAAGACGTGTAGATGAGGCGCTTAGGGACATGGTTTAGTGGGCATAGGGGGTGTTGGGTTGACGGTTGGACTCGATGACCTTAGAGATTCCATGATTCCATGATTCTATGATTCTATGCATCTCTTCCAGAGGGTGTTGATCTCCTAAGTCTCTGTTCCTGTTCTGAAAGCAAGCCTCTAACTATATCCCCATCCCATTTTTTTATATTTTGCATAACTAAAACATGTGTTGTGTACTGTTGAACTGTTGCACCCAAAAAAACCCTCTTTGGATTTGGGTGGAAGTCACTGCAAGTGCATACTGTTGTTTTTTTTCCCTTTCTCAGCATTTTGATTTCATATTTGTATCCTGCTTACATGGTGAGTAGGCAGAGGCACTTCACCTTGTTTAAATTGTGTCCTTTCCTAATAGAATCATAGAGTAGTTTGGATTGGAAGGGACCTTTAATGTCTGAAGACATTTTGAGGGCAGCAGTCAGAGCACATTCAGAGTCTCAGGAGGGTGAAGATAGAAAATTTCACCTTCTGAGGTACAACTGCCAGCCCATTCCAGACAAACGGCAGCCTGACAACCCTGAAACAAGGGATGTAAGTGAATGGAAATTACATCTCTGAAGATTCAGATGCACAAAATAATTCAGTGTCCATATTTTGTGTCCAGACTACTGCCAGTTAAGATGGATAAAACCGTTGGCTTGTTCAGGTGGGTAAAACTGTTGGCTGACAACCAAGGGAATCTGTTCCCAGACTCCTGCTTGGAGGCAGATTCTTTTTGTACTGGCAAACAAATTATTTTATCCCTTTGCTTTCTTTGAACTACCTCCCAATTATTTCATGGGGGTATTTTGAAGCTCCTGCACTTGGTTCTGTGTAGTCATCAAATGCAATTCACCATGACTTCACTCCAGGGAAACATTGGCCTTTTGTTTCCAAAGCACTCTAGGAACCTAGCTCAAAATGTTTCAAAATACTAAACAAATAATGAATCCCCCATCCAAATAATTACAAAACTGATCATCCAGTGAATCATTCTGCTTTTATCTGAGAGAGCACATGTTGAAAAATGTGTCATATCAGAATTTATTATGACCTCTGCAAAAATAGTTAAAACCAAAAGCTTTGGAAAATTCATAAGCAACAAGTGAAATTAAGTAGGTTTAGGTTTATTACAACCATGGTATTATTACAGTGATATATTGATAGCCGTTTTTTCTTAAAATGCTGTATATATTATGGAAACCCCAAGCCTTACCTTGGTAAGCCCTACAAAGCAAATTTGGAGACAGAATATTGGACAGTAAAGAAAGAAATAGTTTCACTACCAGGGAGAGATGAACATTGCTAGAGATAAAAATTGCTTGTTCTTTCAGTAATGTTCCTCTCTTCTCCTTCCCTTTGCTGTCAAGGATCCAAATATATTTGGGACAATCCAGGGGAGACTAAAGTATGGTTTCCTCAGTGCATACAAAAATCCATGCATTTATATAGTTTAGGGTGCTGCAAGACAGTTTTCTTGCATTTCTGGAGCTCAGAACTGACTCTTCAATGTTTCATTTTCTTAGTTTTACCAACAGTCAGATGGTGTGCCAGATCTGAATGCAGTATCAAATCAACGTCTGTTCAAAACTCTATGCTACTAGAATCATCTTAAAGCATTGTTAAGCCAACCTCAGCTAAAAGTGTGTCCATTACACATTGCTGAGGCCAAAAGAATTGCTGGAGTTGGCATGGGACAGACTAAGCAACCTAATTTTACTTACATGTGACCTTTGTTTCATTGGAACGTCACCTAACACATATCATGATCAGTGAATAGGAACCCTGAGGTCTGCGGTGCTCACAAGACAGATAACTCTTGGAACAAGTATATTTTTGACTTTTAGCAGCAGGAATCAATTATCTGCAAAACAAATAGTGAGTCCAGATTAATGTGATTTTTGGGCCATACTTTCACCAATAGTTAGTTGATCTTATCACAGCAGCTGGAGATTTTAATTTGCTCCTACATCAACAAGGATGGCACACAACGTTCAGCAATACATGTGACACCACCATGTCATAGAGATTTCAGTGGCCTCCACCAAGAGGTTGTGTTTTCCACGCTTGCATTTTCAATCAGTCAAAGGGAAAATATTCAATATAATGCCATTGTTGGAAGAGCTGCACTAACTTATACTAGCTAAGGAGCTAGCCTTGAATCTACTGCTTCTATTCTCCTATACTAGTGTTTTACTTCAAAGTGACTCAGTGTGAATGGGGTGATGGCTTTTACTCACAAAGTCATGCATAACACCCAGGGAAAGATATTTTTAATCAGCGAGCCTCATGTTCCAACCTTTAAGTAATTCTATGCTTACTTTGTGTACTGGTCATAGATTTCTGGGAAACCTTAATTACCTTCAAACCTCACTTAGGTCGGTTTGAAGAACAACTGTAGGATTTTCAAGGAAAATCGATGTAGCCCACTGAGTTTCAGAATGGCTTGGTTGCCTCTGAATTGCTGTCAAAACATGTGATAACACAATTGCAAATGTATGGTAGTGGATTCTGGGCATATGCTGTGATGCTGGTGTTACGGTAACCCTTCATCAAGATTATATTTCATAACCTCTCTCCTTTCTACTAACAGAGGGACATGCATGTGTCACAGGTGAGAAAAATCTATGGTCTTTTTTGATTTTTACCTCCTAGGCACCTGCTTCTTATTTTTAATGTTATTATACTGATGGAAAAAACAATGCAATTATTTTGTGACAAGCCCGTGAGGACCAACACAACTTTACCTCTGAAGAACTCTGTAGGGCCAACTAAATTTGACCTGTGATACTTCTGCTGATTTAATCAGGATCTTTGTTTTGTGTTTTTTAGTTTATTGTCTGCCATGTAATATTCCCTCAGGAGTATGGGAGAAACTTGCTCTCAAAGTCCAATACTAAACATGACTGGCTATGGCAAAAAAGCCTAGAAGTTCTCTCCTTCTTAACTTTGTTTCCACCCTTGCCTCCAGTTCTATTTGTTTTAGAGGAATAACTTGTCCATAAGAAGTAGCATGAATATGAAGAAAGACAACAAGGCAAAGATTTTTCATAAGTCAATCTGAAGTTGCAGGTAATAGAGATCCTAAGAAATAAGCAAAATATATTGTTTTCTGGGTCCTTGTGTTTACAATACTTGCAGAACAAACTCTCAGAAATGTCTGGGATACCAGACCCTCTGGTGAGAGACACCAAAAGCCATTTTTTTGTCTCCAGAAGATGGATTTCTTTTCTATAGCAAATGCTTATATTCATTGTCTGCTACATGAGATGTTAGCACTTGTCTATCTCTAACACGGTGCTGGTACAACACAGTCCAGGCTCCTCTAAGTTACATCAAAGCACACACGGTTTCTCACTCCTTTTTTATAGAGATGTCAGAATAACTGTGAGTTAGATTACACTTGCACCCTCATCCAGATATTCATACCCCATCTCTGTCACAGGATGCTGGTCAGTAATTATTTCCCTTATTTCCCAGCAAGGCCCACCTACAACAGGTTTCTAGTGACCACAGTAATGCAAACAATAAAGCCCCAGATGGACTTAACAGACCAAAGATGATCAAGGTCAAGGTTTGCCATACCAGGCCAACTAGTCACTAGTTAATGTCCTGATATTAGTTTCTTCAAACATGCCTTAGGTTAATATGATTCAAATTTATAGCATTATTTTTTCTGTGGAGTTCCTGAAAGTTCCAAAAACCTGTTTTGAGCATATGAGTTATTTAAATTACCTTAATAAATGAGAGCTAGATAGCCTGTTTGTGCATTGTCAATGACAATAAAAAGAGATTACATGTCTAGGCATTTGCTCTAGCTTTCCTGTTTATACTGTAAAATATATATTGCCCATTAATATTTCTATTTTTTTTATTTATGAAATGCAGTAGCAATGGGAAACCATAAATACTTCAATGTAACCTAAGTATTCAACTCTACAGACCAGTCAATGATCAATTCATTATGTATTATTGTTGACAAATACTTTTAAGGACTGAAAGTTTTGACCTTTTTGAATTAATGAAAATCTATGAAATTCAAGCCAACCTATTACATCAAAGCTTTCAACAAAGAATATTAGTTCTACTGCAAGTGAATAAAAGAAGATATTTGAGGTAGCTCTAGGTAGGAATTTTGTATATTTTTTTGACTTACAGATTTTTATGGTCAAAGATAGTAGAAAATCACTAGCATTAGAATCAGTGTTCATATTTACTTTATAAAGAACAAAAAACCTAAAGGTTTTATTCCAGAACATAGTGAAGAGCTCTCTGTAAAAGCACTCCATTCTTCTGACCTCACTTTGAATTCTCCTCTGCAAGTATCCTTCTCTTAGATGTCTCCAAAAGGTTAGCAATGAGAATAAGATACTGAAACCTCTGTCCATCATTACATCTAGCGTGGGCTCTTCTGTTTCTTTTCTATCTCTCTTTCTCTTGTATCCCCTGGAAGGGTTAAGCTTCCAAAAGAAGTGTTTGTCTTTTGTTCTTTGTTCATGTCATAGTTAGCACAAAAGGCTCATATGTACTTCAGCAGTGACACCTTTCATTACAGTAAGCTTTGGAAAAATTCCCTAGAGAAAAGTGCAATTAGAGTGATAGAGGGACACAGTGACTTGGAACACATTGTTTTGAGCTGGCAGGAGAACGATGCTGTGCTGAAATTGTGAGATGCAGTAGCAGTGAAGTGAGTGGAGAGGCGATATGACTTCCCAAAGAATATATCCCACTTGGCCTCCAGAAGTGCATGGGTTTCTCTTAGGTCATTTCACATTCACGTATCCTCTGCACAGCCAGTGCAGCTGCAATAAAAAAGCACTGCATGCCTATCTTTTAACAACAGAACTCTCCCCCACTTTGCACCCAAATCAAGTCTGTTGACATTGACTATCACAAAGCTCCTGAACACTGCACTATGCTGAAAAGAGTGAGAAGCAGCACTGGTGTGGATCTATGATGCTGCAGGAAGGGCTTTAAAAACGAGGTTCCCAAGCCCAATTGGAGTACTGTGACCATCCTGATGCTCAAGCAAAAAGCTGGAGTTCCCAAAGGATCTGTTCTACATGTAGCTTTTTAAAGGGGTTACCAACAGATCTCCTGGGAGGTGAGAAATGGAAGGAAATCTGCTTCTCACTTTCTTGTTTTCTTTTCTGTTTCCAGAACACTTTGATAGCCTTGAAAAGAGCCAAATCCTCTCAGATCCTGGGCCCATGCTGAGAGCTGCCTGGGCAGTAAGTCCTGATGGTTGGATGGATGTGGAAGCTGTCACACCTGAGTGGCTGCTCTGAGAGGACAAGTCTAGGACTTTCTCCTTTGCTTGTTAATAGATTTTTGATTCAGTTCTTCCTATGATTCTCTTTGAACATTTCAGAAGCATGTATTGAAAGATGTAGCAGATATAAGCACCCAAATGGCAGTTCACAGCTAATCATAAACACATGGCAGCTGTGTAGGATGCAGGAAAAAGAACAGATGAGTCACTTTGTTGAAGAAGAGCTTTTTGACATTTGGTGTTGCTTTATCATCTAGAAAGTGTGGCTACTTTTGAAAACACAGATGAGATCATGCCATTCTCCTTCATCAAGCCTGTTACACTGCTGACTTTCCTTCTGCTCCCGTCTTGATTACATTTCTGTTTATAAGCTGTGCTGGTAGTTGGTAGCCATTGCCTACCAGAGACAGCAGCCTAGCAAGGCTTGGTGCATCCATGTAGCCATCCCAGCCAACGATCTCAAATGATCTCAAAATACCTGTTAATAATCTTGTCTCCCATACCGCAAAAACTTGATTTATTAAACTTCTTGCATTTATTTGAGTTTGAGTAGTGTTTGCCCATTGAGGTGCTCCTAAAGGGGATGCCATTCTCGTCATCTTACCTTGTAAAGCAATTTCAGAAAGAAAGAGACAGGCATTCAGAAAGAAAGAGACAGTCAGTTCTGCAGCCAGAGTAACAATGCAGTACTTGAGCCTTCGGTTAAGCAGTCAGACAGTAAAAGCCCATTACAAGATGGGAATGGAAAAGAGAAAAAAACATTTAAAGTGCCCTTCTTCATCTTATATTTTTTCATTGGAGATAAACATAAATGAAAAACACTGGGAACTATGGAATCTTCAACATTCCACAGGGACTTCTACCTGTCCTTTGAACTAAACAGCATTTAATTACCCCATTTCAAACAATCATTTTCTGAAAAACAGGAAACACAGAACTCCTGGGTGACACTGGAAGTGACGTGAAGACCTTTGTTGAGCACAGCCACAGTAAAGGATAAAGGGCTTAAAAACATCAGAGGCAGATGAGTAACAAAAAAGAGAATAATCACAGACAAGCATCTGAAATATTTAATTGAATTTTGAACTTCCATTTATTTAGAGAGAATGTAGATATGTCTCACTGAACTTTGTGCAAATTGCCATGGTGACTTTCTAATGCCCATTGGGCCTGAATTCAACAACATGATGGATAGTTCAATTTACTGAGTAAGCAAAGAGCTCTCCTTGAATGTTAGACACTAATCTCCTGATCCAACTCAATTGACAGGGAGACCTGCCCTACGAAGTTTACTAATAAGAATTAATCCAGCTATTGATAAGGAGTTAAAAGGTTGGTGTGTGGGATATTAACAAAGTATTGAATTTAACTGCTCCCCAGCTACTCTTACAGAAAAAATGTAAGGCTGTTTCATACCTGTTGAAAAATTAATAAATATCATCTCTATATCAAAGGACATTTGTAACATGTCATTAAGGTTAGGGCATACCTTCTTCATTTTCACAAGTTATGAAAATTTGAGATGTGGGAGAAGAATAAGAAGTCCATGCCACTGATGTGCATGTGGAATCACACATTCAACCCCATTATCCTTCTGAAGGTTTTAAATTTGAAAATTAAAGTTTTTAAAATTTTGGAGAAAGGAATAGCTTGAAGATACAGCACCTAAGGGGCTTAGAGAAGATAGCAGATTGAATCCAGCTCTGATCTTTCAGTGTTATGGTTTAAATTACCGTAGGTGGGCCTGGTTCCTTCAATGCCATAACTAGTTTTTTCTTGTATTGGACCTCTCATGTAGAGAAAGTTCAAGACCCTTCCTTCCTGAGCTTTTGCAAAAAGAGAAATCCACCAACACAATTTCCTTGGCACTGTGGCAAGTCAGAAACAGGCATTAGCACAGGGATGTTTATGCCAAGAGTTGTAATGGGGCAAATTGTGGACCCCAAAGGGAGCTAGAATATTTTCTTTGCACCTTTAAATCCCTTATTTGCAAGCAAAATGTCCTAGTTTCCCAAAAGATTGAACAATTTCATGTCTCCTCTGGGTGCTCAGTCTGTGGAAACACAGACTGTTCACTAAAAAGATACGTAGTGACACCATTACTTTTTTTTTTTTTTAATTGGAAAACTTCGGTGACTGAAGAAAAACTGTAACATCAAAAATTCAGTACAAGTCAGTAGAGATAGTGTTTTTTTACAGGTAATTACTTGTATGTTGACCTGTGCTACCAGCTCCTCCTGGAAGCAAGTCTAGCATGCTCTAATAATAAAGCTCATTTTAAAGATCAAGGCAATTTAATCATTAGTCTTTTTGGACAGTAGCAAAAAATGCTGCTAATAATTAATTAGGCAGATAATATTAGTCAACCTATTTAGTATCTAACATCTCCATTTTTATAAGCTTTTTCCTGGCAATACTCAAACATTGCAGGTGCCACAGGACAAATAAATTAGCCTGTTACAGCAGTGGTCCTTATGAGGAGGATATTAACACGCAAGTTGTTTATGATTGTTGGACTGGTAGTTGTCAACCAAGAGCATCCTGTGTCTGACAGACATCTTTTTGTTGCTGTATACTGAAATAATTCTGTCTCTCAGCACTACTCAATACAAACAGGTATTGAAAGAGGAGGATTTAGAGAAAAAATTAGTGCAATAGAAAGAGATTAGAGAAAGCCATGGTGTTTCTTACAATCCTTAGCAAAATTTACACATAAGGTCTGAGTTACTCTAAAGAATTATCCAGGCTGAGATCCTTTAAATTTCTTCATCTCATTCCTGCCTGCACCCCATAACTCATCTACGCCTTCAAAAGGGCAGGTCCTGATATCTTTAGCATGTTATATTGATCTCAGTACCATCAATATGAGCTGCTATTTTACACAGTATTACCAAGTAATTGTCACAAAATAATTGGCTATGTGCAAGCTCTTCACTTTGTGCCAAATGCTGTGACTTCATAGAAGATGAGGGTTGGACAGATGTGGCCGGTAATGCTTGGGGAGATGACACCCTGTTTTAGTATATGATTGTCCTGGTTTCGGCTGGGATGGAGTTGATTTTCTTCCTATTAACTGGTACAGTGCTGTGTTTTGGATGTAGTGCGAGAATAACGTTGATGACACACTGATGTTTTGGTGGTTGCTCGGTAATGTTTACGCTAGTCAAGGACTTTTTGTCTTCCCGTGCCCTGCCAGGTGAGCAGGGGGCTGGGAGGGAGCGTGGCTGCGATGGCTGGCCCAGCTGACCAATGGGCTGTTCCATACCATGTGACATCATGCTCAGCATATAAGGCTGGGCAAAGAAGAAGGAGGGGGGGATGTTCGGAGTGATGGCGTTTGTCTTCCCAAGTCACTGTTACGCGTGATGGAGCCCTGCTTTCCTGGGGATGGCTGAACACCTGCCTGCCCATGGGAAGTGGTGAATGAATTCCTTGTTTTGCTTCACTTGTGCGCGCGGCTTTTGCTTTCCCTATTAAACTGTCTTTATCTCAACCCATGAGTTTTCTCACTTTTACCCTTCTGATTCTCTCCCCCATCCCACCCGGGGGGAGTGAGCGAGTGGCTGCGTGGTGCTCAGCGGCCGGCTGGGGTTAAACCATGACAATGATTCAGCTCTTAGATTAAGATGCTGAAATGTTGGTGTTGGCACGAGAGGCAGATGCTTAACCCCTACTATAATCAACCTAGCCAAGAGATGTCTCCAGATGAGCAGATGTGTAATCTCCCATTATAGTCTACTGAAAGCTAGTCAGTGCGGTTAGTGGAGCCCAGAGTGCTATTTAGCTCATCCTGAGTAGATTCCTAGGGCTTGACTGAGTTGCCTGAAGATAAACATTTCGTGACATTTGGGGAGCTTGAGGTTATTTCGTTTTGCCTCCAGCTGCTCCAGAAGAGGGGGACCCCTTAAATCCTGAGTCACCTCTGCCAGCCTTGTGCAAATGTCTTGGGCATCCTAGAGATTTCAGATGGTGCTATAAATCGGTGTTTGGTAATTGAATCCCATCCCTGCATTTTGTCAGCAAAATAGGTCTCTACGCTGCACTGCCTAGATCTTTACTGAACAGACAACCTTAAATGCTCAATTCACATGAAAACATTTATATTAAACATATATTCACCTTGAACTGAATTACAGGCAAGATATCTTGCAACCTAGGAGAACTCAGTGGCACTTTCTATTTTTCATTTGTTTATTACTCCTAAAACAGTTGAGACACAGCAAAAACCAAAGCACCTGTCTCTTGTTGCAAATCAAGACAATTCAGGTGTCAGACTAGTATTACTGTATTTTAAGAGCTTCCTTAATTAGTCTTACATTAGAAGACAGTAATTAGCATGTGTGTGCAGGTGAGTACTAGCTGCTTCATCAAAATTATGTTTGGTTTAAATTAGATTTGCACATCTACCATTTTTCTAAATCCAAAAGTATTTTGAAGCTTCGGGTGGGTCTTCTTATCCCTAAATTACAAGCTGGGGAACTGACACATGAACCTATATCAAGATTTGCTAAATCTGTTGGAGTGCTGCAGAGGCACAGCCAATACTTATATCCCAGAGCTCCTTGATACTTGTCCTACATAAAGTGAGTCTGACATTCTTCCTGGGACTCCAGTGGTTCTGGACCCAGCCAAAACAAAGCTGGTGTGAGCACCCAGAAGAACTCAAGGGATGTACATTAGCTTCTGTAACACGTCCACTTTCTTCCATTGATTGGACAATTCTGTCTATAGTGCACGTGCCTTCCTCTTTTCACTGGCTCACTGACTTCCATCACCCTTTCATAGCAAAGAAACCTCATCTAAAGATCCCAGGGGTGGGAAAGGGGCAGTAACCGCAATCCTCCCCATCTTTATGCTAGATTATTGTTTGTATTCGGATAGTGCCAACAGCTCCAGTCAAAAGCTCAGGTCTCCCTTGGGGTAAAAGAAGGTAGCAAGATGATGCTGGGAATGCTAAGGAACTTAAAAACAAAAGATCAGCTAACACACTGGGCAGCAACTGAGCAAGCTTCTAAAATTTCTTTGCATTGTGAGAAGCAAAGTGGCTCCAGAAATCATTGTTTAAGAAAACATCTACATGTAACCAACTTCTCTTTTTCATGTGAATCAGCAGACATTCAGAGCATGATGACTTTTGTCCTTATCCTTTATTCAAGGGACCTGTAAAGGCCAGTGTTCTGGAAGAGTCACAGCAAACAACATTTACTTTAGCAAGTATTAAATTGGATACACTGAGATGAAAAAATAATCAATTAAGGCTAAAAGATCATATCAATCCATGTAATCTAGTGAAATAACACTGAAGAATCTGCCTCATCATCACTGAGATTTATGGATAGGGTGGTAATAGATTTTCCCCTAAAACTCCAATTGCAACAGGGACTGATATACAGAGGAATAATCAGAACATGCAGGATAACACCAGGATATACTAAATAAAATTAATAAATTACAGGCCCTTTTGTTGTTTGTTTTGGTTTGGGTTTTTTGTTTGCCATAATACAGTGCTATAGTTTTGGTTCAAGACACATTTCTGAGGGCTCGTTCTGCAACAAACCCAAAAGACCAGGTTACCAGGATCAGCTTGGCTTCTCTGTATTTATGGCCCCTGACACCTGTAAAACTTTGCAAGTACCTGAAGAAGTAGTTCAAACCAGGTTGTATTCTGCATTCTTTCATAGCAAGAGGGATGAACTGTTGCTTCTGTAGACTCCTGTTCCCTTTACTTACCAGAGTAAAAAACCAGTCAGGGGAGAAAAGATCAAGACCCTCCTAGCTTTCGCAGTACATCCATGAAGATTTCTCAACATAGGAATTAAAAAATAGAATAACTGCTTGCAGACATTTACTTATTGCGTCTTCAATCTCTACCAAAACAGAACTGCAACATTAACGGTTTGGGATACAGGTTCTTCCACGTGGAGGTCAGTGCTTCTAGTTTACTTGTCTACTTGGACTAGTTGCATCAAAATGTGTCACATGACCCCATAAGCAGGAGTGTTATCACTGAGTAGACATATTCCAAAGCTGTTGTTATCTGAACACTTTACACCAGAAAAAGCCCCCAGATCTGCCCCTGTCAACAAACGTCTTTGCAAGTAAATGTGTTTGTATATAATGACTTGGACCAAAGAATTGACTTAGCCAAAAAATCAACCCACCAAAAGAGATACCAGGAAAAAAGTTATTTTCAGCCAGATCAGTAACCCAGATCTGGTTCACAGCACAATGGCACATGGCATCAGTACAAAGGGAGGTCGAGGCCCAGGATGTGGCTGAGATCAGGAGATAGTAGGTTTGGTCCTACTCCCCAAAGATGATATCTATAGGACCGTGGTCAGTGTATCATTGTACTAAACGGAATAGGTACAGCAGTAACTGAGAAGTCTTCTGAGAGTTTTGCTGGGTTTTGTAATAAAGCATCTTTCAAGCTGTACGTTTATCCGAGAAAAAGTTATTTATTGCATGGAAGTTACCCACAAACTGCTGTATTACATATGGTGACTGACACAAAGCATCCCAGTTTTCTAGGTTCTCTAATTCCAGACATGAAAGACTGGTAAGTGCTGCACAGAACCCTTTTATCCTGTTTAATTTCAACTGGACTAGACATGGACAGGGAGTAACGGTAAATGCTGGAAAAGGCATCCCAGGATAAGCAAGCTCACTGATGGCACTGCGATATATTTTTTTTTAAATTTTATTTTACTTGGTCAAGAAATTGAAGCTTTGTGTTTGAAGTCTGTCCTAACGATCATTGCTGATTTAAAGAAGCTGTACAGAACATAGTTTGTCTAGCCATAAATTTAATTTTGGATAGCCCTGACACAGCAGGTAGTATCATGAGATGTCCAAGTTTTGAATGGCAATTCGAGTCATCTGACCATTTCGATTGAAAGCCTACAATGTGAGCTGGGACTTAGAGGCAAAAAGCCCTTTTTGTAGTCATAAAATCTGCTTTGATGCACCTGGTATCACCTTACTGGCCATCTGGTAATAACTCATTTCTTCTCTATCTTACACCTTGTGCCACATACCAATTGGAAGTGGTCTTGTGATAGAGACTTTAACCTGATGAACTGCCAATGCTGAAAAAAATAATTATGGTAGAAGTTCTTGAGTGAAGTGACCTCAAATCTCAGAAAGCCTGTCCCTGTCCTGTTGTTATAATCTTGTCTCTGGGAGATGTTTTCAGAAAGAAAGGGGGAAAAAAAAAAAATCAAAAAAACCTATGCATCTTTCATTCCTCACCAGGAAAATAAAATTTCAAGGTTCATGCTGTGCTTCAAAACCCTGCTGAGCAGGAAAAATGGCATTTGCCACACATCTCTGACATAATGTTCCCTTCTGTTGCTTTACATCTTTTGTTTTTTGATCTTTCTCATTTTTTTTTGCTCCCTTCATTTATGATTTGTACAAATCTCCTGGTCTGAAAGGCAGGTCAGACAAGATTAAGGGAAAGGGAGCAACAAAAGAAGCTGGGACACAATTTTTCCATATCTGCATTGCATAAAAATGTGCCCTCTAGGTGACACAGGGGAGAGTATTACACAAGATGTCACGTTTTTTAGCACTGTCACACAGTTTCTTCCCATGAAGCAATGGCACTACTCTGCTATCACAATATGCTCCAGTAAAAGATAACCACAGAGGTTTTTATTTATATCTGTATTTAAAGCAGTTTCAGAAAAAAACAATCCAAACCAAAACAAAGCAAACTATTGCAGATCTACAATAACCAGGCATTCTTAGGCTCCCCCTTTGAGTGACACACATAAAAAGAGATATTGAGGTGTTCGGGAAAGACTAAAGTGGGGGAAAAGCTTCAGAAGATGGCTGAGAGAGTGTTTTTCTGAAAAATTTTGTATTCCTGGCCTCTCAGGATATTTCCAAATCCTCTTCTTTCAAACACGAAATCACTGGAAAAAGGAATTTCCCTTCATATAGATTGTCACATTTACTCCTGAGTATGACTGCACCTTTCCTTGCAGGTAAAACGCTAACTGGGTAAAGTGCTGAATTTATTTGACCATAGTCTATGGAGAGTTCAGCCAGCTGTTGGCAGCAGAGTTAGAGCATGGGCTTGGGACTCAACATTTAGGTCTTGTTTATACAACATACTGGCTATGTGTCATTGAAAAACTCACTTAAAGATTAATCGCCCAAACTGTTTTGTAGATTTGACTGTGCACAGTACCTGACATAAAGGTGCCCTGTGTTTTGAAAGAGCCTTAGGTACAACCAAACCCATGCCTTAGTTTTCATTGTGTCCTTGTCACGACTCCATTGGCCTTGCAGACAAAAAGGAAGTAGACAGAAGATTCATTTTTCAGAAATTGCTGAGATCTGTTGTGATGTGTGATCACATTTCACAATTTTACATTAAGCTGATCTGCTACTTCTGCAGGTGCATCATCCTTTCCTTGCTCTGGGGCAAAAAGCATCTGCTTTCCCTTACCCTAACACTTCTCTGCTCTGTATTTGTAACTAGTTAAGAGCACGCTTGCCCCAGGCTTTCACAGGGGTGTTCACGTTAATCTGTAAGATCAGAAAAAATCGGATAATGTCCTGCCAGCACAAGCACAAATCCTTTGGCAACCATGAGATGTTGAGAGACTTGTGTGGGTTGCAAGCGTGTAGGAAAGAGGGGAGGTGGGTGGGAAGATTATGCTCCCCAACCAGGTGCCACATGTCTTGTTCACCTGCAACAAGGGCACCTCTGGGAGTGATCACCATTTGTTCTGACTCTATGTCCCCAACAAAAGCCACTCCACTAAATTGCTTTCAAGCAACAACAAACCTAAAGCAATAACGATAAGGTGGCAGGCAATGGTACCCTTAACAAAATAGTGAAATGAGAGGGGAATAACACTTGTTAGTCCTTGTTAGAGGTCACTTCTGTAGTTGCAATGACCAGAACAGAAGACCTTGTTGGCATTCAGCACAGCCCTAATGCTTGTAAAGAAACAAAAAAGATCTCTACATTTTTCTAGCTTCTCACTGCCCTCTTTCCTGGGCAATTAAAACTGTTGTTACTCTAGTCCACACCTCTTGCCAGGGAAGGCTTTCATGTACCAGGCAGATCCCCAAATGGGAAATAACCTTTAATGTAATGTCACAGATCAACAGTTTTCCACTGGGAGGTTTCTATTTTGAGGATGTAAATCAATTTGAACCTGTTGGGTTCTTGTTTGCTTAATCCAGCTGCTACCAAAATGGTGACAAGGGACAAGGCAGGAGATGACTGGCTAATGACATTCAGCAGATGATGAAATGAAGAGGAGGAATGGCTCCTCAAAACAGAGGTTTAACAGGCTGCGTGTTCATCTGAAGAAATGGGGAAAGGACTTAGTTTTGAGATCTCCAGCAACAGGGTACAGGTGACACCCACTCATGGGCTTATTTAAAGGAACTGGCTGCCCTGGGTTTCTTAGATGGTGGATTGCTTGTGTGAGGCAGCATGTTTCACATCAGGCTTTGTTGAAGTCCGGTTTTACAGCTTTCAGTAACAACAGGCACTAGCAGGCATAAGTCCAAATTGGTCATATTCTGCCCTCCTAACATGGTGCCTCAATTAAAATTAGGTACTGCTGGAGTATGTGAAATTAAAAGAGGGATGAATGATTGAAATATCTGGAGTATGAGTCAACTGTGAAAACACAGATATCTGTGGTGGTAGAGGTGGTATATCTCAGTTGTTTCTCCAGGGCTCCCTGGTGCTGTGAATGGGGTCTAGAGCACAATTCATCCCATCCTAAAATGGATGTCCAAAATAGACCCACTGAGCTACATCTTAGAGGTTTATATTCCTTTCTACTGACTGACCACAGGGGAGAACAGCTTCACAGGTAAATGTCTATTACGACTGGTGAATGACACGAGTTGAATCTAAACACTGTAATCAGGGACGCTTTAAATAATCAAAGGAGACGAATAAGCACGTCATCTGCATAGATTATCTGGATACGACCTTTACTTCTCTCCACTCAGTGTACACAAAAACCAGGCTCTGACAAGTGTGGATAGTAGACAGGTTAAAACACTTGTTGTCTTGAAGTTTGATGTCACTACAAATGCGTGAATACCTCTTGGGTACCACAGCAAGAGGTGTGATTACTGACCCCTGATCTGACGACGGCAAGCAGAAAGTTTACTTTGGTTCAGACAGTGTAAGTTTACTGGGGAAAAGGAGTCTTGCGGAGAATATTGTTATGAGCTACGGCTCTGTGACTGAAGTTCACGAGAAGCTGTCAAAGGTAAGTGCTTTATGGTCCTGAAAACACATTTATATGGCAGAACATCATAAAAATACATACCTTTGGTAACTTCTTGTTAATGTGAACGCCTGATCAATGAAACTGGACAGTCACGTCCTCAGTCAAAGGCCATGAACAGCCTGTGCCCCTCTTCGTAGTCAAGAACAACAAATGAGTAATTCAACATTTAAGTAAGATCCTTCCCATTTCAGAACAGACAATAAGTTGAGGAATGGCTACTCCTCAGAGATTGTTTTTAATTAAACAGTCTGCTTTGTCTCTCTCTCTCTTGACTTTTTTTTTTAATTACCAAATATCTTGAATAAGTCTGTCCTGACAGGAAGAGAGCCTGTTGAAATGACAGAGGCACAGTGTGTGGAGATGGAGGGGAAGAAAAAAATAATCCCCCAACCTGGTTTTAATGAAGCAAAACATTCCTTCAGTGCCAGCTGGCTAATTAGTAACAGGGACAATTTCTCCCATGCAGCATCATTACCAGAAACAAAGCCAGTGGGCGTCTCACATATCCCATAAAAGAAAATATTCTGCCGTATCACAGAAAGGCTGCCAGGTAGAGAAACTACAAGAATAATCTTGATAGCCAACTCTCGTGTGCCGAGTGGCTCTGTGTCGAAGGACACATTTCCCGCCCTCAGGAAGGAATATGTCCCAGGGAAGGACTTGAACAGCAGCAAGTAATGTGACAGGAGGTGTCTGAAAGTGGTTCTGAAGCTGCACATCTGTGAGCATCCCGAGGTGCACCGGATACCTGGTTTCCAAATTACCCGCTGCCTCTGCCAACACCAATCACTCAGATGGACTGAGCTGGCTGCAGACTGGGGTTGCATCCCATAAACTGTCAACGAAGCATATATCTGCTACATGTCATAGTTAACTCCCAGCCATCACCACCCATTAGGGTCTTGTTTGACCTTTAAAATAGGAATAAACCTTTAATGTGATAAATGTGTTTCTTTGAGCGCCAGAAGTACAAAACCTGACAAACCTTTAGGTTTCCTGCCACGAGTCAGTGTGGCAGATTGGGCTCAAAATCACTGTACAAAGTCTTTCTCTCCTGTTATGATTCAGCTGTATTTTCACTGCTAGCTGTATCCTATCAGGAATATATTTTGTGTAGTATTTGTACAGTAGCATATGCTCAATCAATAGAAAACTTTTAGCAATATGACGCAAAGCCTAACTGGGCATATATATCCCAAATATGTTGGGATATATTTTGATCCAATTTAATCAACAAGCATTTTTCCAGTGCCTTCAAAGGGAGGTGAAAAATCTTGAACTTGTAAAAAAATGTATTTCACTACTAAATGAAGATCAACAGCAGTGACACTGAAAAAATGGTCGTTAAGTTTTTTGCAGAATTTATCTTTGAGGAATAAAACAAATTTAATGGTTAGGTTGGTTTTTTTTAGAATTAACTAGTTATAGGTATCCTTTTCCCCCCCATTCAATTTAATTTCTAAAGAGCTAATTTTAATTTCTGTTTTTTAAGAAGCTGGAGTTAAAACTACATACTTGAATGCTGAAATAGAGCTGTTTTTCACAATTTCTGATTCACTGCAGATGGTGAAAATTTGTGTTCTAACTTGAAATCAGAAAACAGTTTTCAAAATCTTCAGTGTAGCAACAGAATCTGTTTTTCATCTGGTAACAAAGCGATGCCTTTGTTTGAAATACATAGGGCTGAATATACTGTTGTGCAGGTTGCATCTGAAGGAAAATATTTAAAGTAACATTGAAGCTACAGTTGAATTCAGAAGTCTGAAAACACTGTAAGTATTTGCTTGTGCAACCTTAGTTTCCCTTTCTAAACTAAAATTCAACCACATTTTTAGACTGCATTAGTACTTTTCTCAGCAGGGCAGCACTCTTATTCAGTGTACTGGTACTCTTCAAATGGGCAGCTCATCAACATTTGGTTTTACCTTACTTTTGACATAGGTCTCTGTCTTATTTAGTGAGCTCTTCTCAAACTCTCCAAGGTCTGAAGACAGAAGTGTTTTAACTTCTTCCAAGTTCTTGTCATCACAGTAACTGAGAACTGCACAAACATGAAAGGAATTATATTTTATGACCATGGTGAGATGAGGTGTTACACTGATCTCAACGTTCAGGTAGGACTCTGAGGCACGGAGAAATTAAGAGTAGTAAAAAATAAGTTAATTCAGTGCCTGATCTGATAGGCAAAGTGTTAGATTGACTACCGGTAGCTATAGCCAGTGATGCTAGAGACACCATTAGCTGAGCTGGTCACCCCAGACTCCTTTCTCTCCTTAATAGGAGCTTTAAAAGATAACTCCTCTGACATATTTTAGATGTTGACTTTTGGACACCCTGATCTGCAGGATGTTCTCCTTTGTGTCTATGCAGTACATCTCCATTGACTATAAAAATGACTTTTATATGCTCATTTTTTCAAATGTACAGATTTATAGAGAAGATGTCTACATCTCTTCAGGTGAATCCAACCAAATGAAGGAAAAAAACAATCCCAGACAACAGTATATGTACCTATACAATCCTTTTTTACCCTCAGTGTGGTCCACTACAGGCACTGAAAATGTTCCAACGCAGAGCCTAAGACTTATATCAGCTCCTCAGCTGAGGATTCAGCTGAGTCAGACTGTTTTATCTCCCTTCTTTCTTCTCCAGATTAATTTAAAGCCTTTGGTGAAGGAGGAAGACTGCTGTTCCCTAATCCAGACACTAATTAGACTCTGGTGGCTAGAGCACTTTTTCAGAAGACGTGTGTTTAAGGCCATGGAAATGAGGAGGACCTGTGATCCTTAATTTGTAAGTTCATGCTCTCTATATGAGGCTATCGTATACGAGCTGGGCTCCAGCATGGTCAGCTTGATCTTTCCTGGCTCTGCTCAGAAAGTATGGTTGTCACTGCCTCTTCTGAGAAAAGGATTCGCAGCTCTGGAGACCACAGTGTCTAAATCGCTTGCTTACAGCATGGTGTGAAGTGCTGATGTCTGGAGAGTTGAAACTCTGCCCCTCTCCCACCTCTGGTCTACTTTGTCCTATTAGCTGCCTCACTACATTTCTTAAAGTACACAGAGGCATTTCAGTCTCCATTCTGAGGTGCCACTTTTTCCTTATATATTATATGTGGAGTTTTCATGTCCAACAGCAAATCTAGACTGTGTTACAAGAAGCTGTAGCTCAGGTCTGCACAGAGATTTAGGCAGGGCAGGATCTAGTTGCAGTGGTTGAAATGTTCATTCTGTGGTGGGCGGTGCTAAGGAGGGGATTTAGTCTCCCTGTCTTTCCTAATTCTGTTCCTGATTTTAGACGTAATGAAGATGGCTGGAAAGTGCCCAGAGGAAAAGGACCTGGGGGTGCTGGTCGACAGTGGCTGAACATGAGCCGGCAGCGTGCCCAGGTGGCCAAGAAGGCCAACGGCATCCTGGCCTGTATCAGGAATAGTGTGGCCAGCAGGAACAGGGAGGGGATCGTGCCCCTGTACTGGGCACTGGTGAGGCCGCACCTCGAATCCTGTGTTCAGTTTTGGGCCCCTCACTCCAAGAAGGACATTGAGGGGCTGGAGCGTGTCCAGAGAAGGGCAACGGAGCTGGGGAAGGGCCTGGAGCACAAGTCTGATGAGGAGCGGCTGAGGGAACTGGGGGTGTTCAGCCTGGAGAGGAGGAGGCTGAGGGGAGACCTCATCGCGCTCTACAACTACCTGAAGGGAGGTTGTAGTGAGGTGGGGGTTGGTCTCTTCTCCTAAGTTTCAAGTGATAGGATGAGAGGAAATGGCTTCAAGTTGTGCCAGGGGAGGTTTAGATTGAATATTAGGAAACATTTCTTCACTGACAGGGTTGTCAGGCCTTGGCACAGGCTGCCCAGGGAAGTGGTTGAGTCCCCATCCCTGGAGGTATTTAAAAGACGTGTAGATGTGGTGCTTAGGGACATGGTGTAGTGGTGAACTTGGCAGTGTTAAGTTTACGGTTGGGCTCAATGATCTTAAAGATAGTTTCCAACCTAAATGATATTCTATGATTTTTTGATTCTAAGATGATCAGCATAAAGTGCTCAGCCCAAGTTCACATGACTTTCCTGGGAATCAAGTTCTGTATTTCCTATTGGGATCTACATTACTCATTTATTTGAGTGGTTCAGTCAGCCAACAGGGCATAGAAAAGGCAGGTGTTCCTACAGATAGGTGCTGACTTGCATCCTAAGACAGGTGTCCTGAAAGAATGTCTCAGAAGCAGAAATTAGCTTTTTATATTTGGTGGCCTTAAGCTAGGTCTACAGCAGTATTTAGGGTTTGTCCTAAGAATCATCTTCAACCATTCCTCTCCACCAGAGATGCTTTACCCTCAACTTCACATGACTTGACATGAGTGCCAATCCCATGGTGATGCAAAACATCTTCCGGATATCTGTCTTGTCTGTTCTTCCAAGTTTGTCTCTGCCTATGGGCAGCTGAGATGGATGGGAAATTGCAGAAGGACTGGAAGTCAGAAACGGGGAACTGTGGGATTGCTGAGGAGGTTTTGCAGTGCTGGAGTCCCTCAGGCTCAAATATGACCATGGGTGGCTGCCAGAAGTGAGTGATATGCAATTACAATGTAAATGGTGTGTGAATTCAGGCTTAAGAGTATGCTCAGGTTTATTTGAGCTGTTTGTATAAATTCAGTATATTTGTATAAATAATTGCATAAATTCATTACCACCAGTGGTATAGCAACCTTCTGGTTAATGAATTCTGGTTATGTCTCTCCCCTGGAAGAGGGAGATTTAGCTCCAGCAATTTCTTTTTAGTGCATGCTAAAAATTCATCTGAACACATATAAACTTATTGGCCTCCAGAGCTACTGTCTTTACTGCTCAGTATAGAACCAAGCTCTTCCTCCCATAGTGTCTCTCTGGGCTCCTGAACCTTGCACCCCTGCCTGCACGGGGTCCTGTCTCTGTCCATGCCACACTTAAAAGCTGGTGGTTCCAGAAACGCTGCCCTGAACACCTCTGGGAGGATGTGTCTCCAAATTCCTGGTGGAGAGCACTGAGCCTAGGCTATTTCACAGAAGTTAGACACCATGATGTTTCCAATTAAAATCACCCTGTGGTTATGTGAATCCCTTTTCTGTGACTTTTAACTGCATAAAAATCACTGTTGTGCTTGGTCATTGTCACGCCTGAGATTCATTCCCCCTGAACCAGTTTCTGGCCTTTCCTTGACCTCTGGCATCTTCTGCTAGCACTATGTTATACCATCAGTTGGTCTCTCTGGCTCACTGGGTGATGGAGCCAGCAAACTCATCACACTCATTTTCCATGCCTGAGGTCATATGGATCCTTGTAATTACAAGATATTTACCTGATAAACATTTGCAGCCCCAAATGTTAGTTATTAACACAGGAGGTGGTTGGTATTTGTACTAGAGCACTAATTAAACACTCATTTCCAGTACAGTCATGTGTATTACCCAGAGCACAGAATGAATTGTGGAAGTGGCACATTTCAGAGAGCAAAAGTATTTGCTGGAGGAATATTTCTTCAGAGACTTCTTCTTCCTATTCTCTTTATGGCAAAACACCTGCGTTTTTTACTAGAGAATCATCTTGTTTATTACGCTATGTTTAAAATCATAAAGAATATTTGTTTCTAAAAAGTAATTGCTTGAAACACTAACACAAAAGCCATTTCAAAGCAGAATGGTTTTGTTGCGGTGCAGTGTATTTGTTTTTCATAATGTAACTGGGAGCTAAAAATGTGTTAAGGGAGAAAAAAAAAAGAGGGGGGAGAAAACCCGTAAGAGAATGGAAACACGAGCACACGTGATTTTTTTTTCTCTAGTAGAAGTTGCGGAGAAGCAAATATTTAACACAGCGGGAGAGAAGAGGTCACAATCATCTGTTCTGTTGGCTAGTTACTCAGGCATGCGTTTTTAGAGGATGGTTACTCATGGAGAAAATCTGGATCACACTTACCATTCTTTATTTGATTTCCCTCCTCCCTTCGATTGAAATATTCTGAGTGTGTGTATTTATCCAACCATGCTGACTCTTAGGGGCATTGCTCTGAAAAGGCTTTAATGGTGTGTCTCCTAGTAGGTGTCGGGAGGATGGTCTATGCTGGGCATACATCTGGACCAAACAGCAGGGACTGAAACTTCTTACCCTTAATTAGTTTCCATGGATAGTCAGAATCTTAGGAAGTAACGTGGCATGGTTAGTCACCTTGGAAAAGTATTGTATGAGGTCAAAAGGTCTAATTCACATCTGTCCTGAAAGCAGAATCAATCTTTGCATTTAACTGATGAAATCTTGCTGAAAGAGGTGCAATATGAGATGCTGGTTATGGTGAATTCTGCTCTGTTTGCATTGTCAACATCTTTTTTGGCAGTATTACAATATACGTTTTCATTGACTTCCTATTTCTAAACAAAAGGCATTGCTTAATCCGCGCCTCTTGCAGTATTTGCGGGAGCGATGGAGTGTGCACCTTTTGTTGTTTGGGTCTGTTTTTTTGTTTGTTTTTGGACGTTCCAGAGCACACCTTGCAAACTAGAAACTGATGAAGCTTTCCATGTGCTAGAAAGGAGCGTTACAATTTACAACACCAAGTTAAAGGAGTGACAACCTTTAGAGTTGAAAACAAGCACTATATTGGACATTCAAAACCCCAGAAGTAAGCAAAAGCTTTCAGCTTTTCTCGGGGAGAACGCTGCAAATAGCCTAATTATTTCATGTTTACATAGCAAAAGTGAAAAACACTGTATCGGCTTGAAAAAATCAAGGATTTATGAAAACAACTTATAATCATCTATTTTAGAGTCAAACCAGAGTCCTTCACTTCCTGCTCTTATTCATGCAAAAAATATCCTCAAAACTTTTGCTCTCAGAAGTGTGGGAGCTCTCAATATTATTTCATTGTACAAATAAAGGTATTTCAAGCAGATACTATTTCCAGGATGAGATTCAAATCCCAATTCATTTTTTTTTCTGAGAGAATGAATTCACATTTCACACTGCTTATGTGGGTTAAACATTTCCTCACATCAGCAGTTAGTAAGTACCTGAGAAGTGGAAAAAAAGATTTTCAGTACACGGGCTGGCACCATCCGAGGACAATAGAAGGAAACACAATGGTACCGGGTTGTGAATTCTGACCTGCTCCTGAAATGCCTATTCAAGAAGAACCATCTTTTCGTGGCTGATGGGGGTCTGTGCAAGTCTGATAGTCTGTTCAAAGGTTTCCAGAGGGGCCTATTTAAATGCGGCAGTCGGGTCTCTTTAGCAGCTTGGTACCACCCGTGTGTAGCAAAATCCCTTCTGCATGCAGTGCCAGAGAAAACCTTGCTGTACGAATTCCCCTCTGCCGCTATGTCTCAGTGCAGTTAAATGCAGCCTATCTTGTGAAACAAAGAGATTAATTACTGACCTTCAGCACTTAATTATAATCCAGAAAATGAATAGTTTATGCATTGGCTGTAGTGAAAAAACAAAAAAAGCTATTTTCAATAAGCATAGGCAAATAAAGACATGCCATTTCCTTAGGAGCATGTTATGATACTGGACTGCTTTTCTTAATTACATCTAATGGAAAGAACACCTAACCTCTGACCAAGAGAAGCCAGGGACAATTTTCTATGTCTTGGTGGTTGAATGTGTTTGTGCAAGGAAAATGAAAGTGGAGGAGGTGAACTTACTTAACATTAGCATGAGTAAATAAAATGTTCCTGGTTTATATACCTCATTTTACTTTATAATCAGGACTAAAATCAGGTACTGAGAGCTTGCAGCTAAGTCTATATTTTGCCTTGCTTGAAAACTGTGTGGGGATAGATCTGTTATTTTGGTTTTGCATTTACGTTTCTTTTGCAAGAGATTCAGAGGTCCCTCCGTGGGTACCGAAACAGGTAGCTGTGCAATTCTGAGCAAGACAGACCATGATGATGAGACTTACAGGTCTTGCCAAGTTAAATTCTTCCTCAAGATGGAGAAAGCTAGAAGAAAAGCATTTGGTTTTACAGAGGCTGACTGGTGGCTGAGACGAAGATGGGGCCATAACAGTGTAATCAGCACGGACGTTCTTGTCCTTTAAGCATCTCAGGGTTGCTCTGCTTCACTGTGACACCATCATCCTTTTTCCCTTGCAACATTCGTGATGATTTTTCAATTTCCTTCTTTGTACTTTTTTTTTCTCTTCCTGTGCTTCTTTAAGATAGATTAGGGTATCTCCCCATCTGTGCTGACTCAGCAACACGGCAGCCTTCTGAAATGCTGAACTGGATTGAAATCATTATCAAAACCAAGATTTTTAGGACTGGGGAACTGCCTGCTGAGTCAGCACATTGAAAGCACTGATCCGTGGAACGATAGCTGGTTGGAAATTAGTGAGCCCACAATAATGTCATAGACCATTCATTAGACTGCAGGAAGCATAAGAAAATAGGCCCGGAGGACTGTGCAATAAACATTATTATAAGCAAACGCCAACTGCCGGGAGGAGGGAACCAGCACCGCTGTGGAAAATGGTAAAATTGCAAATGTCATTTTAAGAACTGCAAACCTGACAGAAGGACAAATCATGCCAAAAAAGTAATAAAACTTAGGCAATCCATTATTTATGTGTGCTAGAAGGGAATAGCCTGAATGTCCTTAAAGAAATACAAAAGCCTGCTTGTTTTCAGAATGTTATTTTCATAGTAAACACCCCTCCAGGGCTCTGTGCAACCATACTTTTATGAAGCAATTAATAAGGCTTATTCTTCTTTATTATTCTTATTTTTCTTACTTGTTAAGTTTGCTGTAATAATTAACACCTGGGACAATCCAATGTTTATCTTCCTGTTTCCACTAAGGTAAGAGGATTTATTTCCCATGTTTCTACCAGGCAATCTGTACCAATTAAGGTTTCTCCAGTTGCATCTCTTATGGGAAAAATCATATTAACCTTTACGGCAACTGGATTTAGGCCTTCAACAGATAAGTGTCTCTTCGTCTCTGCTCATCGTGGAAGAAATTTGCACTGAGCTAACCACTCAACACTTAACTTATCCAAAGACAATGATTTGTTTTGTGAAGCATGAGATTTGCTGGGCATGGTCCCTACTACCCCTTAAGTACTTCTCTGACAAACTTGGCCTGATTTGCTGTAGGTTGGTAGCTTTAAAAGAAATCCTTTCAGGCTTTGTTTTATCCTTTCTTAACATTGGCAGCTTCCGCAAAAATGCATATGTATTAAACCCGTGGCCTGGATATATAAGCTACTACCAAAAATGAGATCAAACCATTTGGATTGCTTATAATAATAACGATGTTGATTAATACATGGTTTTTCATATTTTAATCAGCAGGCTTAAAGATTGGTGTTGCCATGGAGGGAATCTTGACCTTATTTCCCAAGAGGCAATGAACTTCTCTTGAACATGATAGGTGAATTCAATCACTGCACCTCAATCAACTGCAGTAAGAGCCTGATGAGCTCAGAGCATTGGTGATCTGTAGTGAATAACCCATCACCTGGCAGTCACTCACAGTAAGACAAATATCTAATCATCCCCATCACATCTCAAACGGATAAAGAAAATGTGTAGGCTTTTGAGTCGTTTTCTCATAAAATGTTCCTTAGCGTTTTCATTTCCAGTCACTTTCCTCTAACTTTTTTTTTTTTCTTTTTCTCTCCTTGTTCCTTTCCCCTCTATCTCCCCATGTTCCCACTCGAAGTTTATCACTTGGTATTTTCCCTTGCACTGCAGCTCATACTTCCTACTTGCCAGCTTTCACATTCCTTAACAGTGAAGAGAAAAGAATGAATAAATAAATAAATATATATAAATCCTTCCAGAGAGGAAGAAATTCAAGAACCTCATTCTTATTTAAATTAAATTTGGCTCAGAGACAAATAAAACTTCACAAAGGCTCCAAAAGTTTAAATACACTTTGTTTGAAGTGTTAAAGATGAAACACAGCACACATCTGCTAGGCTAGATTACTCCTCTGTCAAGAGGGGCAGGAGGCAACACCTAGAGTTATTTGTGCAGAGAATGCTTTCAATACTTCCAATTGTGTCCACTGAAGAAAAAAATCATGCTTTCAGCCTTGTTCTTAACTGATTGTTACATGATCTGGGACATCAAGTAGATTGAAGTGATTTAACTTGGCACCAGCCTTTGCAGATGTGAACTGAAAAAAGTCTAATTGAGCATTATCGTTGCAACATTAAATAGCATAAACTTAATCTTCTCTGAGCTAACATTCTTGTGGGTCTGGCAAAAAAAAAAGAGAAGGAAAGAAATTGAGGCATGACTTATGGAATAATAGTTCTAAGACAAAATAGCATGGTTTTGTGATTAATAACAGAATCCCTCCAACCTAAATGCAGCCCTCTGAAAGCCAGGTATTTAGTGTAAGGCAGTTTTTAGGGCAGAGTTCAGTCTGAGATTAAGACATCTGTATTTGGGCAACGACATGTAGATGTCTACATATGAATAGGGTGACCATTCTCCCACTATAGTAAATCTAAACCAACATATCTGCGTGGGACTAGCAGATACCACACAAGATACATGAGATATTTGCCCACCCATCTGCTGTTATAGAGGAGGCCAGGTGGGTACCCCGCAGTGTCTATAAAGACATTGTATGCTTCTGTTTGGCAATTGAAACCCATCCCTGCTGATTGATCATCTCCACTGACCAGGTTGAGTAGATGTCCACTGACTGTAACGTAGCTGATATGCCCATCTCACATGGAGAAACCTGCATTTAGAGTCCTAAATTTGGATGCCTTAATCTTGAGCTGAATCTCATTTTTACGGCATGGAGATTTGGCACAGGACCTGTAGGAGACCCATGCAGCAGCTGGAAACCAAGAGGGATACTTGTGGCATTTCAGAGGGCATTAGACACCTAGATGGGGCACCTGAATTGAAGACTAAGTCTTCTGTAATCAAAGAAGGGAGATGTGCACTTCCATGGGCACTTCAGCCTGGCTTAAAACACACTTTTAACATGGGATCAGTTTATTTTCAGGTACCCTATGGAGACACCGCTCTCTCCCTACTGGCCTTTACCGAGTTTGAATGACGAGCTTGTACATAACTTGTTGGATGAGATTAATTCCACCACTGCTGACTTCCTACAACAGAATCAAGGTCATCTGGGTTCTGCTCCTGTTCTCACTGTGCTGTCATGGGACCTCTCTCACCATATGACTCCCTTGTCTGTTGAGTTTGCAAAATATTTGTGGTAGAGGCTTCCAACGGTAATGGTGAAAAATTTCAGGTAAACTTTATTATTGTCATACTGGGATGGAAGTTAGCAAGATCATCACAACCACAGTTTTATACATTTTTTTTAGTAATAGACTTGGCGTAGGGATAGAAATATGGGACAGGTATCCATGTATCCGCTCAGCTCCATGAGTGAGGATCCGTGTTTGTGTACTGAGCTCCCTTAGCAAGCCTACATCTCCATGCAGTGTAGAACGGTGTTTTTCAGGAATACTTTGTGTCCTAGAAGCAATAAAGCTGTGTAAGAGTGGTACTCAAGGACGGAACACGTCTATTCTTTCTCCTATGTCCATTACCATGATGCACAGATGGCTCTTACCAAGAGGAAGAAAACATCTCATCAGGTCTGTGTGCACCATGTTTATCGTCCTTTTCTCTCCCCTCCACTCCTGCAAGCAGCCTCGTCTCTGCTTCCCTGTCTTTCTGACAACACCCATTTTGGAGAAAAACAGAAGGGCGCTGAAGTTTAGTTAAAGACCTTCAGAAAAGGTGGAAAGAACAAACAAATTGAAGCTGAAATGAGTGGAAACTCATGGGAGGATAAATTTAACAGGAAAACAGCTACACGCTTTAGGTACTGTAAGGCTTGGCAAAGGAGGAGGGAGATAGGGGAATGAGACTGCATGAAAATAATTAAATAACATTTGCAGCAAACCTCCAGACTATCAACAAAAGCAGCTTTTGCAGGAGACCAGATCACTCATTACTTTTGGAAGAGCAGGTGACAAGCAGGAAATAAGAGAATGAGTTGGAAATTCACCAGACGATAAAAACAGATAACTACATCTTTCTGGGAAACAAACAAATGAACAATGTAACATCCCCTCCCATTTATTAAAATCTTTCTTCTAAACTCTTGGCAGTCTTCAAGGTTTCTTGCGGATGCCAAATTAATTTAGCTTCATCTTGTATAATGATCTAGGGAGAAGAAGGACAGTCTCAGGCGAGCAATTAAGAACTTGTACCTTGTAGAGGCTGACTAATGCTGTGAATATTTAGACAGAGTACAGGCAAAGAGCTTTCTGGTTGTATTGCAGGCATAAATGATCCTTAGATGAGACTCAACCAGAACAGCGAAACTCCAGCATACAAATGACAGAGCCGTGAATATCAAGTGGACTAGACACATTGTCATGATTTAACCCCAGTCGGCGACCAAGCCCCACCCAGCCGCTCGCTCCCTCCCCCCCCACACCCCCCGGTGGGGTAGGGGAGAGAATGGGAAGGGCAAAAGTGAGAAAACTCTTGGGTTTGGGATGAAGACAGTTTAACAGGTAAAGCAAAAGCTGCACACACAAGCAAAGCAAAACAAGGAATTCATTCACTCCTTCCCATCGGCAGGCAGGGGTTCAGTCATCTCCAGGAAAGCAGGGCTCCGTCATGTGTAATGGTCACTTGGGAAGACAAAATGCTTCCTTCTTCCCCAGCTTTATATGCTGAGCATGACGTCATATGGTATGGGATATCCCTTTGGTCAGTTGGGGTCAGCTGTCCCAGCCGTGTCCCCTTCCAACAACTTGTGCCCCCCCAGCCTCCTCGCTGGTGGGGTGGGGTGAGGAGCAGAAAAGGCCTTGGCTCTGTGCAAGCCCTGCTCAGCAGTGACAAAACATCCCTGTGTTATCAACACTGTTTTCAGCACAAATCCGAAATACAGCCCCATACTAGCTACTGTGAAGAAAACAAACTCTATCCCAGCCAAAACCAGCACACACATTTGCTGCTGTTGTAGAGCAACTGGTGTCTTGTCACAGCAGCTATCCATCTTCTTACAAGGATGGCTATTGTTTTCTGGTTTAAACCAGTGCTTGAAAATATGATATACATCTCTTGGAGGAAGCTTCAGCTTACAGAATAATCAGGCTAATCCTGATATGGTTTAAGATTCATGCCTCTAGCAGATGGTTTTGTCCCCATGGTGGAGGCAGCAGGATGGGATACATCTCTAGCATTGATTTGGGTTTCTATTTATGAGCTGGACTATGAAATGTGGTGGCTAAAAGAACAGACCTGCCTTCCACTCTGCCACATCTCTCTGAAGGCTTTAGAAGAAGTGCAGGGTGGATATGGGCATCTTGGGCTTACTTCTCCTCATGGAAATGTAGAGTCAGACCATGTTGTTAAGGATATTGTTGTTAACAGTAAGGATATACTGGTTTGCTTCTTCCCATCTTCTTGAGTGCAATTCCATTTCCAGGGGTATCGTACAATACTGGATCTACCTGTTTTCTAATATTTGATAGTTTATCCTTTTATTTTGATTTGTTTTCCTGGTACTTTCTTTTTGATTTTAAATAATCAAACTCACAATTTTTAAGATAAACCTTTCATATCACTGTTAATATCTCAAGCGCAGACATGATACATGTTTCTTCTTCCTTGTCCAGTTAAATATGTTTACAGTGTTGCCCATGACCAGCATTGTTGTTTTAATTCATCCCCCAAGGGCAATCTTTTAGGGAAGATGGAAGAAGGACATTTCAAGTTAAGGCACAAACCCTCTGATCAGAAGCTGGAATTCATCTCAGACAATGTCTGTTGTCTAAGAGTTGGTGTTTGACATAAATTGGTTGCTGAGTTTCTCCTAAAGTCAGTGATAGATATGGGTCCTTCCAGAAGGTCATTCTGCATCCAAAAAGGGGATAGAAGATGGGCACTATAATCACACTCATTAGTTACCTCTCTGTCCCCTCCCCCTTCCTCCAATCATTGACTTACAAGGTGGGATTTATCTGATTAGATATCTGGAACATGCACCCTAATGGGGACATTAGTGGTGGACTTGGCAGTGTTAAGTTTATGGTTGGACTCGATGATTTTAAAGGTTTTTTCCAACCTAAATTGTTCTAAGATTCTATGAATAGTTCAGTTGGAAAGGACCTACAACAATCATCTAGTCCAACTGCCTGACCACTAATCTTATATTTTCAGAAAGAAGTGGGTTATTTTAGATGGCTAGCCCAAGTTTTATGCCTAAACTTTTAACGGACTATGGTCTGTAAAGACTAATTCCTCCTTAGTTGCCTGGTTCATATTTATTTGAATGAATATGAACTGGTTACGTTTCCATTATTCTCAATTAAAAAAATCTATGAAATCAGAACAGCTAAGGAGAGAGGGACAGCGCTGTCAGGGTTAAGAAACACAAACAATTTATTTTGCTAATATATAGCTTATTGCATTCATATTTTAGTTTAAGGCACAAATCTATTCTGAAGTTACTTTAAAGTTCACTTGCTTAGGCGCTCGAGAACAGTAGTGAAATAAACTAATTAAAAAGCTGATATAACTGACAGGTCCCTGTTAACTCAGCCCTCCCAAACCTATGCAAAAACAATTACAAATGCTAATGATCCACCTTAATGCCATTCCCTATTAAATGTCAGAGAATGAAAAATGCATTGGATTACCGTAGTTTCCTTATTTGTATGACAATGCTGTAAAGATATAACAAAATGTCACTTTTCTGAGCTAAATTAGGGACAAAGCAATTGGCCCACTGCACGTAAAACAGTCTGTTTCTCTGGTCAGCCATGGACAAGGAAATTAATTAATCAATTATTTTATTACATATTTCAGAAATTTTCTGAAATTTGCTTGTCTTCTCTTGCATTTATAATGAGAGGGGTATAAAAATTTCAAGCCTTTGAAATGTGTAAAATCTGAGCATTTTTCATTTTATTATGAACTGAGATTTGCCTCAGTTTTGCAAAGGACAAAATGTGCGAATATTCTCATACTGTACTGCAGTGGGTTGACCCTGGCTGGATGCCAGGTGCCCCCCAAAGCCGCCTTACCTCTCCCCTCCTCAGCTGGACAGGGTAGAGAAAATGTAACGAAAGGCTCATGGGTCGAGATAAGGACAGGGAGAGATCACGCATCAATTACCACCACAGGCAGAATAGACTCAACTTGGGGAAATTAATTTAATTTATTACTGATCAAATCAGAGTAGGGTAGTGAGAAATAAAAACAAATCTTAAAAACACCTTCCCCCCACCCTTCCCTTCTTCCCAGGCTTAACTTTACTCNGTCCGTTGTGGAGCCGGCTGGCATTGCCTCTATCGGACATGCGGGAAGCTTCTAGCATCTTCTCACAGAAGCCACCCTTGTAGCCAACCCACTACCAAAACCTTGCCACACAAACCCAATACATGTATCAGTACAAACTGCTTTTCTAGGCAATTAGCATGTTAGGGGGGAGACAATGGGTAGCTACCGTCACCATCCTGCAATCGTGAAGAGGAAGACATTAATATTCTGCTGTGTTTTTATAACTAAAAAGAAGTATGAGAAAATATTGCACAAATATGGTGTTCTGGTGTCCACAGGAATGGCAAAAATCAAATCCCAAACCCGAAAGTTGGCATAAGACAAAATTGACCCAAAATCTTATACATTTGTTTGTAGTATGTGAGCATAACAAACTCTAATAAAAAACCCAAAACCAAACAAAACCAAAAACAACCTGTCAGTTTTGTTTACATCTTCAGCTTTATAAAATCTCTCAAAGAGTGAATGTCCTTCCAGAGGCTTGAGCTTGTATCCAACAGCTCTGATCTCACTTTTTCTTTTCTTTAAGAAATAAACCTAAATAAACAGAATTTCTTGTGCCTCTCCTAAAAGCTTAAAATTGTGTCAACAAAAAACAAGGATATCTTTCATTTTTTTCAGTTTTACAGTATATTCTTCTGCCTTATTATTTGTTGTTTGACACAGATGGTTATAAACAAAGATCTAAAGAGAATTTTAACTCCTAGCGGGAAAAAACCAAAAAGATCTCCTGATCCTGCAAGGTTTTTTGAGGATGATGGATTCTGCTTTAGTATTTCTAATTCAGTAAGGTTTCTAATTAAGTTACAGCAAGGATTTGGGGCTGGAGAGCTTCAGGGAGAGAAATGGAGATGGAAGAATGAATGAGAGATGAAAGAGAGAGAACTGCTTATGTCCCAGATTCATTGGAGTTCTAATCTTGGGTGTTGGTAAGAAAGGGCAAGGCTCATAACATCAGTGTCTAAATTAAAAGATTAACATTGGATTTATCCAGCCTAGTTTACAGATTTGTCCATGACTCATCCAGTGTTGCATTTTTTTTTTTTTTCTTCAGACAAATGCTACTCAATCAGTTCTTATCCTGAGGGACTTGAAATGAAATATTATTGTATTACTACCCTGGTGCCTTCTCTACAGCTATACAGCTCTAAAATATGGGATAGCTCATGGAAAAGAATAAAATGTTTGTAAGTATTTATTTTTGGGGACAATTGTTTTGGTACCTCTGGTATCCAAGTACATGGTATGTTGTCTAAGAGACTACAGTCATTTCAGTCTTATATGAAGCAGTATTAACCTTCCATGAAGATATCAGTCATACAATTCATTCCAGAGCAATGGCTCTTCCTCCAAGAAGGGGATAGCAACCAGGAAGAAGGGGAGACTAAACTAGAAAGACTCAATGGAGCTTCTTGAGCTCACACCTGGAAAGCGCATGCTGACCTTCAGCACTGGTCTAGGTGATGCCATCAGGGCTAGGAGCAACCACCACTCTGGGTAGGTTCCCATCCCTACGTGCACAATCACAGCATCCCAGCTGGACAAGAGGTGTAGATCACATGTTTCTAATGCTTAGAAACTCTTGTCTCCAGACCTTAAACGTGGAAACTCTTGTCTCCTACCTGCACATGCAGCGGTTAATGCTGTTACTTAACTCAGCTACATTTTTCCCAAATTCCCCTTTCATGTCCTTTAAACTTGTGGCAATAACCCACTTGATCCCTTTGAAGAAAATTCTGTACATATAGAGCTGCACATTCTTTAAAATACTACCCGAGTCTATCTACGGTGTATGGATATGTCCAGATTACTTAGGAACCCTTTGGGAAACACAGGAGAAAGAAATATGAGCTGAAGGGAGGAAAGCAGTATATTTCCAAATAGCCGTTTCCAGTTCTTTCCTTCATTTGCCATGAGAACAGGAGATACAGTTTTAGGGCTGTTGACATCTTTCCTTTACTGAGTCTCTTCATTTAATGAACCCCAAACATGTCAATTGGAAAGGCTGACAGATGAGATCTTTCAAAATGACAACTGAGTGAGGGCAATCTTGAGAAATGGTGGAAACAGTCAAGGAAAATCGTTACTTGAACATCTTTCTCAGGGATTCTTTTTTCTGTTTGTTTATTTGTTTTAAACACATACAACATCACCAAACCCTGAGCTGAGCCCCAAGGAAAATAAATTAATAAATAAAAATAAAAAATAAACAACCAACCAAATAAATAAAAGGAGAATGTTTCCCTAAGAGAATCAACAAAACCTCTGTTCCTCCAATCCCTAAATGCAACAGTCCAATGAGAAAAAAATGGAGAGAAAAAAGGTAGGTTTTACACTAATAGGTTAGAAAGGCAGGGTGATAGATTAGGTGTGCTGGCCTGGGTAATACTAATATTGCATGAAGGATTTATCAGAGTGCTACAGGATGTCGGTAGTTTGTTAATGATGTGGAGAACGACTGTACTTCAACGTGGTATCTCTCAGAAAGAAATAACTTGCAACTGGTTGTGTGCACAACAAAAATGAGAGTAGGTAAGAATTAAGCTCTGTCCAAAAAAGAACAGGGACATAACACCTGTACTGATTTAATAATGAGGGTTTCCTTGCTCATATATATAAAATAACTTTTAGAGGAAAATTACAACTGCCTAAGCAAGATGCCAGATTAAATTGAAAACTATATAAAATAATTGGAAGCTTTGAAAAAGGTACCTTTAGTGCTTCTCTTTGCCAGGAAGGCCCATGAAAAAGAAAGGGAGAAGGGAACAAACAGAGGCAGTGGAGATCTTTGAAGATTTGTTATTTTGAATGTTCTTTTTTGGGAACATACAATAAAATCTGCTGCTTTGGGCTTGCTTATTCCACTTTTATTGTTATCTATTTATTATCCTTTTAGCAGCCTGATATATATTAGCCATAAATCTTTATAGAGGTTCACACTTCTGTGTTATTTGTGTTTCACCTGTAGTTGCCCACTTCAGAAGATGGCTGTGCCTACACGCAGGCTCTTCCTCACAGGCAAGGGACATATGTGAATCCGATGGATTGCTCTCACATCCAAGGAGGTTTGTGTCCTGATGCCCTTGATCTCTGCACCCTGCTTTCCCCAGGCTTCAATTAAGCACAGGTGAGGCCAGCTCAGGTCTTGCCCCACTCCTGCCCATAGCGTGAGATTTATCTGAGATAACTCTGGCCACCAGATATTTGGTAAGGAGTCTGAGATACTCCTCTAGTCAGAGGGAAGGACGTGAGTCATCTCCATCAGATGAGATGAAGCATCTTCTTCAGGCTGCTATACTTTTCTTAGGCTGCTATACTGAGGGAGATCTCAAATACCAACTTTTGGAAGATTACAGTTAAGTGTGCATGAAGCACAGATTCAATTACTTGTCCAAAATCCAAAGAGGGCTGATACCAATATGGTACTTTAAATACAGGCTCTTAATAAGTAATATTATTGCTGAGTGGTCTTCACCTCCTCATCAGCACCCTAGCTCAAAAGCAGAGCAATGCACTTATAGATCTCCAAGTCCAGAAGATCCATTATATTTGAAGAAGTGAAGGAAAAAGTATTCTGATTTTTTTTTTTTTTTTTTTACATGGGAATGGTAAACTTGTATTTGTTTGTCATCTCTCCTCAACTTCAGAGGGTTTGAAGGGATTTTTCTCCAGATAAAAGACAAAGTTGAGTCTCTTTCAGACAGATACCATGTGGAAGTAATTTCAGTTCCAAAAATAACTGTTTTGGGAACCTGTGAGATTAATAAAAATATGGATAAGCTGCTTTGAAATCTTGACTGTAGCATCATGTGCTAGCACTTCTTCTGTGGAAAACATTGATTTTAACTGGCTTATCTGATCTGTGGGCACTGGCTTTAGGCATTTCCTGTCATCTAACATTAAACCTCTAAGAGCTATCTCTCTAACTAGTGGAAAACGATTCATCCTGTTGCAAGAAAGATGTCTAGGAGGAGTCAATGCCTAGAGTTGCCTGTCTACGTCATTTTGAATGAGGGTTGAAGTGTACTGATGAGTACTAGTGGGATCTTATGAAATTTTACAAACAAAAAATACACAATGAGTATCTTTTTAAAGAAAAAGAGTGAAAAATTTCCTGTGAGTCCATGGGGAATAATATTTTCTTTTAAGGAAACATGCATTTTAGAAAAATAAGTAATAATAAAAAAACTAAATAGCAGATAAACAAATATAGTATAGTCAGCATTTGTCTTGGGAGAGAAATTTCATTTTCCATGTCTTCCGGTCATAAGATTTACATAAGATTTACAGAATGTCATGTCCAGCTGATGAAGAATTGAACTCTTGACTGATTTCACACCCAAGACAGGATAAAATTCTTTTACCACTGCCTTTGCCTAAGTTGAATTGAGTATTCAAAACTAAAAATTTTCCTATTTGAATAGACTGCCAAATTAAAGAGAAATAAAGCAATCCACTATTTGTACATTTTATAGGGATATTAAAAAAAAATCCATAAAACCACCCAATTATCCGCAGGACACTTCTTGCTGATTAGGTTTTATCAATTTTCCTGGACATACTAACTGTCCACAGAGACTCTTCAAGATTAAATTGTCTTTTTCTTTGGGGATTCAGAGTACATAATTAAAGCCTGTAAGTATGTTTTCAATTAAAATGATTAGCATCCAGCCAAAATTCAGAGAAGGCAGATGGAATATTCGGACCAGACTAAACATTTAGCAGATGAGAGTTACAGCCTAGTATTTAAGTTGCTAATTCAAAGCCCAGTGAAGGTACTAAAAGCTCCCCAGTTGTCTCAGTGGCACACATACTGGGTATCAAGTGTTTGCTAGCAGGTTGTCAGGATCAGAGGATGTGAGCATTAAAATATCAGAGAAGAGGCACTTACAAATACGTTAAAGCTGATTTGAGGTCTGTGCTAGAAACAGGAATAAAATTCTTCATTTTCCCATGGAAACTG
Source organism: Pelecanoides urinatrix (assembly GCA_013400755.1). Lineage (NCBI taxonomy): Eukaryota > Metazoa > Chordata > Aves > Procellariiformes > Procellariidae > Pelecanoides > Pelecanoides urinatrix. Next base: position 171,169 of record VZTQ01000493.1, read on the forward strand.
GCTTGAAAAGGGGTTTGAACATTGCAAAGACTTTGAGAAATGGCTCCCTATTAAAAAATAAATGTTCTTTTCTCTAGTGAAGAACAGGAAAATTGAAACATCTAGAAAAGATGAACATAGGAGGCAAGCTGACCTAGTGACCGAGGTTAGCTGTCTCTATCAGACCTGTAGATGTGGCACTCAGGGACATGGTCTGGTGATGGACTTGGCAGTGTTAGGTTTACAGTTGGACTCAATGATCTTGAAGGTCTTTTCCAACCTGAACTATTCTATGATTCTATTATTGCAGACCAAGGTGAATCAACACACTGAGTTAAAGTGTTTTCTGGATTAGTTTCAGCTTTCTCAAATGTCAGTAAGCTCGAGAATGTCAATCACTTTAGCTGATGGTCTTTTCTTTTAAGGTATAGATGGCCAGATTGTCATGGCCAATTGCCAGCTTCCAAGAAGAACAGTGCAGCATGAACAGCTTTAATTTAGTCATAAGGGATATCTGTAGGATGAAGTCCATCAAAGTAAGGGGCATTTACCTAATGTGACTATAGACAGCAATTCATAGAATCATAGAANGCAATGGGATGATTGTCCTACTTTCCCAGTACATTGATGGAAAGAGTTCATTCTGGACCATGCTTCACTGAATCTACCTTAGACATTTGTTTCAGGGTAAGGGTAATCACACTCCGAAACTCAATGACTGGATCCGTATGGACTACACAGAGAGGTTAAGACCAGCTCAGAGGGGGAAGTCTACATTGCAGATGTCAACCTTGCATATATGTCCATACTGGTCTGACAGAGAGGCTTTTGGAGAAACTTTCCATACATACTGCACTTAACTCATAAGCTACCTCTAGTAAAGCTTCAGGCTCCCCGCAGCCAGCATCCATCTCTGGCATTTGGATCCTGCAGGCACTAGAAGGTTTTCTGTGTCTAAGCCCAGTGCAGCTGGCTGCCAGCCTGTGCAGCACATAAATATGGACTTGAGTGTAACACTTAAGGTCACCCTCAAAACCCAGAAAGGAAGCAAAAAGTAAATAAATCTGGAGCTAATTTCAGAGTGCAGTGATATTTAATCCAGGGGAAGGTGTCACAAGACAAAGGTCGCTGAAAGACTCCACATTTACAAGACAAGCTTGGGGGTGGACCTAATCTAATCTACCATTTTCTGCTGAGGTAGGTTGCTACCGTCACTGTGAAGAAGAAAGGGGAACTGTTGGCTTAGACCCAAGGTGAGATTCATCCATGCCATCATTAGAGGCCTAAATATTAGATGTCTAAAATGGAGTTTGTCACCCTAGGTGCCCTTAGTCAATCCAAAGAAACAGGAACGAGAAATAGGTAATTATCTACCACAGGCAATTTATCTCCTGCCAGGATGGGTATCAGATTATGTGGATCATGCTCTGGAGGGACCTAATATTCATCTCTGATGACAAAGGAATCCTAGGGAGACCTCAAAGCGTGGGCAGATGACTCCTTCCCTGAACTTATATTTCCCACCAGCACAGAAAGGACGTTACTTCCACGATGGTTCCCTCCCTTCCTCCCCAGCCCTCTTGCTCACCAGCAAACCCCTGTGTACACCAGCAGAGCTTGTTTTACCCAGGGTCCAGTGGAAAGACAGTGTGACTCTTTGACGACATACATCAAAACAAAGATAAGGCCAGTATCAACCCTAGATAGCAATTAAAATATGGCACTTCCTATAAACAGAAACACTCAAGGAAATTATATAGGCTGTACAAGAGTCATTGCCCTTTTACTTGCCCAGCAAATATTCATCTACGCACAAGTCAATTGGGGCTTCACCCCAGGGAGTCCTCATCTCCTGGCTTTGTAGCCAGAGGAAGGCATTTTAACCACGTTCATTGGAGTGACACCTTCCTGAGGACTAGGTAGGGGCCTTCCCACACCTGCAAAGGGTTTCTATTCAAAATGCAAACAGCTTCCCTGCTCTGAGAAACCATGGCCCAACAGAGCTGCCTGCTGAAAATAAGTGTTTGGACACATTTCTGTACTCCCTTCTTTGCACAAAGAGAAGACAAGAGTCATGCCACTTTTGGGGAAATGATTTTATGATAAACAACAGTTGTTGAGTCAGATATAGTGAATATAAGTGCAGCAGTAAGTGAATTAGGGAATCCTAATTTCTCTGAATAATCTTGTGTGAGAGTCTGGCAATCAATTCCTGCTGCATGTCAGCACTTTGGATGGTTTCAAAACAATGGAGATGACAAAATTTTTAAGTGAGTTCCCAGGTACAATCCTGCAGGCCAGGATCTGAGGCCAGTGATGCTATCTTTTTCCTTCCTAGTTTCAGAAAAGTGCAGCTGAGCTTTTCTGAGCTGAAACATGGAGGTTTGGGATGGCTTTCATCTATCTAAATGCATTGTCTGTTCTCCAGTCACTATTAAAGATGCATGGGTGACTAGCTCAGACAGACGTGGAATTTTTAAGTCTTTGAAGGTAAAACCGCTGAAAGCCGTCTTAGATATCTGAGTAGTTAGAAAGATTTCCTAAAATTTTCTTACTCCATATTTTGATATTTTCTTCTTTTTCTGTCTTTTTCTTCTGTTCTGTATACCAGAGTTCTCTTTCTAAATATGCATGGTTGTCCTATATTATTTTCTATTTTTATTTAAATTTTGTATTCTAGCTATGTTCTATAACCACATTTATATTTCTTATTTTGTATTTAATTTTCTATATTTCTATATTACTGGACATGAGAAAAACCTTAACCTTATGAGCAATATTTAGCCAATTTCCAGAATAAACCTAGTTTTTCAGCTAAACTACCTTTAAAATAAATGAAGAAGAAGAAGGAAAATTTTATCAAAGCCATATTCTCCTTAACTAGCCTTATGCAGGTTTCTTTAGAGGACATACTTAGAACAAAAAATAAAAAAGATTAGCTTATCACATAACTTTAGTTCTATTAAATTCTGAAAAATGCATGGTGTCTTAGTGACGAATTTTATATCCAACCTCCTCTAACTAACATGGTCTTGGTCACCTAATGTGATGACAGAAACTTTTTTTCCCTAAACATCAGTCTGACATGAATAGCAAGTGTAATGTGGACTCCGTTCATCCGTGCAGTCACAGTGCTTTATAAAACTTTCCTGTGCCACCTGTGTAACATTTTTCTTGTTCCTTTCTTCAGAAACATGAGGGTAGCCTAGAAGAAATAAGACCAGTGTGCTCTTGGCATGCCTGCCTGAGTAGGTGTCTACTTGCTTTTTTGTTTTATTCCACAATAAAGTCTGTCTGTCTGATTTATCATCTCTACTGGAAAAGGCAAATATAATGTACATCAAGTTTTTACAGTTTAAAAAATTTTTGACATTACACTATGAAACTTTTGGGGCTGCATTAGTTAACTTTAGGAATTCTAATATGTCTAAATAGCTTTCTTTCCAACCAGGAAGAGAACACTTAAGAAGAGTCAATATTTTCCTTACCCTGATGATCATATTTCTTCTAACCTTATTATATCATTGTTATCCCATTTTTAATGGATTGGGTATAATAGGAGTAACTTTAGCCAGAGGCTGGCTCTTTATTCTGCTTGATTGATTTTATGTATCTGGTTATATTTTGCTTCAAATCAGTTCAACACTGTTGTAACTCACCGACCCCATGAAGAAAGTCTTGATTTTTCACTTTCACCAATAAAAAGCAAATTGGTTTAAAGGTTTCTGGGAGATAACTCAAACCCCTGAGTTTTTATGTCCTGACATCTGTGCTGTTCTAGTGATTGATTAAATATCATAGCCTAGTAACAAATTTGTATACAGCATTGAAAATACAGGGGCAAATTCAGATCATTTTAAACAAGGCTCACAGAGGATGATAACTAGCATTTTTGTTTCCGCTTGTAAAATGCCTTATGAATGTTTGGCTTTTGTAGCATCGTTTACATTTGAGAATTGCCTGGATTTGATAGTAAAATAGTGAAACTGGAAAACAAGGGCACTGATGTTATTTTTAAATCCCCAAAGGCCATTTCATGCCTCTTTGAGTCTCTGTTATCATAGCTATGACATTATCTGATTGAAAACATTCGGCAGGCTTATGAAAAGTGCCACCAACCAAATAAAGCCTGTTGCTACACATTTCAGGTTAAAATTACAACTGTAAATCCATGACTGAGACGGTTCCTCTATCCTCTTGTTTGCAAAAAAAGCTGGGGAAAAAAGTTAAGTGGAATTTAAAAAAATGCTTTGACACTTTATTCTAAAATAAAAACTATTAAAAACCTGACCTTTGCAAGAAAAAAAGAGAAAACCCTAAGTTTGAGGTTTATTTTTATCTCTTTTCTCTTTCTTTATATATTTGCATGTATTTAATTTTTATTTTGTAATATATATTATCTGTGTATAACTATATATTGATAAATAGTTCTCTCAGTATATATCATGTTATTCATGTAATTACATACAAATATGAATAATTTGTTCTTCAAACAAATTTGTTCTTGTTTTTCAAAATTTTCAATTATGCCCCTGAAATATAGGGAGAATGTAATCAATAAATTAAATCAAATTTCATTGTTTATTTTGATATTATTTATTAGCATTATTAATCAAAATATTTGTTAATAAATTATTTATCTGATGTTATTTAACTTCAGGAAATATCCCTGAGTCAGGTGTGTTTGTTTTTTTTTTAGTGTGAGGACTGTTTCTTCTGATGTTACAGAAGAAAAGAAAAATAGTAGCATTTTTTTTTTTTTTAAATTTTATTAATTATACACAGAAGCCATGAAAATCTCAAGTGATTTGGCCCACAGGAATGCAAACCAATAAATATTGTATTAGATACAGGTCTAGAACTGTCTCAGGGATGGAGACATCTGGGTTCTGTCCTTTCTTTTGCTTTTCACCTGTTGGAAAAGAATTAATTGCATTGTGGCCCTTCATCTTCACACTTTTTCAGAACATCTAATATTTATACAACTCATTCTTTGGGACAAGAACTGTCTTAATTTATGGTTATACAGCACTTAGGACAAGTGACTTCAGTCTGGAGTTTCAAGGTGTTTCTGCAGTACAGCTAATTAATAAATAACAACGGGACACAGCCTCAATATAGGGAAAATGCACATTGGGTCCAAGGTGACTGCGTATGGATGAAAAAAAGATAATTGTTCCCAGGTTTCTAATTTGGGCGTTGATCAGAATATATTTTTGGGCTTCTATAAATGGTTCAGAACAATCATTCAGATGTCTGCCCTTCACATTAGCTTCAAAATAAATACAGGCTTTTAATGCCAACCAAAGCTTTCTGTAGAATATTGAATAATGGAATATGTGACTTCAAGCATGGTCTAAGCAGCTGCTTAAGGCATCTGAACTGCAAAGTCATTCTTGACCTACATTCAGTCCCTGTCCTGATGCTCTATGTGTGATGAAAAGATGAAGTATTACATGCCACTTGTATTAATAAAGCATCCACTGTCAAAAAATCATCTGAGAAGTTCTTGCAAATAATTCCACAAGCCTCTTCATTTCTAACAGGTACAACAAGTTACTCCCCATTACAGTGTGACTCACCTTTGCAAGAAATTTTCTTTCTCCTAATTTGAGATCAATGTCAAGGAAATCCCATATTTCATGAATTTTATTTTTGAGAAAAATATCACTAGGTAGTTACTGTTTTTAAAAAGTAGACTAAACATTTGTTATTATCTAGTAGCACCTGAAGAGCCTGGCCAGAGCTGGTAAGCCTGGCCCTAAACAAGGCCTTCAACAAACAGAGCAAGGACAAACCTGCCCACAGGACTTTTTAAGGCAAGTGGATAAGGCAAAACAAGATGAGGTTGAAAGGAAAGGTGAAGCAAGGTCACCTGGATCCAGGTTCCGCCACTTATATTTAAACATGTGATTCAGCTAAGTCTCTGTGTTTGAGCTAAGTACCCAAGTGGCCACTATGGTCAGTGAAGATCAAGGTCATACAATCGATGGAGAGAATTAATGACTGACCAAATGTTGTTCTTTGCTGTAGATTGAACTGAATGGTTCTTTGGATCTCACTGATGAACTGAATGGTTCTTAGGATCTCTCTGATGGCATCAGTTAGATCTCCACTGTCTGTAATGGGAGATTATTGACCAGGCTCACCTGCAAAAACTCACGTGAAGACACTGACTTTTAAATACCTAAATCTGAATTCCTTCAATGGCTCCATCTCAAAGCCAGCTGTAGACCTATGAGATTTCCCAATCTAGAAGATACTCCACTCTATTAACCTGCTTTTTATAAAGCATCTTCACTTTGTCCTACTTTTGCAACCCTTGAATTAAACAACCCCATTCCTCCACATCTGCATTAGTATGTCTACGTGTTGTAGAGAGATGAAACACATGATTCAATGAATCTTTTCCACCCCTCTACTTCAGATCTAGGGATGCACTTTGTTTGTGTCTTCTGGAATTCTCAGTCTCCAGTTTCTTCTTGTTAACATAATTTTTTATTTAATTTCATTTTCAGAGTAATGTCTATGGCATCATAAACAGAACACTAGAGAATAGCAGGTGTCTATAACAATATTTATATTAAGGAAATGATTACTCAGTCAAAAAATCATTAACATTATGAACATTGCTGGACATAGCAGTGTTTTGAGTGAGCTTTGTATGCAGGGTGCCACCATAAAAAGAATTTTTTTGTTTCTGTCCGTATTACAAGGAAGAAATAAATTTCTAGCTGTGACACATCCTTCTGTGCAATGCTGCTTTAGATTTAATCCCATCAAACCTTCATGTATTTTGACAGGTCTGACATGGTTAAGCACAAGCATGGGTTTGAAGAATTTCACACTAAAAAGAATCTAATTAGAAGCTATTATAGGGTAAGAATACGCTCCCATGATGGATTGAGGTAGTAGGGCTGCCGACAAGTTGATGTGCACAGATCTCACTTCTATTTTAAAAATAAATGTGTTAACTTCTAAATATAATTTCTTAATCATTTAAAATACACAGCCCTTTGTATGCTTAATGGCATGTAAAACACAATAAAAATACCACCTAGAGAAAGCAGATGCTTCTTAGCACATTTTAATCACACAATCAGCTGTTTATGGTCCGTGAGTCTTCTGTGAGCAAGTAGCAAAAGATTGTTTCTTTAAAATTAATAAGTTCTCCCTTTGGGGGACATAGCTTCACATTTACAGTGGAGGCAAAGCAAAGATATTATGCCTGCCTGTGTTCTCCCCCACTTGCTAATTTATGTACAATAAAATATTTTAGTATTGACACATCTGGCGCTTTCATTCCATTAACTTCTCTTGGCTATATGCTTCTGGGCTACAGCGATTCTCAAACCTGACAATAACCACTTCTGCATGAAATGCAGGATATTTGGGTTTGCCCCAGAAGTTGTTTTTTTTTGTTTGTACTATAGCTCTGAGCATTTGGGTTTGAATAATCCCCTTAGCCTCCAAGAAAAGTTCAGGAAAAATGATACAGTTTGTCTGTCTTGCGTCAACATCCAGTTACAAGTTATTGTGGTGGTGCATTCCTTCCCTCCTTTCTCTTTTTCCAGGGTCACTCTATGACCTCAGGAACTCCTGATAAACTTTGGCCCTCCTGTAATGAGTTGGGCAGTGAAGCGTCCCTTGACTGCTCCCAGAACTCCTACGTGGCCGAAGTGAGGAACAGCACTGGCTGTACCAGGTCTTTTGCTACTTAACCCAGGTGGGGAACAAGCTTGGGGATAATCCGTGGTTCCCTGCCACACTTATGTGTGTTGTAACTTGAGTGGAACGGCACTATTGTTCATGAGGTCTTGGGAATCGTCACAGGTGACTAAAGCCAATCATCTAACGAACCTATAAACGGTGGTCCTTAGTGAGACCTTTTGAGCTCTCCTGGACCACAGTGGGCTGCACCAGAATCTCCCTCTAAGTGGGAGCCTCTCAGAGTTCGTGGACTTTCGAGTTTGTGAGACTCGGAGGATCACCAAGACTCGGTCTGAAACACTCCTTTGCCGAGACACTCCTCGGGGCTCAACCCTTCGCCCATTGAGAAATGCCAAGGCATTTAACATGAGTATTTCATGAGACTCGAGGGGAATTATTAACCATTATACCCTTGTAAATTTATCTAGCTTTAGGCCTTTATAAATTTGTCTAGCTTTAGTACCATATTCATATTCATATTCATATATCTGTATTAATTGATCTAGATATTTTGTGCATTTATGTGTATAACCAATAATAAGTATAATTTGTAGTTAAGTTGTTTTAGTATTTGTAGTAAACTTACTGTAGTAAACTAACCCCCTTTGTAGCTGCCAAATTGATTACTGCTTAAGTATTGTAAAAATCTTGTGAACTTTAAATTGCTGTTAAACACACATAACCCCCTACTTATAAAACTGTTGTCCAGGTCTGAGACTAANGTACAAGCTCCTGGGTTTCTCCTGACTCTCTTCTTACTTCCTTTCCCATCTCTCCTAGGATTAGAATCTTGTGTAAATTAAATCCATAGAAAAAATAACACTGGATAATTTCATTGCCTGCTACTTTCACTTCTTCAACAGTTCCAGACTTTCCTGATCATTTACTCTCTATTAGGAAGAAAAAATAATCCCTCATGTTTACTTCCAAGACACCTGGCAAGGTGGATTTACTATCTTCTTTTTCCTTCACTACCTTCTAACAGCTGTGATCCTATGAAAGACTCAGTCATCTTCCTGGATAGTGTGTGGTCTTCAAAGAAGCCTGTGGAAGAGATGTTCTTGTCTAGAGGAGCTTGCATTAAAGTGGTGGACATATGAAGTCTATGAGAAAAGGCAAAAGCAGAGAAATGTTTTGAGCCAAGTCTACTGTTTTGAGCTTAGGTTCTTCAGAAAAAATGTATATCTTGGAAATTCAGACATTTGTGTTTCTAACTCTTTTCTCAAGCTGCACAGTCATGATTGGGTTGAATGAGAACAGAAGCCATAAAAAATTTTGAAATAATTTGGAAAATTGAAACATTAAGAATAAGAGGTAAAGCCAGGCAAGAGGGAAGAAGGGTTTTATTTAGAGGCAGTCAGAGAGCAGTTCTTTTCTTTCCTTCCTCTTCTCATTGTCTCTCACTTTAGCAGTTGTAAAATGCACTCCTCAAACTCAGACAGTTTTGAGGTTTCTAGTGCACTGTAGGCAGGATTTATTTGTTCTAATTTAGGCATCTGAAAACTACTATACGTAAATATAAGTAGTCACCAAAGGTCCCCTCTTAGAAACTGGATAAAAGGCAAAATGAGTTGAATCTCTTTATGAGGTGACATGAACATGAAAAGAAAACCCATAGCTATCTTAAGTTTAGATATGGGAGGAATCCCACCCTTACTGTTCAGACCCAGCTCTACTCCTTGAGCCTTGCATTTTCCTGTAGACTTTTATGCAGGAACAACGTGCATCCAGGATGGCTTAGCTTCCAAAATTAGACAAGAGCAGGTACTTTCAACCCAATATAACCGAGGAATTGCAGTCAGGTGAAAAACAGAGTGATTGTAAGGAAAAAAAAGAAAAGAAACCCCAGCAATCTCTTCACACGATGACTTGTTAAATCTCTTTCTTGAAGTGTAAAGAAGTGCCATAGTGTAGCATGTTTAAATTCTATGATTTTAAGCATCACCACAGGAAATTCATTGTACGGAATAGCCATTCAATGGCTAGACCTATAACCAGCCATACAGAGAGAAACAGAGAGCTGCAAAAGCTCTGCATGGAAATCTGCATTTATTTAAAGGATTTGTTGACGTTAAGGCCAGAAAATATAATCACAATCATCATTTTGATCTACAGCAGACTGCATTCACTCACTTAGGGCTGAAGTGGAGTTTATATTTTTAAAAAGACATCTGAGCCTGTTTGAAATATGACAAGCAGCACAGGAATCCTATTTTACTCTCTTCTTTCAATTTCTGCCTCTAAGTTTATGCACTTTATGCTCTTTCAAACTTTGTGAAGTGCAAGCTTTGCAGTTTCGCCTTTGCTTGGCATAAAATCTAGCATCAGTCTGGTGCCGCTGAGAATTCTGTTCTTCATCAAAGTCCTCAGCTGCTATGGCTTAATACCTGCGTATATAAACTAGCATATGCCTGCAAAACATTTGCCATTAATTTTATCTTGATTCTTCTGATAAAAAAGCAAGAACTATCCAAACTACATATTAATGGCCGTGGTGCAGAAGTTACAGTACTACAAGGGTCTTTCACCAACAGGCAGTTTGTATTTGGTATTGCTGTTTTGATTGTTGGAAGAGTTTGGTTGTAAAAACAAGGGCTTCTGCATGATGCTTGGCCTAAGAACCAGAAAACAGGCCCTGATCCTGTTTGATTTACTAGGACAGATGCAGCTATAAGATACTAGAAGAGGTGTAACCGGATAGCACTGCTTTCTGGGGTTTTGGGCAATTATGCAACCAGAGTGTATTTAAGCCACAAATTTCCTTCCAGGGTTCTTCTTAAATGTGTACGTTGGTAAAGACTTCTTTATGTTCTGTTAAATCATAAATCAGTTTCTTATTTTTTGCATTCCCGGTACAAGATTTAACAAATCAATGAGGCAAATGGAATAAATCTGCCCCATCTGGAAAACATGTAATCCAGCTTTGCAGGGGCTATCACCTCTACAGACACCATCACTAGTATTTCTTCTTTATGCATACTGCAGCAGTAGTTAGAAAACTGAAATGACCGCCAGGTCCCTGTCCTGCCAGGTGCCATATGCCCGTTCCCTGAAGAAGTGACCATTCTGTAGAAAGAAACTTTTCTATTTCCAGTTTAAGAAGGAGAAATGAGATCAATAGAGATTAAATATTTGTCCAGTGGAGCCTGGAACAATAGTTTGTTAGTTTGATTAATTATTGACAATTATTAACTAATTTTAGTATAATTTATTGCTTCCTCATGTTGCTGTCAAGGCACAATCACTATAGGGAAACAGACAAGAATCTGCAAAGTAGGTTAATGATTAGTCCTGGATCTCATATAAATTTTGATTTTATTGTTCTTTTATTGCCATATTCACAACAGATGTTCTATGCAAGCATGTGAAATGAACCAATGCCCTTTCTGCATACCTGTGGGGAGCTGCAGCGGTATGGTTTGCATCCCCATAGTTTTCCTCCTATTCCTACGGCTTATTGGCTCCAAACTATGCGTGGGTAGTGTGTGAGAGCAAGAGAGAAAGCAAGGGGCAAATCTGTGCCAAAGCCTTTCCATCACGTTAATGGCATGGACAGTTTAGGGTCATTATTCAAGCCTGAGTATTGATCCTCAATCTTTTCCTGAGATGATGAAATCAAGATTATTTACCCTGTTCTAATATAAGTGTCTATAATATGAGAGGTGACTTCTCTTTTGGAGGTACCATCTGTCTATGCTGACTGTAAGCTGCACCTAGACATTCAGCTGACTTTAAACATGATAATTTTAAATGGCTCCAGTTTGGGTATTTGAACCCTATCCAGTGTACGTGGGTTTGCAGTGTGTATTCCATCCTCTTTCATGCTCTCAGCACTTCATGATCTTTTAATTTTTCCTGTACGATAATCTAGTCCTCCTGTGGAGTGGCAGCTGGGAATATTCAACCCAGCCATCTTTGCAGCCCAAGGCAGATGGCTAAACTGCCTGGCCTGTGCAGAAAAAGAGGCTCTCCCTCAGATCAAATGAGAAGAGACACCTAATCTAACTCTGGCTCACCTGGAGGACCCTCTGTCTCTGTTGACTGGAGAAACCAGGAAAAAACCCTGTGCTTAAACGCTGATGTTTAGCAGTGTGAAAAGTGCTGAAATGAATCTGAATTTTGTTGTATTAGAAAACCGTATAAATGTCTTTTAATTATTTAATCCAATGCCACAAATTAACCACAAGACCATCCTTTTTTTTTTTCTTCTAAATGAGAACATGTATAAAAATTTAAGTTTGTGCTGATTTATTTTTCCTCTTTTCTTTTTTTTTTTTTGTGCACTGTGTTCTTTTGAATTTCATATTTAACAGTATTAAAATACTACTTTTCATACATATATATCATTATAATAATAGAATAAGCAGGACTTCTTAAAAGAACACTGAGAAGTAGGAAGGTTGATGCTTTGTTTCCAATAACATATATAATAACTGTTCTGTAAACTTTCAGCTAGAGTTATAATAAGATTAACTGTGAAAAATAAAGGTTTTCAGAAAAGCCCAAACTTATGTGCATATATTTTTTTTCTGTCAGCAAACTATACTAAAACTCTGACTAAACTTTTTTTAACCTTGCTGCAGTAAAGTACTCTTGAGTTGCAGCACGTGAGCTCTGCCATCTTAGATATCTACTAGGTTACTGATGATAGTTCAGTGTCAGTCGATGGACCCCTGCCCAAAACTGAAAGAAAAACATGGTCTGCTTCCAATACAAATACATTCCCACTTTGAGAAGACATACAAAAGGAGACAGTTTTCAGCTTTCATAAGCTAACTCAGGTCAGGTCAGGAACTGACAGAGTGAAAAAGAAACACATCTGTGTTGGAGAAGGATGTTGACAATGTGTTTCTCAAAAGACTTAAGATCTAAGAAGACAAAAGAGGATTGTCCGCAGTATACCTCTATGGAAAAGTGCCATCAAACACCTACACTGAGCACAGAGAGTTGTCAGCTTCTCAGCTGGGTTTAACATGGGGTTAAGCCACCCCAGGGCCATGGCCAGAAGGTAGAGTGAAGCTGAAGCTCTGAAGGATGTTCATATTGCCTAACTTTGGACAAGCAACCGATAGGGACATCTTGTTAATTAAAGAGGCATTATAGGCCCAGCCAGAAGACAGTTCACAGAACCTGAGGGGATTTTTTGCCCTAAATCAATGTCATAAAGTGTTTGTTCTTTCCAGATCCAATACAGGAAGTCCAGGCTTCTGCCCTAAATCAAGGGCAACCATGACCTCATCCTGTGTCTCTCATGAGCTTTGGTCTCTTTTCTAGGGCTTCTGTTGGTGGCCCTTGGAAAGCGGCGTTCAGAGAATGGAAGTGTTTCCCGCACTGAGGACATGGGAGCACCGTTTTCTGTGAGGATCGCTTATGAATTTTGCAAATGATGGTGAAATAATGAAGACAGCAGGAACTGCAGCCCCATAAATGTCTCCTAGCTGAGGAGCATAATGATCAGGACATAGACTTAAGTTCATTCCTGGCTATTCTGTTCAGACGCTTGATTTGCTTGTGGCTGTTCAAGAGGGCTGGGGCATGCGCTCACCTACCGCTGTCCCAGAAACCTGCTCCTTGGATGTGCATTTGAGTCCTGCATACTGAGTTTGGCCTCTTGCTGAGGTCTAACCCATAGGCTAGGACACAAAAAGTAGAAAAGCTCGAGACAGATGAAGTTGGAGAAGAGCTGCCTCCTCCTTTGGTGTCTGGAGTGCCTTGGATGCCAAATCAGTTTGGGTGAGCATTCACCAGTCCTTCTGAATTCAGGGTCCTTAAATCCTTAGCATTTAAGGCATCCAAGCAGACTGCTGAATGATTTCTTCTGTCTATGTGTAGATGGTGATATTTCAGAGCTTTTTATCTTATTCAAACTGGGGCATTATTCAGAAGAAAGACAAAAAGCCATGTCTGAGAGAAAAGTTGATCTTTCTGCCCTTTCATGCCCTCCAGTTTTCAATAACATCTTTTGCAGCAGAGGAGCAAGAGAACAAAGGTGAAAGACTTGAATTTTTTTAACATAAGCAAAGCAACTAGTTTTCTCTTACTGTTGTTCCCAGAGATGGATTTTTTTTTTTTTTTTAATTCATTTATAAAGAGAGAAATCATCATGAGACAGAAACCTGGACTAGACTGTTTCAGCCCACAATGGTTAGTCTTACAAAGCCATAAGCTATGAAACCTGGGCCTATATAAATGGAAGTATTAGGCAGTTGTAATCATGAACACCGTGACCAGCCCCACCTATGATTATAATACAAATGAAGAAAAAAATTCTCCTCTTCAGCTCCATTAAGAGTTAATCCTCAAAGTTGTTAAATGTTTCAAAATACCCAACTAAAAATAGCACAGTTCCTGTAAGTTCTTTTAACTGCTGGAAAAGATAATGCTACAAGACAAGGGAAAAGTCTCTCACACATGCACAGACTCACACATGTACAGATGTTTCTTTGAATTAAAAAAAAAAAAAAAGGAAGAAAAAGAAAACCACTGCTACAATGCTGTTTGCTTAGTTGGGCTTATGTTGACAGTGACTGGATTAAGCCCTATGGGTTCCAAGTTGAACAAAAGCAGTGTTTATCACACTGTTAATAAAAATATTTTTTTAAAAACGCTTCCTTTTTGTCACTTCACTTTCAAAAATATTTTCTTGGGTCCTAGCTAAAGAAGCCTGTCGGCAGGTACTATCCTGTCTTTTTTCCAAAATGTTATTTCCTTTCATTTGAGGAATAATAGGAAGGCTGCACGGCCTGCATGACTGTTGGAGATCTAGGGTTTTGCAGCTGGCATTTTCTTCTACTTTTTCAGCAGTTATTTTCCATGTAAGGAAGAAACATGTTGTTTTCCTCACAGAAAGCAAACAAGCAAGCAAACGAAAAGAAATGCAATTAAAACCCTAGAAAGACAAACCGAACAAACCCCAAAGGCATTAGTAGAATCATAAAGCAAAAAGAGCTAAAATCTTTAAAACAATAGAAGTTATACTCTCACAGCAAACGGCCCTTTGGCTGCAACAGAAAAGGATGAAAACATAAAGGTGAAATTCAGCATATCTAACTTAAACTGTCCAGTCTTTAATGTCAGCCAGGAGAAGTGTGTTTCCAGCACCTGTTTACGTTGAAATGATTCCCTTTTAGGAAATGCCTGTATTTCCACAGTGAGCATAGGGTCAGCCTAAATACTTAAGCATCTAAACCAACCTTATTCGTTAGGTAGCTGAGGTGAATTAAATTTTGGCTTGAATAAAACCATATGAATGACATATAATATCTTTTATTTTTCTTTCCATAATTAAATATGTGGGCCCTCGGGCCCACCAGGTGTTACCGGATGGTTGTATACTCTTGAATAAGAGACTTGCCTCACCCTGTTTTGGCTGATCTTTAAAGGCTAACCCCAAGTGCTGGACTAAGTATGAACCTTGCTTTCTCCATCTATGTCTCTCTTACTACGCAGCAGCTTAAAAGCTGCTTTTCTTAGCAGAGCTTTCCATGGGAGCCGATGTCAAGGCTTCTTCCAGCTTTTTCACTAACAGCTCCAGTGCTGACCAGGGTTTGTCAAACACCTCTCTCCTTCCAGAGAACTGGTCTTGAGCTTAGGATGGGGGCGGGGGGGGGGTGTCCAGGCCCTGGCTCAGGTATTGCTCTGTGCCCTAAGGTGAAGTAACAAGGAATGGTGACATCAATGTGCCTCCAATCCTTTCGCTCATCCTCCTCCACAACAGCCTCTTGGCAGTGGTCGTATGCTTGCTCCTCATCCTGGCCCATAATTTGTTTGGGACCTGTGCTAGTTATGACGGGTCAAATCATTGGTGGGACAGGAGACTGCTCAAAGCCATATGATTTCCTCCTCTTGTCCACATCATTAAACATATAGGAATGAACTTCCAGTGATCTCACTCATTGTGTTGCATTTGAAAGGGGTGGGGCGAAGAAGGAACAGGCTGTGGCACTGAGATTGAACTATTTTTCTTTTCTTTGGTGTTTTTTACCTGACACTGCACCTTGATCTGTCAGGAGAGATCTAATTTATGTGTCAGCAGGGTTCTGGTCATGTTAAAATATTCATTAGTATTTTAAATAAAATTTTGTCCCATTTCTGTGGCCAGACTGATGTCACAATTTGGAAGTATCTTTTCAGAGTTTTCATGGTTGAAAATACTAAAGAAGCAGCAATTATGTCTTAAATAAGTGGTGCTAGCACTTGAACGCTCATCCAAATACAAGAACTACAATAGCAATCCCCATCTTTGAGACCAAACAACCCAAAACAAGGTCCAAAGATGATAGCTTGTCTCAAAGATCGTAATAATAATAGTCTAAGGAGTCTTTATAGCATTGTTAGTTCTGAGTATCATGATAAGCATGCATGGCAAGAATAAGAAATATCTAGGCTAAGACGGTAAATATAAGAATTATGGGAAAAAATAACCTACTTGCTCAGTTTCTGTCCAAGAAGGTAGATGGGCTTAAGTCAGAGAACTCAAAAGCATTCCTGGAGGTGTTTATCTCTGAGATACCACACATCGACTCTGAAGACAGGGAGCAGAATAATAAAGACGACTTCAAAACCTATAACGCAGACATAGAGAGCTCAGGCACAAGAATCAATCCTATTGACTTTAGTGCATGTGGGAAAGGGAGGGCTGGAAACCGCAATCAATGTCTTTATAGTGTATCATTTAGGGTCAAGGTCTCACTCTTTAGCCTAAGGCTATCTTTCTATACGGATTGAGTGGAAACATGTTGAAAAATTATTTTGTTCACTTTTCACCTGGACTGATGAACATGCATAAAAGCCTGTCAGTCAAAACGACTGACGGCCCAATTCAGGTGCCCAGACTTCTTCTCCTGTCAAGTAATATAATGAAACTTGAGATAAGGTCTCAGTTTAGCAGCACAAATGATTTTGTGTCTCTGTGCTGTCAGCATATTTATACAGCAGCACAAGTCTCTGTTGGGATGATAATAATCATTCAACCTGCTCTGCCAGTCTCACAGGTGTCCGCCACTCTGCAAAATGGCTACTGCTTACTAAAACTTTGATTTTGCTTTGTAGGAGATCAGTAAAGCTTTTGGAAGTGGTGGGAGATATTAAAATCAGAGATATTAAAATCAAAGATATTGAAACCGGTTCTTTCTGCTCAGACTCTTGGGATATATTTTCTTTGCCATAGGACAAAATCACTGATAAAATGCTCAGCAAAGGATTTTGTCTGTAGAAAAAGTTGCCTGGAATTAAGTGTCTAGATGGAGGTGTCTAGATATTAGCTGATTGTTTAAGCACCCAGTATACTACCTGACAGTAAACGTCCTGCTTTGGCTGCGGACCCAAAGGTGTCAAGTGTCCTTTGAAATCCCTTAAAGGTAGGTTCCTCAGCTGCAGCATTCAAGGAACAAAGGTCTTTCTAATGCCACCCCCCTGCAGATACCTTTAACAGTCTTGTCTCTATTGTTTCTAGCTGCCCTTGTTTCAGCAAAGAACTAAATCTCCCATTGATTAATGGCTGTTTAGACAGTTCACATGTGGAGCCTACAAAAAGATGGCATAATCTGGGACTTGAACTCCAGCTATCTCCTATACTCAACCCACAAGCATTGTGAAAGATGCTAAAAATGATGTTTTTTTAAAGAACTGGAAAAAGGGTTGGAGTCACTACATGGGTATGAAAAATTGGTACAGAGCCCGTGTACTTGGATTCAAATGCTTCCTGGAACATCAGATTTACTTGATCTGCTGCTGCCTGCACATACAGACCACAGTCCCTCACTGTTTTGTGCATAAATATACTTGAGCTCTGATACACTCCAGACAGGATACTTTCCTTTCAAACTCACAACTGCTAATTGTCCCACCCAGTGTCCCCCAATAAGATCTCTTCTCTTCTAGATTCCTTCAGCAATCCCTCCCTTCCAGATCATTTTTAATCTCTCCTGTTTCTATCCTCCTATACAGCTATTCAAGCAGAGGAGTTTTCATTCAGACATTCCTCTCTGCCTTTGTCCTAATTTTCTTTGATGTCACACATTTGAATTTCCGGGTGAACTTCCACAACCTTTGGTCTATTAATCTAAATGTTTTGTATTTTTTTTTTTTTTCTTACTTTACACACAGTTCTGAGAGTTTGACATACTGCTGTTAATGAAAGTCAAGCTAGTGTTGCCATGAAAAGTATGAAAGATGCAAGTAATGGCTGCAGAGGTATAACAAGCAACAGTGGGAAACAAGCTTGAATGAAGAAAATGGAAGGGCAGCTAGTCCTGCTATAAGCAAAAAAATATTGCAGAATTGTTGGAAGAACACATTCCAAGTATTTAACATTTGGATTCATTTTAGCTTTGCCTGATTTGATGAACTGACTTTTTCATATTTTTGGTAGTACAAGGGCAGACATCGATGTTCTTGCTTCCATTGGTTCTTGATTCCTGGAGATAGAAATCAAATGTAGGTAGGACATGCTCTGGAAGGTCCCTGATCTGACAAGTCTAATGTTAAATCTAAGGCAACGCTCAAGTGAAAAAATGAACTTATTAGTTTGGACTCCTTCCTTTCCTGATCCGAAATCTTTCTGTGGCACTTTCAACCAGAAAACACATCTCTTGTTGCCAGTCTCGGCTCTGCGCTTGATGAGCCTTTGCCCAGATTTTGGCATTCAATTAAGCTTTCCACGTAGAAACTTAGAAAACTTCTAGAAAATAAATCTACATGTTTGGATCCTAAGTACAGTTTGGGGACACTGGAATCTGGGAAGGTGTCAAGCGAATGAAGTGTAGGAGGACTATGATCAAAAGTAATCAGGAATTCACCTCCACCACTTAGTCCAAGCCAATCACCTTTAGCTGTCTTTAAATTCAGTGGGGTTTTTGAACTGTTCAGTTTTTATGAAATTTTACTATCTGAAGTTATTCCTGTAGTTTCTAGTGATGGTTTTAGCTGTTGCCTAGTAGCAGATATTATGCCAGATTAAGTCTACTTGTTACAAAGTTCTATAGCTTTGTACTAGACACAGCGGTGTGTTTTCTTCATCCATAAATTGTTTGTAGAGTCATCACATGTGAAATTAGAGAAAGACATGGAAATGTCTTGCCTAGTTCTTTAGATAACACAGCCAAGGAAATTCCACAAATTTCTCCTCTATTTGGCCAGCTGATATGAGTGTAGCCACAATATAATTTCTACAGTCATAACATTTCAAGTGAACGCGTAAGTCTCCAATAGAAACAAAATCGACCACTTGGTAATTCATTTAAGNCTCCAAGACTCAATATCTCAATCTGGAAAACTGTTGAGTTCTATTTTTGTTCAGTATAATTTATTTTTTGTAATGCTCAAAGAAGTACAGTCAGTCAGGCCGATAGTTCTTTTTTTCTAATATCCCTCTTATCTACAGATACCACATGCAGTGGTAAAACACTTCAGCTTATTTTTATTTGTCATGAGTAGGAAGAAGATCAGGTAAATGACTTCAGAACTGAAGGTGTGCAACTCTTACTGGATAAAGGACTTGCATTGTGGAAATAACAATCCACATTTAACATATCTTTAGCAATCCAGGTGCCATATCAAATGCCTTCCTCATGTTGGAAACAAACTATTGCAAGTGAGATGATGAACTATCTGAAGTTGGGCTTGCTTGTCATTAGGATGGGTTCACTATAGTGTCCGTGGCAATTTCTGCTGGCGTATTGCTGGACTCTGATCGTCGAAATACCATATGCTTTCAAGAACTGAAACAAATTTGATAAAACAGATGTAATTCATGTACCTATTCCTAAATGGCTTCCTTCAGAGCTTTCTGCCTGACAAAATGATGGTAGAGTCATTATTTTCTGCTACTTCTCTTTGAAACAGCATATAATGGAATGACTTTAAATGACTTTTTAAAATATCAAAAATTATATTTCAGCAAAAACACTTCAAATATTTTTGATAAAAGAACTTTTTTTTGTCATGTGGTGTAGTAATTGTGCTTTAATTATAAATGCAGTGATTCTCAGTGGCTGAAAACTAGTGGTTGGGGTATAAAATAAACCAAACCAAAACAAAAAGGAGTCACTTCTTAAAACAAAATTTCATCTTTGATTATGACGAGAGCTTAGATCTGAGTCTGTTTCTGTTTTTAACGGCAGTAAATGGGTAACCTAAGAGATCAGTATGAAAACTAATGAGATACCTGCCCAGTCTCAGGTGGGATGCTTGCCTGTCCTCACTGTCAAAATGCCCCACAATGCTAATGGGAGTGAGGGCACACAGGGTCACAGACACCTTTTTCTTAAAACAGAATTAGTTCATGCCACACCAGTTATATCTGCACTGGAGTTTCACACTGGTTTTTTGGCTCCACTGAAATCTGAAACACCTCATGTGTGAATTCAATTGAATGTCAAGTGTTGCAGAGTAACTTGTGACCTTCCTCAGCTTTGTGCAGTTATTAAACTTATTTTTAAAACTACTTTTCCTCCCCAACATTAAGACAGGAGTCACCGAGCCACTGAAGCATAACATTCTGATCAGTCTTAAAGCAACATAGAACCAGAACAGCTTCACAGTTCATAANGTAGAGTCATCACATGTGAAATTAGAGAAAGACATGGAAATGTCTTGCCTAGTTCTTTAGATAACACAGCCAAGGAAATTCCACAAATTTCTCCTCTATTTGGCCAGCTGATATGAGTGTAGCCACAATATAATTTCTACAGTCATAACATTTCAAGTGAACGCGTAAGTCTCCAATAGAAACAAAATCGACCACTTGGTAATTCATTTAAGCAGTCTTACTATTTTCTCATTTTTAATTTTAATTCTGTATGGGTTTGTCTATCAGGATAAGGTTCCAAGTAAAATAATAACTAGACTAGCCAGTAATCATTGTTACAGTATTTTATAAACTGTTGAAGTTTTCAACAGTTATCATATAAACTGTGGATAATGGATGACAACACAACATGTCAAGAGGTCTAGAAAATGCTGCAAAACAGATTTCCCATGGGATAGTGGAAATGTTCTGACTTTAAGATTTGCAATGAGTTTTGTATGAATGTATTAGCCCAACAAAAGAAAGTTGTATAAAAGCCAGGTGGTTAGAATAAATTATCTGTCTAGGTTGTCTGTATAGATAAGACATTGAGGCATCTCTAGAAGGTGATTTTTGGCTGGTCTGGATGCTGTGTTAGGAGGAGTTAAATTTCTGTCTCAAAATATTAGTAACACTCTATTGATTATACAGGGAATTTAGAAAAGCAGATCTGAATAAATGCTTAGCTTTTAGATATGTGAGTCAGGGGATGGCTCTTTGGGTCTGGGAACAAAATTGCTGATGGGTGTCTTTAAGGNAATTACTTTAAATGACTTTTTAAAATATCAAAAATTATATTTCAGCAAAAACACTTCAAATGTTTTTGATAAAAGAACTTTTTTTTGTCATGTGGTGTAGTAATTGTGCTTTAATTATAAATGCAGTGATTCTCAGTGGCTGAAAACTAGTGGTTGGGGTATAAAATAAACCAAACCAAAACAAAAAGGAGTCACTTCTTAAAACAAAATTTCATCTTTGATTATGACGAGAGCTTAGATCTGAGTCTGTTTCTGTTTTTAACGGCAGTAAATGGGTAACCTAAGAGATCAGTATGAAAACTAATGAGATACCTGCCCAGTCTCAGGTGGGATGCTTGCCTGTCCTCACTGTCAAAATGCCCCACAATGCTAATGGGAGTGAGGGCACACAGGGTCACAGACACCTTTTTCTTAAAACAGAATTAGTTCATGCCACACCAGTTATATCTGCACTGGAGTTTCACACTGGTTTTTTGGCTCCACTGAAATCTGAAACACCTCATGTGTGAATTCAATTGAATGTCAAGTGTTGCAGAGTAACTTGTGACCTTCCTCAGCTTTGTGCAGTTATTAAACTTATTTTTAAAACTACTTTTCCTCCCCAACATTAAGACAGGAGTCACCGAGCCACTGAAGCATAACATTCTGATCAGTCTTAAAGCAACATAGAACCAGAACAGCTTCACAGTTCATAAGGAATGGCATATACCATCATGAGAGATGGTATATGTACCTAGAGGAATATTTCCCTAAATCTTTGCACAATATTCCTTTTGTTCAGGAGAAATACACATAGTTGTCAAGAAGTTTAACTGGGCAAATATTATTCACTAAATCCCCATGATCTAGGAATATAACATGTTAGAATAATAGGTGTAATTGGAATGCAAATAGTTCCAAGAATAGTGAGGGGAAAAAAAAAAAAGAAATTCTTTGGAATAGGTTACTCTGTTCTCTTATATATTAAATATTCTGTTCACATTGCTGAGTTTCCATTTTCCATTGTTTATTATCTACAGTATTCTATGACTACAACAGGAAGTTTTAGAAACATAAAAGATTCAAAACTCAGCTATTCTTCAGAGTATCACTCTATCAGGATTTTATATATTTATACTGTATATTTATATATATACATATTTATATATATATATATAACATAGTGCATTTTACATAGGTGACAGTACTAAACTAAATAATAATACAACACCACCACCCCCCGCCCCCCCCAGCTTTTTCCAGAAATTGTAAGAATTAAGTCAAGAAAATTTTTAGGACAAAGTGGCCCTTTTTGAAAAGGGCGTACATCAGTGCTAATCTTTACCTGTTGGTAAGACTGGCTAGATGTTGGCTAGATGTATATTGGCTGTAAAGGAATGATGAAAGGATGACAAAAGGGTGATTTTCTCCAATGCCTCATGTCCTGAGTTTTGTTTGGCGGCTGTCAAGATCAGGATATACATAGACACAATGTCACCGGGACTGAGAAGAAGGAGAGTGTGTCCGTAACCCAGCTATCCACAGCCCATGGGCAGTTGGGTCTGGGCCCAGTATCTGGCCATGACAGACCATGGTGGGGAGAAAAGATGCGCATGAGAATCTTCTTCCTAGTATGGGGCAAAAGAGAAAGGGTGGCGTATTGGGCATGTCCAAGAGCATTTTGAAGGCCTGAGATTGGCAATTGTCCAGGACTGCCTCTAGAAGCCTGTATTGTTTGGCAAGAGGCACAGGTTGCCCAAAATACACCTCTCCACACACAGAAAGCAAACTGACATTCTGGCATTTCAACTAAATGCAGGTTTCTTCTCTGGAAGACATTTCAGTGTTGATGCCAAAAATAGTAAAAAGACATTTGAATGTACAAAATTCTTCTAGGAAAAGGCAATCAGGTACATTTTATGAAGATATTCAAATTAATGCAGGCATTTTCTTGAATGGAAACAAATGAAGACTTGCTGATCCATACAGCACTCAGAACCGTAGGTGTTATTTCTGTGAGTGTGTATGCACAAGCTGAACTTTATTAAGTGTCTGGTGGAAATCCAGGGGAATATCTTGTGGAATAGCATTACCTGCAAAATAGGTATATGCAGATTAGGGTCTAAAAATGAAAATGAAATAAATTATTATTTAAGTAGAGGGATATAAAATCAGAAGAATGCCAGATTTAACATTAAATAGAAATGCATCATCTCTGTTGATTTTGAATGGGAGAATTCGTGGTTGGGCCAGACAACTTTGAAATATTAGCCATGGTGGAAGAAATATATCTAGATTTGATAAAGTAACTTGGAAATCTCATTCACTAGCTTTTCTTTTGAATAATTTCTTATATGAAATACACATTAGCACCGAAATGCTTTAATTTTTTTGTTATTACAATATTGAAAAGATTCCTGTAGCAATATGTTGAAGTAGTCTAAAAAATGGAAGTTAATACATTTTAAAACTTTAACATAAATATGTATAGTGTCCACTATTATACACACTGCTCAGAAAGAGAGTGTAATTAATCTTTAATTATTAGAACTTACCATCAGTTACTAAACATGAGTCCATTTCCACATCTGAGGCTTTTAAGAGCCAACTTTCACTAGAGACTAAGAAATACTAAACGTTTCTGTCTGCCCAAAGTAATATCTTCAGAATGAGTCATTCTAACATATTTAGCCCATAAAATATCAGCATGCAAACAGTTCCTGAAAATACATTTATAACGCAGGGAATCAAAGTTTTGTCTTTAAACTCACAATGAACTGTAACACATGCCTTATAAAAACAGTTCAGTTGACCATTACACAATCTTTCACAGGAGAAGATGGAAGATTTCTTGTAAAATTTATTTATTTCCCCATTAATTATGGGGAATTTTCTTTTTCTAAATGAATCATTTCTACTCCATGGAGCCAGATTCCCATATAACTTTGCAAGGCACATCTGATCTGGTTGAGGGAATCAGATAGCAAAGCACAGAAAAGAAAAAATCTGTTTCTCAGCACTGCTTTTGAGTTTCCAATGGCTAGTTACCCTCCTTCTTATTGTGTCCTGGCACAATGCGGTGTTTATTATGTCTTATTTCGGTATCCTTACAAAAAGTAACTACCTACTCCTGCCAACTGGGATTCAAGTTCATCAGCTGGTCATGCCTCGTTATATTGCTCACTGCTGGCTTGGCAGCTGGAGGGACGTGTGGAAGCAACATCTCACCTTCAATACTTTGGTAATATACTCTTCTACAGTCGAAGCAGTTTTGTCTTGTCCCTTTGTAGTCACTGGAGAGAAATGGGAGATGATGGTCTGATCATCCTATGTTAGAGGTCTGCGTGATGAATGCTCTAGAAAGCATTATTTATGATTTGACCTCTGTTGACTGTAAAGGGAAACCAGGGTAACTATTTCAGTAAACACCCACACTGTAGATGTTATATATAGTCATGCATATCTCATCTCTAGCTCCTAAATCTCTTCAAAATTGTTGCAGTATTTTTTTCCCAGCCCTTAATCTGTTTTGTGTGCAGAGGAGAGAAGGAACAGTCTTATTTTATGCTTTGTTGTGAAACAAACAAAATATAAATAAAGCTATGAAACTGCAGCTGGTGTTCATCTAAAATGAAACACGCTGCTTAAAATGGAATGTTAAAAAGGCACTGTTTAACCCCTTTTTTAAAGATGTGTTTCTAAACAAATAATGGCTTTAAAACCAAAGAGAATTGTTTTGTTCTCAAAATGTCAAAATAAAATATTTGACTTTTAACAAATGTTTCACACTTCCTTCACTTTTTCAGACTATTGGAGAAATTGTCTGAGTCTCATCCCTCTTCTCCCAACTACATTTTTCAGTCATTTTACTCTCTGCCAAAAAAAAATCTTCCCCATTTCCAACTGTAACAAAAATAAGATAGAAGAGAATGTCTGTAGCCCATCAACATGACAGAGACAATACTCAGTAATAAGGAAGAGCCCTAAAATCTTTCTTAGAATCTTTATCAGATGTGAAAAATCCTTTGTCTATTCTGGGCTAACAAATTGGTACCAGGTAAGGGTTCAAGCTCTATTGCCATCTTGCTTTCTCCATTGCCCAGATATCTGTTTGCTGGGAATGACAAGCTCATTGAACACACTGCTGGATGTGTCTAGAAACATTTATCCTCCTCTACATTGCCCAATAAGTTTCCAAATTATGGAAAACATCTGAAGTTAAAATAGACAAATTAGAGAATCACAGCCACGCTGACAGAGTTGGCATGCAGATGTAGATTCCTAGGTGTGGGAGAACAAAAGATTGATTACTCTAACTAAAACTGGATGGGGTGATGAGGACGAGTTGGATGGTTAACAGACTGATTCTGGCAAATATCCCATGCTGTACTCAATCAGAAGTTGCAGAGTACAGAGGCGAAAGTCTTTTAAGAAAATGAGGTTTCGATGCAACATCACTAAGAACATTGTGGTCCCAAACCACAAAGAAAACAGTGGAAGCATTCTAAATACAGTAGCTTCTATCTGTTTAATCGTTTATTTAATTATCCAATATCTGTGTAAGGAAATCCCCACTCTCTGCTCCTAAAGGCTGCATGAAGGCAAAAAAAATGTGTTGGCTATAAAAGCTGTGTCATGTACATGTATACCAGCAAATACAGTGACTATAATCAATGAGTAGCGAAGAACTGTACGCTAAAAATAATTACAAGCCAAGAGACATGAAATGATAGGGAACCGCAACAGTCCCTGTTTGGCATTTTTCTTCAGAAGACAAGCTCTTGGAGCAACTTTTCTGGAGACTTTTCTGGAGAAAAGGATCAATAAACTGGAAAACATAACAAAACATATACTTTAACTCAAGACTTGGAAGAAAGTAAAGGATGGAAATACAGCACTCTGCATTTAGAAATAAGACTCAATACTTATATACAAAATAGTGTGAGACTAGATGTGCTTGGAAATACAGTAGTGATACAGATGGCATGGATTGATGTCCTTTCTTTTCTCCTTTCTTCTCCCCACATCCAATTTAGGACGAGAGGAAATGGCCTCAAGTCATGCCAACGGAGGTTTAGGTTAGACATTAGGTGAAATTTCTTTATTGAAAGAGTGGTCAGGCCTTGGAACAGGCTGCAGGGAAGTGGTGGAGTCCCCATCCCTGGAGGTATTTAAAAGACGTGTAGATGAGGTGCTTAGGGACATGGTTTAGTGGGCATGGGGGGGTTGGGTTGATGGTTGGACTTGATGATCTTAGAGGTCTTTTCCAACCTTAATGATTCTATGATTCTATGATTCTAATTTTGCACAGCTGAATTAAGATCTTTATGATGCCTCTATCAGCAATGGATGCGGTCAGGCATCTCCTTTTCTGGAGTTTTTTTTTCCCTCAGATCTGTTAGCCGGTCTAGTTCTCCGAGTGCTCCTTAACCTGTTTCAGTCAAGAAGAGGTGATTCAGAAAAGACCAGCATTTTGCTCTCTTCATTCTTGCTCAAGTGGATTAGGGAACAGTCACATGCAGAGCTCCCCTGGCAGACTTGAGGAAACAGCAGGGTCACAGTAAGTGGCAAACACTGCTGTCAGGGTGGCTGTTTGCAAACTGCAAGTCTGTTTATAGCTAGAGAAACTGGTTCAGGTTACCCTGCCCCTTGATTTAAATACAAGATTGAATTATCTTAAAACAGAGAACATTTGGAGCATTTATAGCTTTTAAGCACCAGAATCAGAGTGCCTAAACAGGACAGACCTGCAGCATTGTCACATTAAAAAAAAAAAAAAAAAAAGGAAAAAATGTCAGTGGAAAAAATAAAAGCTCTCATGTACCTTTAGAACTACCACTTCTGCACATGGACCACCGTCATTTAAAATTAGTGGAGAATCTGGCTGCAGGTTTTCAATAACCATAGCAGAATGGCAAAGTATTATTGCTTTGAGAATTCATGCTGATGAATCTCAATGTCTAGAGACCTGTGATAAGGTTCCGGATGAATAAATGTCCTTCACTAGTAAAATCATGCTTAAATACACCATTAAATCTTCTGTTACAGGAATGTGTCTCTTAAAAGTCCTCAGTAAAAGTCTTAAGGTTTTCAGAAGATTAGTCATTTACTTTCCCAAACACACACTTATCCATTGGTTACAGCCCACGGGATTCCAAGAAGATCTGGAATATTTTAAAAGTTACTTGGAAAAAAGCCAAACAAACAAAAAAAATCCACCACTTTTACAAGCTGATCTCAATTTCAGTCATCTTCCTACAAGTACTTATCACCTGTTTTTTTAACTGCTCCACTGCCAGGTGCTTTTTCCCATATTCCCCTTCCTTTTTCCTTCATGCAAAGAATTACCAATGAGCACAAGCATGCTTTGGTGTTTTTCTAACATTCCTTGCCTTATTGAAGCTCCCATGTATTTTAAAAAGATCTTTGTACATAGGCAATGCCCTCGCTGATCAGTCAGAAGGGTATGAACTATGTCCTTATGCCTAAAGTCCTAGTAGATCAAAACTATTCCATGCATGCCTGTGTGGTTAACAAGACATAAGCAGAAAAGGTTTGATGAATAGGAATATGAGGAGTGGTATCCCTATTGTTAAACGTGTGCTTAGGTGATCTTTTGACGTAGTTTAAAAGCTCAATCCTCATATAAAAGGCTCTTTCTCGTAGATGTTGCAGTTCATACTGTCTTTGAAGATGAATTAGCTTCCAGTCTGGGTTTTAAAAGGAAGGCTGCATTATACCTAGGTGGATGGATGGTTGTGGTGGTGCATTCTTTTCTTCCCTGGGCCACTTGTTGATCTGGGCCGCTTGTTGTTCTCAGAAATTTCCATGAAACCTTGGCCTTGGTGTGTTGAATTCTGGCAGTTGAGCACTCCTTGACTGTATCAGAAACTCTGCATAGCTGAGGCTGGGAACATACTCCCACTGCCTGGCCCAGGTGTCCAGTAGAACAACACCGAAACCTTGAGAATTTTTTAGTAATTACCACCTGGGACTGTGGCCAGGATGGAAATTTACAGATGACTAAAGCCGATCATCTTGCGAACCCATAACTGGTGGTCCTAAGTGAGGCCCTT
>VZTQ01000495.1:0-41062 GCA_013400755.1 Pelecanoides urinatrix
CTATGATTCTATGATTCTAGACCGTAACCCATCAGTCCCTGTAGGAGGAGGCTGTGGGAAACAGTATCGAAAGCCTTGGAGAAATGCAGTTAGACAATGTCCACTGCTTGCCCCACATCAACCAAGCGGGTTACTTGGTCGTAGAAGACAATCAGGTTTGTCAAGTATGACTTGCCCTTGGTGAATCTGCGCTGTCTTTTCCCAATCATGTGCTTCATTTGACTTGTGATAGCCCCCAGGAGGATTTGTTCCGTAACTTTTCCAGGGACTGCGATAAGACTGATGGGCTTATAATTTCCTGGATCGTCCTGTAAGCTCTTCTTGTAGATGGGGGTGACATTAGCCTTCTTCCAGTCTTCTGGGATGTACCCCAGTCTGCACAACTTCACAAAGATTATGGACAGCGGCCTCGCAATGACGTCAGCCAGCTCTCTCAACACCCTTGAATGGATAATGTCAGGCCCATGGATTTGTAGGGGTCAAGCTTCTGTAATAGTTCACATACCAACTCTTCCTTCACTGGCGGTGGGTCTGTGTTTGCATCAACCTGGATTTTTGTTTCCAANTGTCAGGGTAGTTGAGGTCATCCATAAGAACCAGGTTCTCTTGACCCGAAACTTGCTTAAGTAACCCAAGTATTGTTTCATTGGCCTTATCATCTTGGTTTGGAGGTTGGCAGTAGATGCCTACTGTAAGATCCCCCTTGAAGACAACCCCTCTGATCTTGACCCAGAGGCATTCAATAGGGCTTCCACAATTGCTGGAGCTTATTAAAAGAACCTATGTATTTGAGTACTGAAGCTGAAATTCATTGGGATAGTATCACAGAATCACAGAACAGCTGAGGTTGGCAGTGACCTCTGGACATCACCTAGTCTTCATCCCCTGCTCAAGCATGATCAACTAGACCACGTCCAGTTGGGTTTTGTCTCCATATGAGAGGTTGTGATTGAGACTCCACAACCCTTCTGGGCAACCTGTTCCAGTGTTTGACCATGCTCACAGTAAAAAAGGTGTTTTCTTGTTCAGGTGGAATTTTCTATGTTTCAAGTTGTGTCCATTGTCTCTTGTCACTGGATACCACTGAAGAGTCTGGCTCCATCATCTTTACACTCTCCCATCAG
This sequence comes from Pelecanoides urinatrix, assembly GCA_013400755.1. Classification (NCBI taxonomy): domain Eukaryota; kingdom Metazoa; phylum Chordata; class Aves; order Procellariiformes; family Procellariidae; genus Pelecanoides; species Pelecanoides urinatrix. The sequence continues at coordinate 1,125 of VZTQ01000495.1, forward strand.
GTATTTTTATACGTGGGTAAGATCCTCCTGAGGCTTCTCTTCTCCAGACTGAGCAGTCCTAGATTGGGCAGCCTCTCCTTCTATGAAAGATGCTCCAGTTCCTTCTGCATCTTAGTGGCCCTTTGCTGGGTTGCTGGGTTTGCTCCAGTATGTCCATGTCTCTCTTGTACTGGGGAGCCCCTGTGTGAAAAATATCCTGTCAAATAAACCTTATCCTGAAAATCATATCACACTTCCTTTTTACGAATTTGTAAGTACAAACTGGCAAGGAATGAGTAGTTGTAGTCACACAGTACAGCGTTTGACAAAAGAGCAGTGGAACATACTGAGGGAGATTTTATGCATTTTAGTCTAATTAAAAAGGCAAACAAAAAACATCCAGACTCCTGATGCCAGAGCTACTGCTTAAGATGAGATCTTGCAATGATAAGGTTTGTGAGCATGGGTTAGTCTGCAAAACACATCCCCAGCCCCTGCTTTCAGTTGGAGACATGAAGCTCTCAGTAGTAGATCATATTTTGATTAAAAGCTTCAATACTAATGCCAAGCCTTGCATATGAAAATGTTCAGAAAAGCATACACGTAGGTCATGGAGAACTGTCACAAAACAGTGATGCGTGGACTCTCAACCCAGGTGCTATTTAGTTGGAAATTCCAAGTATACAGAGTCTACTAAAGGCGTGGTGCTCCAGAAACAAGACTTGGCATGCTGCAGATCAGACCTGCCCAGGCTGTGTGTGCTGGAAAGGAGGCATCTCCTATGAGCCAGGTCCATTTCCACTGGGTTCCTGTTCGTAGCTGACCAGGATTTTTGCCCTACTTTAGGGGTTGAAGAAGAGACAGAATAAGGAACAGAAAAAAATGAGTGGTCTCCCTAGTGATGTGATGTGTCTGTGGCCTGATGTGTTTTAAACTGGCTTCAAACAAGTTTAAACAAGGTAGAATAAGCCAATTATTTTTTGTCAGATCTGCCAGGAAAAGAGGGAGCTTATAAAAATCTGTGGAGAGCTTATGTTAACAGCCAAAGGAAATTGCCTTTTGGATAGGTACTCTAACGTTCTCTGGAAAAAGAAGCCAGCAAATAATTCAATGACTTCGAAAGAAAGAGGTCTTGGTGGGCAACAGCTGTCGCAGATTAAAACAGCTGAATCCAGTACATGACACGTTGAGATCTAATGGAATGAATATTCTGGTACACAACTTCATGCACGTTTCACATCCATTAGTAGCTCTGAAGTAGTCCAGGTGCCTGTGAGACTTGCTGACATTGCTGCTAGGCTGTTTGTAGTGAAGTTCCATATTATGTTGACTTTGTTGTTTAGTGCTGTTTATTTTTGGCTGGTGAGGAAAGATCTGGAGATCTGTAATTTCTATGAGGCCATGCAAGCACTGTTTAGAACAAAGTGGTGTTTTCTGCAGAGTCTCCTGTTATGCTTGTCAGATGCTCATCAGCTGCAGCACAGACTTGGCCCTGTCCTGGACTCCTTGGTTCTTCGTCAGCTCAAAGACCTAAGTGTTTACACTAGGTCTCTCACACACACACACACCCACCCACACCCACCCACACACACACCTTTTTTTTTTTTCTTCATATTTGTGTGTATAAAAGCATGTTAAACTTACATGTTTTATCTTTTAAGTTACTAGTAGATTGTTAGTGCCCTTAAGAGAGTTCCTTGTATTAGATCATTTTTGTGTGTATGCCATTATCTTTGCCAAATACTAGATCAGAGATTTGTATGTTCTTGTCTGACTCTTAAGAAATGAACAATTGCAGAACTTTTTATACTTTTAAAGTACACCACTCATTAAGAATTATCAATAAAGCTCAGGGATTAATTACTCTTCTGTTTTGCTAGATTCACTTTCTTGTTCCTTTAGTTTCTTGGCTAATGTAAAGTAAGTAGTTCTGATGTTATTGAAGAGATCAGATGACCTAATTTCTCATAAAATTTAGGCTTAAGAAATAAATGTTCTTAAAGTACCGCTCCTGTTTGTGTTCCCGTTTTATATAATATAGTGTGCTCCTGGATTTTTATGGAAGGATATGACTCAACAGCATGGAAACAACGTACTAAAATAAAAATGCCAGAAGGAAGCTGATTCTTTAGTTGAAAAGGCAAATTGGTTTTTAATGAGATGATAATTCTGGCATCCTAGGAGACTCAGATTAGAAGATTTTAGACTTCTTAGGCAAAAATGATTAGGAAAACCTGGTGGTGTTCAGGTTAATGCAAGTTCTAAATGCAATACAGTGTCAGAGTAAAAGAAACAAAAATTAAAAGCTAAATATTGAAACCCAGAGGCAGATGGACATTACTGTTGTTTCTTTCTTTTCCCCTCTAAGTTATTTTCCAGATGTTTTTTGCAAAACTATTTATATCAAGAGCTCATTAAGCAGAGCAAAATTCATCATGATTAGGAGTCACATTTGCTTACCTGTTCTTCTCCCCATGTATGTTTACTTATATTTAAAATAATGAATTAGGGAAATATTTTTTTGATACTATAAAGAGATGCAATAGTTCATAAACCCTTTTTCTTTCCTCCAGTAATAAATATTCTTATGCTCAGAAGCAGAAGAATAAGAATGCCTAAATGTTTCTCTGAATAAATTTAATCTTTCTGACTGGGAAAAGTTGCTATTAGTAGCTCAGAAATTTCTTTTCACTCTGTAACTCTGTGGGATCTGATGCCTTTGTATGCTCATTCCCTTTTTATTTAAAATCTCTGTTAAGTAATTTGCTTAAGGGTGCAAAGTCTGATCTCTGCTGTTCAGCGCTCCATTCCAGATGCAAAATTCTCTTCAGTGTTTAAAGAGTGTGGAATAATGTATCTACTCTACTCTCTTACCATTTTTTCTGTGCAGTTCCAGAATAATAAATGAACTTGTTAAGATTTTAAACTGGAATATATACAGCTAGTATTGTCTTGAACAAATATACCTTGTTCTTAAGTATGTTAAAGACTGAAAACTGTTGGTAGAAGTGGGCACGACTCTGAATGTAGAAGAATTGTGCTAGTATACACCAGATGAGTTTTTTATTTTACTTCTTTCAGCAAAGGAGTACCCACAGAATCCCATTTTACCTGGTTAAAGGGAAGAACTAAATGTTTTAGTTCTTAATTGGTTTGTTTTGTTGTTGTTGTTTTGGTTTTTTTTTTTTCCCCCAAATATAGATGTAATTACAGGAACTTCCCGATAAGTTTATGGTTGAAAGTTTTTCCTATTAGGCTACTGAATAAATGCAGGATTTATTGCAAGGAGTAAACAAAACAGGGGAATTATATCAGATAATCTAATAAAATGGGAATCAGAATTTGAAAGACCGAAGTTCATTATTGAACTTCTATGAAAATTATCAGTCTAAATAACAGAAGAAAAAAGTCCTTTCAGTTGTCAGAGAAACACTTTTATTTGATAACCCTTCAGCATACGTTAATGAGATGTTGGGGTAATTTGGATAATGAATGAACTGAAATGGTGCTGCTATATCCCAGCTCCAGCTGGCTCATAAAGAGCTGTCTGAGGGGTGTCTCACCGTTCTCCCCTCCTGTCAGGGTAAGGTCAGCTTTTTGTCTGGACTTGGTTGCTATTTAGTCAGACGTGCCTGAGCTGCACCAGCTAATGTCAGCTGTTAATAACCAGGCTGAAGAAGCCCCACTGGTTCCTCTCCTCTTCCTTTGTTTACCTAGTAAATTATCTGGGATGGTTGTTTTGGGGGTGAAAAGACACTATATGCCACGTGCTCATCTTTACGTGCACCCAGGGCTGCTGGACCTTGGCACACATGGGGAGAGGAGCAGCCGCTCCGGTGTGGCACTGGGTGTTATTCAGGATGGGTTTTCACACTTCAGCTATTTAATGGCAAGGCATCCTTTTTCTTTTCTTTTCAGTTTGGCCCCAGAATGGATAATGAGGACTTAAGTGAGATGCTGACTATATGGAGAATACGAATAGTTTCATTTAGAGATACTGGGAGTTTTTCATGTTGTATCACAGGTATACAGCTTTCTCAATTTGATGATGCTATAAAATAATGATTAATAATAATAATTCAACCATATTTATGTTATAATATTAATGACAAAAGTGATTAGGGCATGAGATTACGTGCTAAATTACAGTTCCAGAATTAATATTTAAAATGTATTACTTGAGCTGAACACCTGCTTGAGAATTACCATTGCACCATAAGTCAGGAGAGTCAATATATTATTTCCTATGTTGAAAAAAAATAATCAATTATATTAATATTATTATTATCAGCTGATCCTCTCTGGCGATATCTATAATATTAGAATATTAATTTGAGGTACAAACTCATCCATACTATCTTCATTTTGAATCATGCCCTGGACTGATTCTGTTATAAACCAGGCAGTTCTGAAGTCTGGAAAAGAAAATGTGAGGGGTTGACTTGGACATGAGCTTGACTTTTTGTCTCTGAAACTAGAAAGGGTGAGGTAGAATTCAAGCTACATGATTTGGTGAAGCCACACTTCAGCTTCCTTTGTATTTATGATGCTACTCAGCCTATGTGTCTCTTCATGCATAATTGGTGAAAATATGTATAGTTCCATGCTTCTGATCTATGCTTTCGATAAGTATCTAATTCAAATATGCATGAATTCATGCAAGGTTTTAATGTTTTTTCAAATGGATGGGTACAAGACATGCATATATAATCTACTTTGTTTATCTGTCCATATGCGTAAAACTCTGATATCCTACACTTACTCCCCCCGCCTTTCCTAACAGACAACAGGGGTGGTCAAAATAGCCTGGAATATTTAGGATTGCCATATGAGCATTTTCTACATAGAGGATGGGATACAAATGCTCAGACTTCAAATCCTCACGGAGATGCTTCAAATATTGCATCTGAATTCATATATACCTCTTTCTTGCCCTCCCTCTCTACCTCAGTGCATCCATACAAACTTACAGTGTTGCAGAAAGATATGTAACTGTCATCTGGGTAATGCATTTTAATGCATTTGTTATTCCTTTTACCCACCAAAAAGAACATGGAAAGAAGTTCGGGTTGCAGCTATTTATCTCGTGTAACATCCCTCACTTAGGAAGATGGTGTTGGGAGCAGTGCGCATGTGTGTGGATTCAGAGCTGCTATTTCAGAGGGGAAGTCTCAGATATCTATAAATGCCAGAGTCCTTTCTTTAAATCCCAGCCAGTATGTTTTGTAGTTCGTGATGGCTTTGAACAGCAATAACAATTTGCCTTCAAATAGTTGACTATGTTTGCTCAACTAGTCTTTCTAGCTGCAGGTGCAGGAAAAACTAGAGAGGAAAGAATAGCTGCTGCTGTGGCAACTACCTTACAGTTAATTTTTCTTCTAAACATACTTAACAGTTTTCATGGAGTCTGGTGCCTTTTATGGTGTAAACAGAAACAGGACAGAAGTAAAGTTTCTCTTGTCCATGCAGGCATTTAAGTGGAGTGATGCCCATGTTGTGTGAAGTGCTTCATTCTTCAAGTTTAAATATGGAAGAAAATGAGTTGGCAGTACAAGGCAGAGAAAGCACAAGCCAGAATTGAATTTTATTCTGCTGAATAAGGAGAGTCTATGACAAATCAATAAGTCAGGTACTGATATAGTATCTTAGAGATTTGCTGGTTTCTTCACTGTATCAAAGGAGGCCTGGGTTTTAACCTAAGTTGCAACACTGCCAATTCAGTTAGCTGTTAGAGGTCTGTCAAAGTGTTTGCATCCAGTTAGAATCTAGTTCATGCAAAGTATATTTTTCAAACACAAAGGAATTATTTTTTTTTCCCCCAAAATGCAATATGAGTTGTTTCTAGTATGTATTTATTAAGCCTTTCGAAGCACAAACAATGGGAAACATGTTGAGAGAGTTATTAGAGACTATTAACAGAAGAAGAGGTACGAACAATTTGTTGTGAAAAAAGAATAGAGGCAGTATAATGAGATGCGTGTAAAAAATGAGCAAATAATGCAATAGAATGCCAAGTTTTGAAGATTATGTCTATATTCAAATGGTGAATTCTTTCTTTTTTTTTTTTTTTTCTTTTTATCTTTTAATTGACATCTGCATTTGTAATGCTAACCTTTAGGTACGTTTGCTGGCGATGACCTGGTCTCATTTCAAACGTAGTCTGGAAGCAACTACAGCTTCAAATGCATAATGAATTGGCTATGAATCAACAATTAATGTACTTTATAAACAAACAAACAAACAAACAAAACAAAGCAAGGCAAAAAAATGATGGTAGTCCCCAGACTATTAGATGTGTTATAGCAAAAGCCATCAATGGGGAAAAATATGGGCAAGGTATGTTCTCATTCTCCTTTCCTTCTCTGGTCTGGGGAGTTGTGGGAGAGGTTCGATCCAACCGTATGAAGAAGGTGTTGCTGTGGGATCTCAGTCAAAGAGAGCACTGCTTATCCAGTGAGAGAAAATGGAGGGCGTGGAGGCTGGGACTAACAACGTATTCTCAGATGTTAGGATACTTACAAGAATTCTTCATGCAAATGTCTCAGCTTCAAGTTTGACTTCACCAGGAAGAAGGGGCATGCACACGCTAAGTTGTGCTGTTTCAGAAGTTTATTCTGAGATACCTGCATTCCTTGCTGTAACTCAAAAAAGATTAAAGCTGTAGGCAAAATTAGACTACGTTAGCTACTGAACTGCTCTTGTGGCCTCTGGCATCTTGACGCATTGTCCTGTTTCCTGAGAAATGACAGAAGAGGGACACTGCCTGTGAGGTTGCACTGGGGAGGCCAAAGAAAGTGACTGCGAAGTTGTTCAGTTGCAACATCCAAATGCTGCTTTCTGTTGGGTGTTACGCTGTGTGGGTGTCACTGAGGCTTTTCATCAAGGTGTGGTGAAGAGTCATGTGCTTTGGCAGTATGTTAGATGGACAAAGACAGAGACGTGGTGATCCCAGAAATGGCATGCCATGAGATGCAATGAATGGTAAGTGCCAAGAAAGGGCATAGCTGAGGAAAAGGTAATACATTACTACAAATGTACCACAACAGGAGAACTGAGATATTTTATGTCCAGGTCTTCTCCATCATGATAGTAACATATACATTCATTTAAAAATGCTTATCTCCTAGTTTATTCGCCAGTTGCAGTGACTAGAAGTTTAGGAAGAGTGAAGAGCTCAGTTCCAAGATGTTTATGCACAAAGCAACAAGTTGCATTTAATTAGGGTGAAAATTAGATTCTCAGTGAGAACCTACAGTGAGTACAGACATCAGTATTTTGGGGCTTCGTGTAATATACTTGTCTAGGTATTAATGTTGTTTAAAAGGCATCATAAAACCCTAAACATACCATTTTCAGATACTCAAAACCACTTTTTGTGTTCTGCACACAAAAGCCCTGTTCTCGTGGTAGATGAGTCTTTCCACCATGTTAACCAGCTTTCTGCTGTTGAGACAGTATGAACTAATAACATTCCTACTGTGGCAAAGAGAGTTATCATCATTAGTAGGGATTCTTAGCTACATAGATATGCCTAGCAAAGGTCTTGAGAAGCTGTTGCAGCCCTGTGCTGGCACAAGATCTGCGTATGCACAGGCAGTGGTAAGATCAAGGCTTGTAACAGAATCGTGATTGTGGATCAGGCCTTAAAGCCCTGAGAAACAAGTAAGAAAAATATTTTTTAACATCTAAAACTCAGTGTGTTAGATTACTATTATCTAGAAATATAAAATGCCTTATCCAGCTCTGAATATGGCAAAGTAAATTTGAATTGGCATTAGATTAAACAAAAGCCACTCTTGACGGTGTCTTCTTGGGTTTCTTCATGTGTAAGTAAGGTAAGTGTGTGAAATAAGTAAGTAGTAAGGGTGTGAAATAATATGACGACAGATACATGCCAATGTATTTAAGTCCAAATGTACTCTTGTTGAAAGAGAGAGAGAGGTATGTCTTGATTAAAAATTCTTATTACTTCCCTCTCCTTCTTAGGCAGGTCAACTTTTTAATCATCAGTTATATTATTCGTTATGAACAGTCTAATGAGGCCAGAATTTGGTCTTGTAAGATTAATTTTTGCAGATAGGAAAACTGCGTTGTCAGTGGCATTTGATTTATTCAAAAATATGACTGAATGGGCTATAATTTATAAGGGGAACTATAATGGTCATAAAAAGAAAATATTTAATTTCAGCTTCTGCTTTTGCTGGCATGAAATAAGAAACATCTGCAGGAGTCATTAGCTCATAGCTGAACAATACATTAGCCTAAGTCAGCAACAAAAGTAAGCAGTGAATTAACTTTGTCCTTACGAGTGGTGTCATTGGGATCAGTCTTAGTTATATTAAAACAACAGACCCTGACCAATGTAGCATAAACAAAGTAATTAAATATATCAATCTGAATGCAAGTTGTGGATACTTCCAAAACATCAGTATGTTCATCACTTGCCCTCTCAGGGTGGAAGAAGGGACTTGAACACTTTCAAAGAATCAGTAATCCAAAATTAAATAGATTAATTATGTTTCAAGTATTGCAATTGAATATATGAATGCTCAAAGACCATGAAATAAAAAGTTTCCTAAAATAAGGAATGTGAATATTAAACTAGCAGGCTATGAATCTTGATACCATTTAGATTTGGGATGTGTTAAACATTTCTTTCATGCATCTTGCAGTTAAATACAGAAGGAATTAAATTACACAGTTCTTGTCTGGCCTTGCTGAAATCAAACTGATAGCAAATATCCGACCCTTGTTTAGGAGAAGAACTATTAAAACTACAATAATCTGGTTAATTCGAATTGAATTAAATCACATATTTTTTATATAATTTCATTTGCCACTGAATTTAATTTCATACTGTCTGTAACAAACGGTATTGTATCTGTTTCTCATAAGCTGTGTTCATTCAAAAATGGTCCACAGTATCTCCACTGTTCTTCTTTGACTTGGCAGCTGTAAATCACAGCCCTCTTTGTTGCCTACCATTTGCCTTTCTTTGCAAATTTTCTTGTCTGTAGGGCTGATTGTCTTGTGAGACGTGATGTTACCGAATGCCTTTGGCCTGCCCAAGAAGAAAGCTGCGTTTTCTGTGCTGAAGTCACTTAGCTTGGTGGGACAGGTCTTCCTGGAACCTGAGAAGTCTACTGGTTGAGTGGGAGAGGAGATGGGACTGGCGGGTGCCACTTAACAAATGTAGTTTGTTCCTTTCCAGACTTCACTATCATATTTGGATAGGAAGGAGGCAATTTAGCTTTATAAACACAGAATTCTTTTCATGTCTTTACCCATTGTGTGGCACATGAAACACAGTGGCAATGGTCTGTCTGGTGAGAACTGGAGCAGCAAAGAGAATGTGATCAATAGAAAACCAGAGTGCAGTACAGTGAAACGTAACGGCAATGGCCGACCTGGTGAGAACAAAGCGATGAAGGGAGCGTGATTAAAAGGAATCAAAACAACCTAGCAAAGCAGCTGAGTAGTAGCATAGGCAAAAGGGAGGGAACTGATCCCACAGTTCAAGTGAAACTTTGGGAAGATTAAGTTTTGCTGGTTGGTAAGTGTCATGTGTAATCTGTAATGTGTAATGTGTAATGTGTAGGACTATGTCATCTGTAGGACTACACATTTCCACTCTTTGGGAATACAGAAAGTGTTGAAGAACTTGGAGAAGGGTCCTCAAACCCTTCAAACCCTTGCCCTTTTGTCAGGGCAAAATGGTGACAGAGGAGCTGAGAATACAGGTGTTATGCTCCAGGGAAAGTAGAAAAATATACTCATTTTATGGGATTGTATGGTAAACAAAATCATGCCACAGTATTGTGTAACTACACTTACAAAAGAAACAGTGCATTTAGTAACTGATGATCTGAGCATTTTCCGAAGAAGTGAAGCACGTTCATAGTACTTTTTTTTTTTAAGTTTTTTTTTTTAAATACATATGCACTACAGAATTTTTAACAAGTATTCAAGGTCCATTATTCACAAGCATGCAACTTGAATAGAACTGGATTTCTGATTGGCTGTATGGATTCATCAACGTTAGGACCAGAACAGACCCTTATGAAATACACTGTGACCTCCTGTAAATCACAGTGTGTCATCATTACTGCATGAAGTCCAAAGAGTCAGATTAAAGCTTTGCATCTCTCAGGAAGCTTACAAATGTGATATACACAGAAAGAAGAGGAGATTTTGTGTAGGGAATTTGACGAGGTGAGAGAAGCCCAGCGGATCTAGTTGGCAGTCTCTGCTCTAAAAGTAGCTGGAAAATGCCATTGTTTTTATTATGTATATTTCAGGGTAATTTTTTTTCCTGGTCATTTACCTGACTACCACTGTGGTACAATATACAGTTACACCTTCATCTAGAAACATCACTTCATGATTTGAGGTGAATGTCTCCAATTTACTGAACTTTGTTATCTTTGTCAGCACAATGTGTTTAAAAAGCAAACAAAAAGCTTTTCAGCATCTGATTTATTTTCTGTGTTTAGTGCTCAGGTGCTTCTCTATGTTTCCATCACCTGAGTGAACTCTCTAACCCTTATTTCTGATTATTTCTAGTGTTTCTTGTTCTAGTAACATTTCTGAGGTGTTAATTTCTCTTTCTTTGATGTTTTCAAGTCTTTGCTGAAAGGTAGACACAAGAACTGGATACCTTAATCCAAGTCTGTTTTAGCAGTGTCATAAGAAGCAACAAACTAATTTTATGGTTTTTTTGAAGATTTGTTATGTCTCTATATCCAGGAATCTCATTTAATGTAATATTTACTCCTAATATTAAAAAGGAGTAGGTGAGATGATGGAAAATGGGCTGTGTGACACAGAGCAAAATAATTCTTTCATCAGTGGGTAAATACAGACTGCTGATGAGAAAGCCATGGAGCAAGAAAAGATATTAATCTGGCATGCAGCCATAGAGCAGAATCATTCTCATGTAGGCAACTGGATATTGCAAGCTGTACGTAGAACTGTGCAGAGTACAATATCAATAGTGGTCCCAACTTGGAAGAGGAGGAGAGTGCCCATGTGTGCATTCGAACAAGGTGTAAAGTTGTGTAATTCAATGTGATGAGCACCCAGAGAGAAGCTGAATAAAAATAAAATCTCCCATAAATATTCCAGCAGTAACATTGATGAATGAAAGGATGAGCAGTACGAAATCCCATAGTATTTTGAAATATGCCAGAACTGATCAGCAGCTTGCTGTCAGGGATAAACTGAAGGTTCTGCTTTTATGCTGGGCAACTGCAGTAGTTATTTAAAAAAAAATGTTAATACTGGCTGTTATCCAATATAGTGTGCCCTGAACAAAAGTGGATGAGAAAGGATAAGTTCTTCTGGATTGTTCTGACCATCTTCAGCACGTTTGTGGAAGATGTTCCTGGACATGGACTCTTTGTGGGTCCAGATGTATCCTTTGTTAACATAACACCAGGTGCAACGGGCATTATGGCAATGGCATTCTTATTGAAAAGATAAAGGAAAAAGCAACCTATGATAATGGTATGAGGTGGTGGCAACCTGCAAATATAATTTTATTGCAGAGCAGCAGCAGATAACAGGCTCATACTTGCAAGAGGTGATGCAGATCACAGGACATGTATGGGATATCCTTTTGAAAGGCTTACGAGAACCTTATTCACCCTCCAGTTTGGCACAGGAGAGCTGGAGGAAGTTTGCTATATGAACAACCTACAGAATTAGTGTCACTATCATCATAGGTTGGAAACAAGTCCCCAAACCACAGTAGTAATCGAAACAATTTGGGACACTTATTCATGGAATAGCATACTTGAGGATGTACACAGCATATAGAAAAAAGCAAAACAAGGAAGTTTATATCCAGTAAAAAAATCTAATTGATTTGCAAGATTTCCATCAGGAGCTTTTTTGAAAAATAATGTGGACTTTTATTTTTTAAAAAAACAACATCCCTCTTGTCACTATGCAGTGCAGAATAAAAAATACAGAAAACAGACAAGACGTACCCTTTAAAGGCTTCAAGGTGACTAAGAAAGGCAAAAGGACTTTTAGAAGATGAAGGAGAGGAAACATGGACAGAACATGTTTTGGTTTCCTTGTTTTCAGTTTACTGGTTCAATTTTTATGGATAACATGGATTTACCATTAACTCTGTCATCTTAGTGTTACTAGGAAACAAACATCTGCCATTCCTTACTTTTTACCAAGTCCCTCAATCCACCAAAGTGACTCACTTTTTCAGTTGCCTGATAAATCAGGTATAAGACTATCTGAAGGAAAAGAAAGCTCATTAAATTGAGCTGTCCTCTTCCCTGAGGAGCACAGAAGGTTCTGCCAGTGTAAAAAAAGGAAAAAAAAGACCCTTCTCCTGTGACCTTGTTGACCACCTTGATGCACAGTAGCCAGCCACGGACCTGCAACTACTGACCTTCCCCAGACTTGTAAGGCCACGTGTGGAGTGAATGATGAAGATTTTTGCACTATAATATGTTTTGAAAAACAGCTAGAACCTCATTAAGCTTCTCACTCATGGAGGTGTGCATTTGTCGTGGCAAAATGATACCAAAATTTAGATGATCACTTTCTGCTGGGAAAAGCTTGACCTAATTATAGAGGAATTAATTATTCTGGAGTTGTAAGCTTGGATTTTGTCCTGGCTAGACTAAACTCCGGTGATCTCAGTGGAGTTTCTATCTGCATTATATCGGTCTGAATTGTCCTTTAGTGGTGGGAGGGGCCATTTAAAAAATTCTCAAGCTGCAAGATAGTACAGTAAAAGAAGCACAGCCAGTGGAAGGTAATATAAATGTGTATCTGATTGATTTATTCCAGGTCACCAGGAGACAATAAATGCAGTCAGTCACTTCTACATTTATAAAGTGGATCTCATGTAAAGACCTTTGTGTGGTGCAAAGAATCAATAAGAAGATACATAAGTGAAGGAAATTCAGTCAAATATTGGCTGTTTCGCTTTAGTCATTGACTGCAGATAGCAATCGGACATTTTGTTCTATCAGTCTACCGTAGGAGGGCATGTATGTATGTGTATGTGTGTGTGTATTTTTTTTATAGACATAGTGTGTCATTTTGTCCTTTTAATGCAGAGTCATGGCTAAAATTCACTAGGTTAAAACACGGAATATTTATGAAGTAGAAGAATTTGTTCACCAGATTAATATTTCATGACTATTATTTTTTATGTCTATTTCTTGAATATATCTTGTGTTTAGTAATAATAATTTTTGATGTAGAAAGCTCTTGCAGAATGCTGTCCAGAGTAATTAACATAGACTTTAAAATACATGGTTTAATTTAAAATTCAATATTCTAGCGAATTTCCTTAAGGGGCGTATTTTCTGTTCAGTGGAGTCATCATAAAATTCCTAGTGAAGAAAAGGTTTTGGAGGGGAAAAAAATGAACTTTATTTGACAAAATACTATGGGATTAATTTTTGTCTTTTAGCTAAGTCAGTGCAGTTATTTCAAGTTTACTTTGTTATTAGATACTGGTATTAGATACTATTTTATGTTAACGTTAACAATGCTGTATAAAGCTGAGCAATTGAAAATGCAATAAAACTGCATCTGTTAGCGTTATGGGCATTTAGATTGCCCATCTTTAAACCTGAACTTTTTTTTGCATGAATATTAACTGGAAAATGCCATGGGGGCAATGCAAATTATTCATGAATGTGAGTTAAATTCAGAAGGAATTTTTTACTTTAGAAACTAACACATATATCGTTGACCTAAAAACTAACAGAAAAAGATTTAACCTAAAAACTTGGGAAAATATTCATGAAAATATATTAATGAATTTAATTTTTATTTTTGTGAGACAGTGTTTATTGTTGTCTAATTATGAAATTTTTAAAAAATATTCCAAGTGTTTTAAAATTTGTTGGGTTTTTATTTTGTCTCTTAAAAGGGTTGAGATTAAGGTGAGGTATTTCACTACGAGCATGAAGGTTTTAGGTTGACACAAATATAAAGTTTTTCACTTCTGCTTAATATATACTAATTTTTTTTCCATTAGGTGGGGGAAAAAAAAAAAAAGATTGTTTTTCAGGTTCTGTCCTGAAGAAAGCAATTAATGATAAAGAAGACAAGCTAGTAATTTCTTTTTCCTTAGTGCATTTAACTGTAATGAAAATCAATTGCATTACAGTCAAGGTTTTCACAGTAGTTCCTCTGACTTCGAGTCCTGCACTTCGGCCACAACAACCCCAGGCAACGCTCCAGGCTTGGGGAAGAGTGGCTGGAAAGTGCCCAGAGGAAAAGGACCTGGGGGTGCTGGTCGACAGCGGTTGAACATGAGCCAGCAGTGTGCCCAGGTGGCCAAGAAGGCCAACGGCATCCTGGCCTGTATCAGGAATAGTGTGGCCAGCAGGAGCAGGGAGGTGATCGTGCCCCTGTACTCGGCGCTGGTGAGGCCGCACCTTGAGTACTGTGTTCAGTTTTGGGCCCCTCACTACAAGAAGGACATTGAGGTGCTGGAGCGTGTCCAGAGAAGGGCAACGAAGCTGGGGAAGGGCCTGGAGCACAAGTCTGATGAGGAGCGGCTGAGGGAACTGGGGGTGTTTAGCCTGGAGAAGAGGAGGCTGAGGGGAGACCTCATCGCACTCTACAACTACCTGAAGGGAGGTTGTAGTGAGGTGGGGGTTGGTCTCTTCTCCCAAGTAACAAGTGATAGGATGAGAGGAAATGACCTCAAGTTGTGCCAAGGGAGGTTTAGATTGGACATTAGGAAAAAATTCTTTACTGAAAGAGTGGTCAGGCCTTGGAAGAGGCTGCCCAGGGAAATGGTGGAGTCACCATCCCTGGAGATATTTAAAAGACATGTAGATGAGGTGCTTAGGGACATGGTTTAGTGGGCATGGGGGTGTTGGGTTGACGGTTGGACTCGATGACCTTAGAGGTCTTTTCCAACCTTAGTGATTCTATGATTCTATGATTCTATGATTCTATGATTCTATGACTTAAGTGTGTAAGTATCTGCCTGTCATTTTCCCAGATTTCCAGAAACTTAGAATACTTAAATGTATTTACCTTGAACATTAGAGATGAAGACTTATGGAATCAGTATGGATTTTTCCATCGCTGTCATTCTAATTAGTCCTTTAAATGTAATGTCTTTCAATAATGATACTATGACAGTCAACATGTCATAAAATGCATGTTAGATCACTATGTAGAGAGATTGAAAGGTGGCAAATACTTAAAGGAAAAAAGCTGAGTAACTGTAGAAATATATTTTGTTGCTCTCCCATTGCACAGCCCTTCTGTTAATTGTCAAATACCATGTGATTCACAGAATCACAGCAGGGTTGAGGTGTGAAGGGACCTCTGGAGCTTCTCTGGTCCAACTCCCCCTGCTCAAGCAGGGCCACCTAGATCTGGTTGCCCAGGACCATGACAAGATGGCTTTTGGATAACTTCAGGGAGGGAGCCTCCACAGACTCTCTGGTCCTGTAGAAAAATACAAAAATCTTACATATTATCCAGTGTCTGGAATCCAGAATGGTGAGCACTTTGACAGCCCAAACAAAAGTGCCACATCAGCAGATGAGAGGTAGGATTACGGGTCTTGTACTCAATGGTTCAGAGCACCATACAGCTTTCTCTGTGTATCCTGCATTTCTGTATGCCTTTTTAGGAGGAACACAAGGCGTTTCTGAATGCGGAAGCAAGGATCAAAGTATTGATTTACATTATTCTGACCTGAACTGATGAAGCAAAAACCATTTGCAACATCTCAAGTGCTGAGGAGAACCGATTACATGAATAGTAATCCTTGTTTTTGTAAAGGGCTGCAACGGCGTGCAGTGGAGATGTGAGTGCGTGGAACTGCTCTAGATTCCATGAAACCTCAGTTGGAAGGGGGTAATGCAAAGAGAGGTTTTGCCATCTGTTTGCAGCACAGAAGAAGGAGAATCAAAAGGAATGAAGGACAGATGTTTAACACAGCTCACCAGACCCTGACAGTTCTTCTGTCTCACAGCGGGAGGTGCTGGTTGGGATTGCTTTTGAAACGCAGCCCCTGGAGAGGGTGCAAAGCATCCTCTGAAAACGCAGAACTCTGCTTCTGACGGAAGGTGCACAGAAAATGAATAAATCTGCTCAGAGGAACGTATGGAAAAGTAGGGGTGAGGTGGGTTTCAGAAAATCCGTGAACTCGGGATGAGATTAGTTTTCAGAACGTTTGAAATGCAGATTCATCCCACGTGTCTACCTATGTCTGCAGCTAGGCTAGCCTTCTCACACAGGTATTCTGGAAAATACAAGCCATTAAATATCCAGAAGGAAGCTAGAGCCATAATCTCTTGGGGACCGTTTCACATGTTTCAAAGATGAGGGTCATATGCAAGAAACATCTCAAGATCTTGTCCGATCTGGCAGATGCCTTGGGAAGACATTAGGCCATTCTGCTGTGGACAGGCTGGGTACATAAACCGTTCCAGAAGGATGTTTGTCTGAGCTCTTCTTAGTTGTGTTCAAACCCTCCTACAAAGGAAATGGCCAGACCTGCCCAGACAGCTTATTCCAACACTTCACTCTACCTAATACTGGGAACCTGCTTCTTGAAATCTGATCTTAACCACTTATATTGCAAAGTAGTCAACTTTGAGGTGTGCTCCTCTGACCCTTTTAAAGCAATCAGTTTACTCTCTTGCCTTGTTTCAGTGCATATAGCAAAGCCATGTTAGTGTCAGCAAGAGAGAAAAATATATGTTTTTACACTTATGTTTAAGCATGTTTCTCTTTTGGCATTTCTGTTCGTTGAAATACAGTTGTCAGCAAAGAACTTTGCGTGCTCAGTAAAACCAGTCAAGGGCACAGTAATTTGTTCAAACTGCCCCAGGTTTAAAATAAGCTTCTTCGTCACTCATATTTCAGGGCAAAACAATGTGCTAGGTTTGAAAACATCCAAGTTCAATATGGCCTCAGCAGATATCCTTAGATAAATTGATACTTTCTATGAGTCATTGTCACTGTTTTTAACATAGACATATGGTAATAATTTTTTTGAAGTCTAGATGAGGGCACTGTTTTATTGAAGCTGGACATTATTGACACTGTTTTGCCGCAATCTACACCATACATATTTTTCAACATATATTTTTCAGTATTAAACAATAGTGGATTCAGATGTATTTAGGTATTTATTCTGGTTTTACTGAAGTTAAATATAAAGCCAAGATTAGCTACAAAGGTAATAAGATCTTCTTTTGTTTCTGCCCAATCAGAAAAGTTAGAAATGAATACTGGTATGCCAATCATTCCTTAAGCAGTATGTTCCAGTCTCCAAAATTTACCTAGGCAATCAAAATATTATTTTATTCATTTAAAAATATCTGCTTTGCCTTCCTTGCACCAGGACTCAAGTCTTCTCTTTCCATACCCATATTCATTCCGTGTAGCTTTATGGTGGGGTATTTCCTGTTCCTTATTCCTGTAGTTACTAAAAAATGATTAAAAACACATACTGCACCAAAGCAATATGTCTCCCTGCATGGGACTCCTCTAATGTCACATCGTTCATTTTAGCTGCTGTCTGCTCCTTTGAATTCTCCTCTTGGCACGTCATACAATTTACAGCTCAAACTTTCTGTGATGAAGATTGTGTTGCATGGAAATTATCTCAGTAAAACAGTGTGCTGACCCTCAGTCATGGTGAAAAGAGTACTACAGACTGGGATTTAAAAAAAAAAAAAAAAAAAAAGTTAATTCTTCTGTAGGGCCTACGGACTAAGCAAGGCATTTGAACTGAAAACTGTATGCCCCTGGTTCTATGCAGTTTTGTTTAATACGTGGCAGAGTATTTTCTATGAAACAGTGACTATTGAATACTTTTCATTTTGTCTTGATGCTATCTAAAGACTTTTCATATGATGGTAGAATTGTTGTTTGTTTGTTGGTTTATACAGCTTCATTCCCCAGAAAGGATGGCAGTACAATCTTTGTAACTGGCATATTAGAAAATTTGCCAAAAACCACAGACTATTTGGGAAATTGCAGGATACATATTTGTCCTGTAATTTTAGGGTTTGAAAGTTGTTGGGTTTTCCTGTGTGTTTCTTGAACTTCCTAGTATGTATTTCAGTGAGGCAAGCTGGATGTAATTTGGTGGCAGCAGACCATCTGGTTGAGGTTAGTCTGGGGTAAGAAATGGCACAATAATGTCATAGAAAGTTCATGTATTAAAGTTGGTATCTGGTGTTACAGGACCATGTACAGTTGAGGTTTATTTGCCTTAACTGCTATTTTCTGCTCTGTTTTGAATATTGTTTACTGTCTTTTTAATCCTTCCTCATTCTGTTGCATGTTGGATCTTGTCAAGTTGTATGGTAGTAATTCTACTTTCTTATTTCTGGTGGAAGATCAGGTGATACTCAGACCCTGTTCAACTCTACTTATCTCGGTCCCACCTTGTTTCAGCCTGAATTTTTTTGTAACTTTGAGAAAGCCTTGCTGTCCTCCCTTGCACAGAAAGCAAGTGCCAGGAGTTTCCCAGCTTTGAGTAAACTGTTCTCAAAAGCAGATCAAACCGCCTTCTCAGTCAGCCTCAGTCATCATTGAGATGCCACACATTTTCAGCCCATAATACAAAGGAATGGTACATCTGGCATGGCACCCAGGTACCTTTGACTTGGCCTGGGTACTTGGGTACACACCTGCAGTGAGAGCTAATCCAGACTCCTATGTAAGTCCAAAACCAGACTTAAATACACTGTGAGCATCTGAGTGGGCTTTTGTTGTGGGTTGTGGAGTTTTTTTCCCAAGAGGGAGAATATCCATAAAATAAAAATTATTATAATAATCATTATTACTTTGCAGTAATATGATGTTATTTTAGAATTCTCCATTCACATAATTTGTCAAATTTCCCTCGAAACAAATGAAACAACCAAGTGAAGAAGCTTAAGGCAAGTGACTGGAACATGAAAATATGAAATTATTTGGCTTGGAAGGTGAAGCTTTCTGTGTGTAACTATAGGGATATCCTGTATAGATTTTTGCGTCTGTAAGTGTAACAGATACTAGCAGGTACCTGTTTAACCATAACTATATTTTTTGGTATTTAATTTTAAGGTTATGCATTTGGATGCTGGAGAATGTTCTTAGAAATTCAAAGATGCAAAGACTACTGTACACTGATTTACAGTCTTAGTCACTTAGTTATTTGAGTATACTTGGTTTTGTACATAAAATGCTAGGATATTTTCTGATTACATTCTTTGCTGTTTTGGAACATGCACATCTTCTCAAAACTGCATATGGCAGTGTGTGTATGCGTATGTAAGATTGTGTGATATTTCAAGTCATGACAGACTACTCCTGGTTTCAAAATTGCAGCTTTAAGTACTGTTGTGCCTTTGGCAGCACTTGAATCCTTGGCAAGAGCTGCAGCTGACTAAGAACTGAATAATTTTTTCAAAAACAGATC
Organism: Pelecanoides urinatrix; assembly: GCA_013400755.1. Taxonomy (NCBI): domain Eukaryota; kingdom Metazoa; phylum Chordata; class Aves; order Procellariiformes; family Procellariidae; genus Pelecanoides; species Pelecanoides urinatrix. Next base: position 20,536 of record VZTQ01000495.1, read on the forward strand.
TTTTTACACTTTTTCTTAATCAGAACATCTTGCCAAGTGCTGGGCTCAGTGAGCACTGCATTGACTGCCTTGTTCTACGGATTTGTAAATGTGAAGGCACTAACCACAAAAATCATTATCTAATCTTGTCTTCTGCAAAATGTGGAATTTCACCTGACTAAATCTTTTATTTCATATTTAAATATGTTTTCATTCAGCACCAGGGCCTGATGCTTAGAAAATAAAGAAGACTAGTGAGAATGAATTAACCACCTCTATTGGCAACACTGTCGTTTTAAGACACTAGCATTCTAGATTTTAATAAAACCTGAAATTTTGGTCAGATACCCACTTTTTGTTAGAAATTATTTTCTTGAAATAAAATAATGAAGAGAAGAAAGAGGAAGTTTTTCATATGCTTTAAGTGCTTAAGTGGATGTAAACCTATGCAGACGGATAGGTTTCTTCTATTAAGTGCTACAGGCATTTCTAGGGTTTCTTAATTAATTACTTTTTTTTGCCATTTAACATCTGTCATCCGAGCCGAGTTTCATCAGTTCACAGTGTGTTATTGCCAACACGCACTAGTGAATTGCCTGGTGTCTTCCTTCTTGTTTTGTTTTGTTTTGTTTTTCAAGAATAGCTGCAAGCACAATTTAGCCAGCTGAAGCTAGAAGGAGGCACCGCTGTTACCAAGGGCATGTGAATGGTGAAGGATGTGCTGGTGTCCCAGTACTACAATTACGATTAACACACAGTAACAGAACAAACCCAACCTCACTCTTAAACTGCAAAGATAAAAACGTCTTACACACTAACAGATATATCTTTGACAGACTGGCATAAAGGGTGCATTTTCCAGATTCATGGTGCCTTTTCCAGATTCAGCAGATACAGACTGTTGTTTTTAGGGTTTGCTCCTCCTCCTTATAACCAGGTGTGACGATTATTTGTATCAGTTGTTGCAGTGGCAGCCAGTTGAGTTGGTTGAGTTAGTTGTTATGAGTTGGTGAGATAGCATTAATCATCTGAGCTCTGGCTTCGAGGTTTTCTTTGGCACATTTAACCTGACAGCATGGGACAGAGCGAGGTTTGGGTGCCAGGGGGGCTTTGGTGGAAACACAGCTTGCTTCAGCTCTCTGCTTGACGATGGGTTGCCTTGTCAGTTATACCTACACTGCCTACGGGGCCATACTGAGAACCAAGGAAGATTGAGCTAGTTTATGGAGAAATGAACTGAAGTCTGTTAAATGGGGAGCAGGTGAAGAGACAGACTTCTTAAGCGCGTATTTTCCATGAAACATCTGTAGCATTAAAATCACATTCTTAATGACTGATGCTGAGGTTTTGGGAAGTCAGTCAGTCAGTGGTGGTAGCGTGCAGGTCCTTTAAGACCCTGGGTTTTGATGCTGAGGAGAGAATCATTTATTTTTGATGTTGCATTCAGAAAAAATTTATTTGCTCTTGGATTCTGTTTGTCACAGATGGTTCAATTTTGTAGAGCTCTTGCATAGCGTTTTCCATAGAGAGAATCTCATATATGTAAGTTCATTCTTTTATATATGTCTTACATTTTATTTGAACGTTAAAGGCAAACATATTTCACATTAATATAAAATTAACACAAGCCTTAATATAAACACAAAACTAATGTAGTATGTCATAATATATAATGTAATATAGCACACTGATACTGAATCTGCCCCCTCAACTTTCCTGTGCTTCAGAGTTCAGATTTTTCCCAGACCTGTCAAGTCTTCTACCTTTGTGACAGAAATAATCAGAAGTCTGGCATAGGTATTCAGATACTGTCCAAGCATTTCCTTTTTACATTATCTCTCTTAAGCTAATATAGGTTGGACGATACGTATCCTGGTATATGCTATCCAAATCTGCCCATGTCTTCTTGGATTTTTTCCCCCATTTATATCATGCAGTATTATTAATCTCTGAGGAAAATATGATTAAGTTTTCCCAAGTGAACATCAGATTTTCTCTAAGAAGGTAAAAACTAATGTTTGTGCTGCCATATGTCTTATTATATTTTGCCAATGATGCATTAAAAAGGGAAGAAAATGTTCTTGAAAATGCTTTAAAGCTGCAGAGTAGTTTACAGTTTAAGGTCATGCAATGCTTTTATCAGACCATGACTTGGGGATGTCTGTGACTGTTTTGGGGGCTTTTTTGTCAAATACCTGCCTCCTCTGTGCAAGTCTCACCGCTCTGGAGTCAGAAGGAGAAAGCCAGGCGGATTGTGATCCACCACCCAGCACAGTGAGTCACTTGTGCCAGCTCAGTTGAGCAAGGCAATTCCAGCTTACTCCCTCTCCACCCCGCCGAAATAAGTAAAGAGAGTAAATTACAGATAATTACTATGGAGATGACTCATTATATAAATAGCTTTTAAAATAACTTCAAGTTTTAAATCACTGCTGCTGAAAAGAAAAAAGTGGTGTTGTGTAGGAAATTTTTGGTGTGGTAATTTAGTGCATTTACTTAACGAGTAAGCAAAGTGCTGACATTGCATTTGAGCTGGTATGATAAAGCAAAAATAGTATTCTTTGAGTATTCAATAGCTTACTGAAGGCTGTTTTTTAAAACACGCTTTATCAAGCTATGGGGGGTGAAAGAACTCCTGGCCCATCTAGGAAGAGGTTAAGTTCATTTGATTTTTTAAAAAGTGTTCAGGAAGTACAAACAAATTTATAACTGCATTTTCATATCTATTTTTAATATGCATCTTAAATTTCTGTCTAGGATTAAGAAATGCAGTATTGACAAATAGAACTAGGTCTTTTGCATTTCACAAAAGTATTCTAACTAACTGTGGTCTAGCTCAGACAAGAAAAGAACATAGTCTATTCCTGAAAGAGCCTAAACCAGCCATCAAATAGTCAAAATTAATTAAATAAATGGAAAAGTAACGTTATTGGCACAGCTGTCTTGGTATCTGAATGATTTATTTCAGCTGAGATTCAGCTATCCTATTTTATTTAAATATGTACCTAAATGCAGAGTGGTCCCACTGAAACAACCGTCAGAGTAACAACAGAATCCAGTTTTGAAATGCTAATGCTGGTATTCATCCCAATAATTAAGTTTAAGCATATTATTCAAATAGCAGTTTGAAAAAAATTGTTACTGGAATGAACATTCTTTGTATAATTGGACAATTTTGTTTAACCAGTTTTAATGCATAGTCACTAGTACTTTTAATTATTTGTTGCTCAAGCAGCAGTTGAGCTTGCAGCTAATACAGATTTTGGGTGTTTGTAAAATTTAGTAACAGAACTTCTAACTAACTTTCATGTTATGTTTGTGTAGTCATACTCTCTGCCACTGGTACCTTGAGAAATTACAATATGCTTGATTGACTTAGTTTGTAGTTTGTTTATTTACTTCCGATTCTGTTCTTAAGATTTAAATACTCTGTTTTTTGTGGAATCGGCTGTCATGTTGTTACTGAACTAATGGTGTATCTGTTTAGTTCAATTCAAAACCAATAGGGTGGTATTTTCCCTTCTTTCTTTCATTGTCTTGAAATCCTCTACTGTTACAAACACATTTTACTTAAATTCAGTAATTATACAGTAAAAGAATATGTTATTGTAAAATTTAAAAGCTTGATGTGATCTTTACATATATACACCTCAAAACGGATTAATCTAATTTCAAAATACACATCTAGACACTAAATAAGTTACAGAAGAGAAGCGTTAGCCTGTTAAATACCCTGTGTAGGTTATTTTAGATTATGCATTTCATAATGTACTGTTCTTGTAATGTAGCCTTCTTAAGTGTTTATTTGAACACCAAGCTATATAAATCAACATCACCTATTTACCTCAGGAAACTTTAGTTAGAGACAAGATAGTTGGCTGGTGCTTCAGACAGTAATTCATTATTTTCTATTGATTGGATTTGACAGCCCCCAAAAGGACGCCTTGCTACTTTGCAATTAGAAATAACTGATGTGTCCAGTGTTAATTGTCACATACAGTTGCATACAGAATATTGTACTGAATTAACCAAGGTTTATAGTTGGTCTCAAATGCAGTTGTTGTCTGTTGACAAGGTCTCTGCTATGTCTGACAAAGTTTCACTAAAAAGAGGAAAGATCTTCCCGCTCCTTTTCTAATTTCTCCCAACATAATACATGGAGTGATATTGAAGGCAAAGAAGTCAATTTACCAAGCATGGCACTGTTCTGTGAGAAAAAGTTTGAAATCTTTATCCATGCCCAGTGCAAGCTCTGAAGCTGTCAGGGTGGATGACTGCCTGCCATGGCTGTAGGAGCATTGTTTGTATGGAACTGATTCTGCAAGAAATCAAACAGAAGTAGCTTCCATTTCAACGGTTAGAAGAGACTCCTTAAAAGAGAAAAAACAAAAATGTGGATACCTGTATTTAGTCGCTTGAGAGGGTCTCTATATCACATTTATGGAGAGTCCTCTCAGACTTCCAGGTGCTTTTAGAGTATCCAAGTGAGAAACACTTGATTGCTGCTTTTCCTGTCATTGAAAACTTTGCAAGACTGTGAGAAGACCATTTTTATGATGCATGTCTATATAAAACATACTGACTGCAAGGAGAGAAAGAATTAGGCCACTGATGTACTTTTAAAATACAGTTTTACTGTGAATATGTCTGTTTCTTTCTTTTGAATGTATAGGTAATAGACAGTCTGCAGTCAAAGGTGCTTTCTGATGGTAACTTGAGGCAATTTAATGGTTATCTATCACCAAAAGGGAAAGACTCTTGTATGAAGATATAGATCTTTATTGCTTTCGTCAGACAACAGACAGCTGGATTGGAGAGTCAAATGGGGAATTGCCCTCCCCACCCCCCCCATCCTGCCAGAAAAACCAAACCAAACCAAACCAAACCAAACCAAACCAAACCAAACCAAACCAAACCAAACCAAACCAAACCAAACCCCCAAACTGCCATTTTTGCTCCCCAACTACTTAACTTCAGGATCATTAAATCATTACTGCCAGCACAAAGTTGGGAAGAAGAAAGTGTGGAGGATGGAGAGATAGGAAAAAGATGTGGACTACGCCTCTCATTAGCTGCTAACCAGCAGCTGGCATAGCAGTGTCATCAGACAACAGTCTTCATTAGCTAACCAGATAACTGAGTCCTGCAGTCAATTTTTTAGAAGGCTTTACCTTAAGAACAGCAACAGCTGGCTCTGGCAGTGAATTTGACTGCAGAGAAGTTAACTGAAACTCCTCTGTTCAGTACTGCTGTTACAGTATTGGGCCTATCCTACTAGCTAAATGAGAAAGAAAGGTTAAGAGTGTAATGTTATAAATGCGAGCTAAGATCTTAACTCATTTTAGCTTAGTTCTCCCCTAAGATGAAACATCTGTTACTAAAGTTAATCAAACTATTTAGAATAAACATTTTTTTTCATGATGTTTTATTGCTCATATATTAAGAAAATGTAAATAATATGACAATTAGCACTGTTTGGATTTCTTCATCTCTCTTTTTCTCTTTTCTTCCCTTTCCCTTTCCCCTTCCCCTTCCCCTTCCCTATCCCCCCCTTCCTTTTTGCACAGCCTCCGTCGAAGAGGAACCAACCTCAGCAGGTATGAATAATTTATAATTACACCAGGATTATGGTAACTATTCCTTGAGAGCTACCTTTTTTCCTAAATTGTTTTAACCAGGTTTATCTTGTACATAACACATGCTAAATAGCCATATCAATATTGGGTTTTTTTCTGTCTCCTCCCCTTCCTTTCCTTTTTTTTCCCTTTCTGTCTTTTTTTCCTTCAGTTTGGAGTCAGTAGGAGACATACTCCTCCAGTAGTGGTTCAAAATCTCCCCTGCCACAGTTCCTTCCTTTTTACTTCGTCCGTGATTAAGCTGGCACATTGGGCTTTACACAACAAGTCAGGTCAAAAGCTATCAGGAGTTCAGAAAAATCAGTGTCTGTGCTAGTTTGTTATCTGCCTTTGTGCTGGTGAAGCTCAGTCATCTGCACAACCCCCAGAACGGGCATCCTTAAAGACAGCGCAGCCTGGGAACAGGTGGTGAAGGGAGGGAAGGACAGCGGGTGCAGAAGCATCCTGCTCAAACAAAACATCCTACAAACTATGGCCTGGATATCTGCTCAACTTTTATTTCCATTGACAGGCTGCCAAGTAGTGAGAACGGTTAACAGCACAGTCATAAAAATCAGTTTAGGAGCTCCCCAAGAGACACAAACACGTAGTGTTTATTCTATTGCGAAGATTAACTATTTCTAATTAATTGGCAATCCATTAACTTGGGAGTATTTAAAGAAAAAGACGATGATGTACCAAAGAAGAATGCCACTAAACAGCTTAACATATTTGAAATGGCATTGAGTTGTATGAAGTCAGTGAGCTAAAACATCAAATGAATAGGGAGTCACTTTATAGTGGCTTGTTAAAAGAAGTAAAGGTCTCCAGAGGACCAAAGGAGAAAAGGTAAGGAAAATTAATGAAGAAAGGAAGATGGCAAGGAAGGATTGAACACTGTTTACAACGCTAACCTACAACTTGGGAGCAATATAAGTAATTAGAGTACGGTGGAGAATAATAAACGAAAGGACGGAGAACAAAGCCAAGAGCAGAATGCAAGAGAGGGAGAATAGCTAAGACTAGCACTGAATAGAGAAAGAAGCAAAAGGGAGCTTTTAACATGAAGATAGTAGTGGAATGGAAAGAAAGCATGACTGAGATGAGAAAAATCACTGTGAAACAGAGAAAGGAAGAGTTTGGGAAAGAACTGTAGCATACTAACACACCCCTGAGGAGTATATGTTATAATTATTAAGCATCAGCCTTTAACTGTCTGTTTCTTGAGAGATGTCAGTCTTGAAATTTTCATGGAAAATATCTTAATAGCAACGTATTGCAGATGTTAAATAGAAGTGTCAGTTACAAAAGGAGGGTTTTTTTACACAGGAAAGAAAAAAATAATCCTTTTTTCCCTTTATGGAATTGCTTTAAGTATGCATATTTTGTAGAGATAGAGGCATATATGCTGCGGTAATATTCACGACAATCTTGCTATGGCTGTGCCTTGTAAAACCATCATTCCTGTTGTGACCAGTGGAGCATCTCATGAAGATACAGCCTCCCTCTTTGCATTTTGAACATCACTGCCATTTTTGTGAAAGCCCATAAGCATGAGCTGGACAAGCTAACCAGATACATCAGCTGAAAATGGGTAAAAAGAGATAAGTGGAATTTATAGGACAGCCACATGGGCTCCACTACAGATCTCTGTTAGACTTACCAGCTGAAATTTCAATAGTTTCACAGAAGCCTATAGATTCTACATTCAGTTACTCAGGAGCCGTTGCCTTTGGAGTGCCAGATGTTTGTTTGCTTTTGTATTCATTTAAATAGATTGTTTTTAATCACTTCTGACTAGTTTGTTTTACTCTGCCCTAGTATCACTGCTTTATTTCTCCACATAATTCTTGTGTTCAACAAAGCTCAGCCAATAATTTACAATGAATGTCTTTTGAGCATTGCTTCATCACAGAATATTCTTAAATGTTCATAATCTCCTTGAATTCACCCGTTACCAATAACATCTTTTACACCAGTATTTTTTCAAATATTTTCCCCCAAGGCTTGATCAGATATGTTTCAAACTCAAACAACTTACTTACTTGTGGTTGGCTGAATGAGCTGCACCTAATTTTTAGCCATTATTTTTATTGTTATAATTCTTAGTGTTTCAGGGTTTTTTGGCATCTAAAAATATGCCACAATTATTTATACAGTAATAACTATACCACTGTAACTTTCTGTATGAAAACTCTTAATGGAAAGACTGGTGACCTTTTCATGGTTATTCCTTGAGAGGATGCTGTTTGCAGTAAAAGTATACATGTGGGAGTTGCACTGATACAGCAATGCAGATAGATACTGCCACACAGACGAATCAACAGCTAGAATTACACAAACATACAGCACCAAAATGTTTTTGTTCTTTGGACGGATAAACAAATGCCTCTGGCATAAATGGTACATGGTAGATTTACAATACGAGACAAAACACATATTTATAAACATTTGTGCAAATAAATCTCAACTGCTCAGAAATTATGTTACAAGGGAACGTGACTAACTACCTGCAAAAGTAGGTAAATTAATGTAACAGTAACACTTTCTGTTATTTTAGTCTGGTTCTAGGACCTTGATACATCATGTGATTGGATTCTTTGGGAATTATTTTTGAAACCATTTTTTTCTTGGGAAAAATTTTTATTAATCTGAAACTTCTTCAAGGAATTAATTTGACTAAACTCCAGACACAGGATGTTGTTTTTTTCTCCTGTTCAAATGAAAATTTCCACCTTTGGGAAAACAATTGTAGTCTCTGCCTTGAGAAGCAAACTTTGGATCTTAAAGTCTTCTACTAGATCTTAATAGAGTATAACCTATCTCTACATTTGTGTGAAATGTGACTATGATCAAAATAAGCTATGTTAAAGTATAGACACTATTTTTTAATGTGGTTTAACGCGGCAGGCAGCTAAACACCACACAGCTGTTCCCTCCCACAGTGAGCTGGAGGACAGAGTTGGGAAAAAAGTAAAACTTGTGGGTTGACATAAATACAATTTAGTAGAACAGAATAGAAAGGGAAAATAATAATAATGATAAAAGAATACACAAAACAAGTGATGCACGATGCAATTGCTCACCACTGGCTGACCACGCCCAGCCAGTTCCCAAGCAGCGGCTGAACTCCCCCAGCCAACTCCCCCCAGTTTTTTGTTCAGCGTGACATCATATGGTATGGAACATCCCGTTGACTAGTTTGGGTCAGCTGTCCTGGCTGTGTCCCCTCCCAGCTTCTTGTACACCTCTATCCTTCTCGCTGGCAGGGCAGTATGAGAAGCTGAAAGGTCCTTGCCTCTGTGCAAGCACTGCTCAGCAACGACTAAACCATCAGTGTGTTACCAACATTATTCTCATTCTAAATCCAAAACACAGCACTACACCAGCTACTAGGAAGAAAATTAGCTCTATCTCAGCTGAAACTAGGACATTTAGAAATTCCTTAAGATGAAACCATTTTCTGCACAGGTGTACATAGGTTGTTTTGGATCTTCCTCATCAAAGCAGTGAAGTACGTAGTTAGTATTTGAATGTCAGTGCATAGTTGACCTATTGTCTTTCTGAGCATGTGTTTAATGCTTAAACATGTGTTTGCTAGATTGGAGCGTAAATTCGGTGCTGTTGAAAGTGCAACCTAGAAGTGCAATATAAATTTTAACAATAAAGTGCATTATCTCACTCCTGGAGAGTCAATATCAAAACCAGACTGTTGCATTAAGAGCAGGAAAAAAGTTTTAAATCTAGTGATGAAAAGCATGCATGTGAAAATAAAGTTATTTTAAAACTTTCGTTATAAAGATATTATTTGTTCTAGCTTTTCCAGAGGAAAATCTATGAATAAAATGCAATTGTTCTTCACCTAACATTAATTTATATCTTAAAAATTAATAAGCAATACTAGCTCTTCAGATGCTTTATAATTTGTTTCTATTGCTTTTGCTTTAAGATATGACCAGATCTTGTTGTTTTGAAAGTAACAGATTAGTGCATTCTTATGGGATTCTTTTAATACAACTTATTTCTCAAATTGTATTGACATTTACAATGCTGTGTGTTCTGCTTAAAACAGATACCTCTTTCTCAGAGTGGAAAGGTAGTCATGCAGTTTGAAAGATGCAGGGGTGCTGAAAAATAGATAGAAACTGCATCCAAAGCCTCATGCAGTCACCTGGAGCCTTTCATAGTAATTTCAGTGGGATGTGCTTTGTATAGGCAGAAAGCAAGTTCTACCAGCTACCAGATTTTGCTCTTTTCCAAAAAACGCAGGAAGTTTCTTCCAGTTTGTGACATTTATCTTAGTGGAGTGTAATTAACCTCCTGATTCTAGTGCTGATCCAGTAGTGTTGGGGAGGAGGTATGCACACACTTCCAGATGCAAGGCCCAGAAATCATCACTTAGTATTCAAAATCATTAGAAGTATCTTATGGTTGTTTTCTAAACACTCTGAGCTAAGAGACTGCATTTAGTGTAACAGTTGCAGGGGATGAAAGGTGAGAAGATTAATTGGAGGGCAACATAGTATTTTTTCAAACACCACCTTTACTTATTTAAAAATATCAGATATGATAAATTGTTGCTAATACATTAATTTTATGAAGATTATAAACATTATTTGAACATTTTGTGAACATTATAAACTAAATAGAACTGTGATTGGGATCAAAACTAGAATTTCTTTTTCTGTTCAGTCAAAGGGATAAAACAATACTATTTCCCACGCTCTGCTCTTTGAGATGGAATCTAGCTTCTCTGACAATGCCCTCTGTGAGTAATCTCATACAAGTGAGGTTACTAAAATTTTACTGTGATTGTTGTAACCAGTAGGTTGAAGATTAATAATCCTGAAATAATAAATGCCCTGTGAGTGTCTCTCTGTAGATATGGTATTTCACAGGGTTTCTTTCAGTTTCAGAATACTTCAGTCTAATGAACTGTAATTATAACTCATTAAACACATTTCATCTAACACAAAGCATACTTATTTTTTGCATGCTTGCTAAACCAAGGAGTTTTTCAAACAATCCTCACAGTTTCAACAAGGTTTTCCTTAGCCCTGCTTCTTGGATAAGTGTTGATCTAGATCTTTTTTTCCATTCCAGTTAAATACCTGTGATTTTATGTTGTAGACATCTAAACACTGTTGAGCTTCTTCTGCATATCTGTTCATTTATTTTGAGTTTCAGATCAATTAAAAAGTTTTACCAGAAGCTCACGCATCCTGTGAAAGCAAGCTAGGAAAATCTCAGGGCAGTTCTCTTGGAGATTTGTTTCCATGTTTCTTTTCCCAACTACACATGTGGCATGAGTCTTTTAAAGCTGTTTGTTGAACTAGGAGGAGGTTGCTTTGTTGAAAATTGTTTTTAAGCCTAATGTATCAACTTCTGTTGGATGTCCTGCTGTTTGAAGCTTTGCATCTCAAAAATGTTTCCCCAAGGTTTTATGTATTCCCCCTCTCCTCAAGAAGTCTGGAATCCTTTTTAAAGATATCAAAGAGTAACTCTTCCAAGACACGATGAGACAGAGTACAGCATAACATGCTTTACACTGTGACTTTGACTGAAATAATAAATACATGCCCTTTGACATCATCACTTAACTGAAGCCATTCCTTGCTTTTGGCACTGATTTTTTTTTTTTTTAAGCCTAGTGTTTTAGATAACTGGCATATGTGTCTTTGTATTCCATCCATATAGAATATGCAGATGTATTTAGAATTTCATAACAATAAAAGCTCTTTTACAGTTTGAGTTTAATATTGTTTTAATGAAATTAGGTGTTGAAGAGATAGTAGACAATATATGACAGAAATTTGTTTGTCAAAGACATTAGTAAAAAGTAGTCCCTACAACAACCTTGTGGCACAGTAAGTACATGTATTTACAGCTGCATTGTATATCTGTGTGCAGCTACTACAAGCAGTCTATTTTTCCCCATGGAAGATAATATTACTCTTTAACAATTCCATGTGATATTTAATCTTTCCCTCCATACTTAGAATTTCAACTTCTAGAAGAGTTATTTTAGCATTTTTTTATAAAGAAGTTTAAAAAAAGGGAAAAAATCAGTTTTGAGAAACAACAAAAGTTGAAAACGCCATATAAAGTGGAGAAGGGGACTTCTATTGGGAAGTCTCTAGTATTAAGTCTAACTTAGAAAAAGAAATTAAAGGATTTGAATGGAAAAGCACAACAGCAGAAGTTCAAGGAAGAAAGTTGTACTAGAGATAGCATGTAAGAGTTATCAAAAAGTCATGAAAAATAGACATCTAAAAATCTTAAGATTTGCCCATTATCCTTCTCTATGAGCATGGTGTTAAGCAATAATTGAAATCTAAATTGCTTCCGAGGTATGTGTTTTGTTTTGTTTCTGTTAGGAAAACTCCAGGTTTCTCTGGCTATTAAAACTGGTGCTTTGTTTCTCCCCCGGATTTCTTGTTTTTAAGAAGCCTTTTAAAGCAGGGGTCCATAGTCTATTGCCTTGGTGTTTGCCTTGGAACCTATTGCAGAGTAAGAAACTATGGATCAGTCATTGTGTTTGACTAAAAAAAAGGACTGAAAAAGATGAAAAATCAAAAATAGTTATAAATTATTTTAACCAATTAAATTTAATTATTTTAACCAATAGATACCTAAAACCTGACTTACTGGACATAGCCTAGATACTTCTTAAGAGAGACCCTATTAGTTTCCCTATTAGACATCCTCTAGACTTCTGTAGTAATAGTGGAGTTCTATTTTCTTTTCTACTTGTTTTTTTCAGTTTCTCTCTTTTATTCACATTAACATTTAGGTAAATTTGATTTAGACTGTTAGCATATTAGGAAGAAATAATGTTGCTTCCCTGAGCTCCCCTACCCCCCAGGGATTGTCCCTGGACTTAGTGAGAGCCTTGTGTGAAAGGGGCAGTTACTCATGGAGGTTTCGGACCCACAAGCCCTTCCTTGACATAGTGTCCCAGTGCTCACATGCTGACTCTGTTCTTGTGAGTAGGATGCTGAAATGGCAAAGCCAAGCCAGCACCTACTTTCTAGCTCATAATGTATGATAGAATGGAAATTATGTACTCTCAGAAAGAGATGCCCATGTCATGGGCTGGGTTTCCCCTTACGGACCTCTGGAAATTGACAGGATAGAGACAATAAAGCAATGTATTTAATGTGCATTTGCTAGGCCTAAGTGCTAAACATTACTAATGTGTAGATTTTAAAACCAATGTGCAATCTTGTATTAGCTATAAGTAGAATTTTTTATCAATTTTCTGGTGAAATTATTGGTTCCTCAGAAACAAAATTGTTCATGGGACATGGTGACTTTAAAAAAAAACAAAAAGGAGTTTGTATTGTAAACATGTAAAAATGTGAGCCACATTTCTGCAGAAAATAAGTGCTTTTTCTTGTTCTAAATATCCTTGCATTTAAAAATTCACTGAATTATCATTTTTCATAGATTTAAAACAGTAGACTTAAAATTATTAAAATCTCAGGTTGTCCTTTGTCCCAGTTTATTTTTATTTTGAGGTAAATTCATAATACCAAATTTTTAAGATTTTGATTTTTCATAACTATTTATGGTGGAAGGTAGGAAGGTTCTACTCAGCACCATCTTAGATAGCTTTAAATTAGATAATTTAGAATAGTTTGATATTAGATAGCTTAGAAAGCGGGTGGCTTTATATTGGACATAAGCAAGAAATTTTTTACAATGAGGGTGGTGAGACACAGGAACAGGTTGCCCAGAGAAGTTACGGATGTCCCATCATTGGAAGTGTTCAAGGTCAGGTTGGCTGGAGCTTTGAGCAACCTGGTCTAGTGAAAGATGTCCCTGCCCACAGCAGAGGGGTTTGACTAGATGATCTTTAAAGGTACCTTCCAAACAAAACCAATCTATGATTATATGATTCAGATATTATATAGGTCTTTTGCTTGAACAGAAGAATATTGTAATCAATTTTTTATTGTCTTTCCTTCCTTGGTGTCAGCAAATGCTTTTACCGTTTGTGCTGTACTGTTCGTCAAAGAGTAGAAGAGATCTATTTGGTTAAAGCGCTGGCAAGATGTCATTGATTCTCAGAGAACTACATTATGAGTTCAGATGAAAAACATCTGAGATCTTACCGAGATTAATATTTACATAGGAGTTACCCTTATATCCTTATATGCTAACAATACTGTATTTTAGCCTTAAAAATACTTAACTGCTTGTGGATATGAAATTGGATTTCACAAAGGGTATCTCTTCTTCCTGAAAATAATGCCCTAATGGCCTTCTATTGATTGCAAGAAGTTGAAATTGTAACACCTTTGATCATTATCAGGAAAGAAAAACAAAAATAAACAGACGACTCTAGCTTGCTGAAATTAAACTTTCCAAAAAGTTAATGAGATATTTAATCTGCTTACTCTCTCACCCTCAAAACCTCAAAGATGTATTTGGTCTAGTCTCAAGGACTTCAACTTACTGCCCGCTGTACAGCAGTGTCCGAAGTGGTGTAGTTTTGTGACAGCATGCTCTCAGGCTGTCTTTTGGGGCACAATTTTTGCTGTGGTATGCAAAGCTGTTCTGTTGCACACATTTCAAAGAGGAAAAGCATCTTTCCGTATTATTTTAAGGGAAAGGATTTGCTCTTCCCCCAGGGTCTGTAACAGAGATTTATTCTCTTGCTTAACTTGGTTTACACATTTGTAACAATCCCTTTTCTTTTTCTTCTTGAAGTGCATATTTTATTTTTCAGTGCCTGAAGCTAACTTGTTAATTACTTTTCCATATATTCCAATCAAAATATAGACTAAATCAGAACATTATAGAAAGGTCATATTGAACCCTATTCTGATGGAAATTAGGCTTATGCAGTAAAAATAGCTCTAGATGCCAGGTGGCACTGAAGGCTATTACGATAGGCTGTCACATTTAAAAGCTGGAAATCTTGCTTAGGTCAGGGATGGAACATAATTAGTATTTTCCGCCTATCTCTTAGTGAATGTTTGTCCATATATCATAAAAATAACTCAGTTCGGCCAAATTGCTCCCTTCTTTGCGGGACAAAAAGGGTGCTAGGAGGTTGAGATCAGCCTGCAGTGCTGACAGGGGTCTGAGAAACTCATACATGGACATTTTTCCATAATCTGCATAGTTTTAGAGAGTGATATTTGTGATGAATATACAACATTCATCCCAGTATACAAATACAAGTGGAAAATCATATATTCTCCCCTAAAGTAGCTATTGCTTTATGTCAAGAACATTTTCCTTTGGTTGCTTCTCACTTTCTCACCTGAACTTTGAGATGGAAGTTTTCCATGCCAGGCATCTGCCTCAGGCTGAACTTGGCTCAAATCGTTTCCCTATTTCTCATAATGAGGTTAAAGAAAAAAGGTGTTCTGCTGCCCATTTGGATTCTCAAAGCTGTTCTACTGAGAAACCTTTCTGCTCCGATACTTTGGAGCTGAGACATGCAATTTCACAGTGCGGTGTCAGGGATTGCTTTTATTACTGCTATGGAAAAGTCCAGAGAGTCAGCCAAGGAGGTAGGCTTAGTTCATGCTCAATTAGCAGAGACAACTCCTTACCGAACAGCGTTGAGAGGTCTGTTATAGGGCAACCAGCAGTGCATACTGCTGCCTGAAGGTGGGTGAAATCACGTCTGCCATACCAGCTACCCATGCATCTCTGTAGCAAGGAGAGCAGGGAGCAGAACAGATGGAGATCTTGCCCTGGAAGGGAAACGCAACACCTTTGTCTCAGGCTCCAGCAATGCCAGCACTGTCTACTGGTACCAGGTCTGTGTTGATAGGGTAGCTTTACTGAAGTGCTTTTCTATCTGGAAAGCAGTATTGCCCAAGAAGAGGCTTTGCAGGTGTCCAGACCTTGCTTGGACAGATACAAAGAGCAGAACTAGCAGTTAAGACAGGTTCATGTGAATAAAATTGTCAAAGATTATTATTATTTATTGATTGCTTCATCCTCTGAAGATGGAGCAAGAACAAACAAGAAGAAGAAGAACAAACTACTGTTCTTGTTGCTCCAGGGATCTCAGTATACTGTCTTGCTCATTGAGTTCTCTCTACTTCCAAGAAGTGGAGCTGAAGCACAGAAGAGAATATGGCAAAAGGCTAACCGTGGCAGAGAACAGATGGCAAAATCCTCTCTTGTTAGAATGGACAGATTTTCATCTGAGAAGTGGTGGAAAATGAGACGAGAAATTGCTGAGGAAGAAGGGAGTTGACAGGCAAAGAAATGATCTTAATGAGTTGCACGTGGGCACAGAGTGAGTGGATCTGAATATGTGCAAAGGGAAAGGCTGCAGTGGGATGATCTGCGTTAGGCTGGCTGCCCTTGGAAGAGTTGTTTCCTTCATGCAGGCCATTTATTTCTGATTCCTTTTTCCAACCTACTCATGCTTTCTTACTCTCTCCGTTATGCTTGTGCTAGCAATTGTACAACTACATGTTGAGTAGCATCAGGTGGCTGTTCCAGCTGAAAGTAGCCTCTTCCCTAACGCAATCTCCTTGATATCATTCATTTGATTCAGCTCCTTGATCTGACTTGCCACATAGTGGCATGTGTGCTCTCAGTGGGAAGCGGAATTTGGTGGAAACATCACTCTAGCGAAAGCTAGAATGAAGGAAAAAAAAAAAACCAGTCATCTTTGGTGAGATACTGTAATTGAATTGGATTAAAACAGTCAAAGATTCCCATCCAGAAATGGGTGGAAAGAGGGGGAAAAAACCACATAATAATGAAAGCAAAATAAACAGGAGCAGTGGTTGGTTGAGGAATTGGAAGCAGGTTAACAGAGTCCTGATGAAAAGGACTCTGTTCAAAAATAGCATCCCAAAGAGGCTTATTTTGTGCTTATTTTGGTTTTAAATTGTCTTATGACCATCTTTAAAGCATTGGATAGATTGCGAAAACGTAAGAGTACTGAGGAAGAAATTTTACTCATTTTCTATTCATGCAAATTTAAGTGGTTTTTAGTTACTAAGGCTTTGTATTACATATTCATTCAGGACGATAAAGAAGTATTGAATAATGACTCATTTGCAGAATGGCTGGTCCTGTAGAAAGATAATACAAGATAGCAAAGTTAAGGACTATAAAGTAAGTGTGCTCTTAAAGGTACTAAGTATATTTTGCATGGACAATGAACCAGTAACTTCCATGATAGACACTGTAATCCAAATAATATTCATTAGTGTAAGGTTATGAGTGCCAGTTCTTGCATACATACGTATTTGAAATCCTCACTGTTGGCAGTTGTGCATATGACACTAAATTGTGCCAAGACTGTTTGGGCAGTAGTCTTCTGTTTGGACAGCAGTGCAGCAACAGCATGGGTAGATGTCATCTCATCCTGATTTCCTCTTCAAGAGTGAAGAGTCCAATCTAGGTCAGTCTTTGCAGTCAAAGAAAAGAAACACAAACCTGTAGAGGGCGAGTCATCCCGGTAAGTTAGATATTTAAAACAAAGAGAGCAGTTATTCTGCATTTTCTCTGTTTACTCCAGAAGGAGCGTACATGGTTAATGTCAATTGGGAAGAAAGTCTGAATTTAAGTAAAACCCTTTTCCTGGTTTCTACAGGAAGGACCCACAAATGGATCTTGAATTTGTGTAGCCCAGTATCACGGTGTGTATGCACATATGAGTATGCACACATTTATGATTTTTCTCCTGAGGTTTTTAGGACCTCACTTTTTGTAAAGCTGTTGATTTGTTTTTCCTCATATTCATTTATGGTATCTCCTTCAAGGACATGTATTTAACACACTGAATATTCTGTGCTTCAAAGATTTTGAGCCTACAAAAAGCTACATCCATAGCTGTACTGACACAAGCTTCTAAAGTTTAGATTACAAATAATTACAGTTCTATAAAATAAATAAGAGTGGCTGTGATGGTATTCCCTGAAATCTGATGACCTCTGAGGTTGATGTTGTACACTCTTGGTGCTGACTGCCTCAGCACAACATCTGTAGATTCTGAGCAAAGTTAACCAGTGTGAATCCTGAGAGTACCCTGAACCATTGATATGATTGTAGTGCTCTGGTGTCATGTCGGAAGAAGGGTACCAGGAAAGCCTTAATTTGAGAATATTATAAAATCAATAGAGAAAGAAACAACAGAAGTATTAATCAGATTACAAAGGAATGGAGAGGTGTAAGTATTGCAAGCTCATACTGTGTACTGTTCAGTCCTAGGGTTGTTGGGTGCAATAAGCAAGAGAAGGAAGAGAAGCAAAAAATAATATTTTAAGATTAAAACCAAGAACAAATTGCCCCTGTATGTTATTATTATTGCTCCCCATGTTATGATGTTTAACAGCAGGATGAATGGGAAATATCCCTCTGTAATAACTCTCCTAGGAATGACTCTATAGCATAATCTCTGCAATTTAACAAGTTGCCTGACATGCTGAAACAGACAAGGAAAACCTTTAATAAGTTCAGTCGTGTATTTTGTGTGTTTGTTTTCTAGTAACTTATCACTTCATATCTCTTGTTCTTAAATATATTTTTTATCCATAGCTCTTGTTTAGTAAAAAGCAAGCAAAAGAATAAAAATCTACTCTGATTCTTGGTAATCTGTGCCAATTCTTGGTAATCTTGCACAACAAAAAAGGGTTAATTCTTACAGCTAGACTCCTTGTCCTACCTTTCCAGTAATTCATATCCTATTATGTAAGGGTGTTAAAGAACTTATGGATGTGCTTCAGCTTAAGCAGGATGGATAGCTGCTAAAGCAACTAAGGAGGAAGTGCCAAGGAAAGCTTGCAAAGTAGCAGAGAGCATGGCTGAACAGAGAATACGGCACTTCTGTTAAATTCAAGCTCCTTTGCGACCAATTTTATAATCAGAGAAAGATGTGATGTTTAGGATTGTTTTCTGATGTAGGTACGTGCATTGCAGGAAGGCTATAACAAGGAAAGGCTTGTAGAATCAGGTAGCATATTTTATTGAACCAGCTGATAGGTGAAATGGACAGGCATTCAGACACGTGACTTTTTCTTCATGTCTGAAAGAGCAGTATTTTGTCAATCATGGTCGTGGATATGCATAATACCATTACAATGGTGTGGATTTGTAGTGCATCAAAGCCCAGGAAGTGTTAAAACTGACAGACAATGGAATTATCTGCAAATGGAATTAAGTGCCCTGGAGGACCAAGAGCAGGGTTTAAAATAGAGCTGAGCTGGGTTGTTTTCTTCCATCTGATCTTTCTTATTATGAATCTCTGCCTCATCAGCTACTGATTTGATGCCCAGTTCCCATCCAAATGAGTTTCTTCCTGCATTGCACTGTGTTTGCTGTTCTTCTGTCTGCTACTAATCCCCCCAAAACCCCTACCAAGTAAAAAACCCTGCTATCCCAAACTTTCCTCACTCTCACTTCAGTCAGTGCTGTTTGCCAGTAAGAGATCAGCTAGCTGGACTCTCTGAGTAGCTGAATCACTGAGGTGTTGAGAAGATCTGTAAGCCTATCCTAGCTTGAACAGGGAAGAAACTGTTGAAAGAAAATTTGGCATTTATGTTTTAATAAACAGTCACAGGTTGCCTGCCATTAACATTGATCAAGACCAAACAGCCTTCTTTAAAATGTATCATTGAAGCAACGTTTCAGGTGAAATCCAGATGTGGTTCATATCATAAAGAGAACATAAATTGCTTTAGGGGACGTAGAAATATCAAGCAAAGGCTTAAGTGAATTCACTAAGAGAAGGATGTGGGGATTTCTGCACATATGCAGCAACTTCTTAGACCATTTCTTGCAGTAACAAATATCTGCCACTTCATTCACATCTACTAATTCTCATTGTTGCTCTTATAGATTGACTTTCCATATGCTATCCATGTACCAGAGCCAAGATCTCCCTTTTTTCTTTTGTCTTAGAAATTGAATACATTATTTTATTGTATATTCTTTTGAAACCTTTATGACTGCAATTAAAATGCATTTCATTTTTCCCCACTGCAAGTCTTTTAGATAAACAGTATTTAACCTCAGAGCATGAATGTCTATCATTAGGCTTAAAGAAAGAATGACATGTAGTATTCAGCTATCTTCTGCTGTATTGTGTAATCTTACCTATACAATTGTAGTGTTTCAAAATACTATCTTGGAAACAACTATTTTTTTCTCTCTTTTTGCACTTACATAAAACTGTTGACTTCAGTAGCACTCCTTATGAGTGAATGCTATGTGACTTCAAGATTATGGTAAAAATATTTACATAAGATCCACAGTACTGTAAAGTAATAAACTGCCAAATTAAAATTGTCAGTATGACTGGAGATAAGTAAAAGAGTGGAAGCCTTCACAGTCCAGTCCAGAAGTGTATATTCATTAGTTATTCAAGACACAAGTTCCACCGGCTGCCATGGGAGTTCTGTTTGTATGACAACTGTTCTGATAAAAATAACAATTATGAAAGTGTAACGTGTTCCCATGAATGTCTAGTTGTCTATCACTAAAAAATGTTAAAATGATTTGTACCTTTATATACTTTAGAAGTTATTTGAACTGTGTCAAATAAGCTGAGAAAAGACTTTGAATTCATGAAGTTTTATTGAAATGGCTAGTTACAATGAAGAAGCAATAGCCCAAGAACAAAAAGGTCTGGATATAGATTTATATATTCAATTTGCCTCCAGTGTCATATTTTAACATTTACTTGCAAAGCATGAATTACACTCTACAGCAATATTACAAGTCTTTGTTATAGTTATTCATTAATTTCATTAGTTTCAAGCTTTCTACAGTATTTCGTCCTGTTAAAACTGCAGAACAGTATTTATTAATACACACTAAGGGAAAGGGTGACAATATTTCAATATCTGATTCTTAATCTTTCTATATCGACCAGGAATTTCTCAATTTTCTTTTTTTAATCCAACCTTCTAGATGAGAAAACCATTCTAATAATTTTCTCTGCAAAA
>VZTQ01000495.1:43136-66863 GCA_013400755.1 Pelecanoides urinatrix
ACCTGTAGACATTAGTGTTGTCAGAACTGTACTTTTGAACTGAATCTTTTAAACATCCCAATCTATAATAATTCTCTGAATATTTTAACATAAAAAATTCTTCAAGTTTTTCCAGTCCTCCAGCAAATTTTTTTACAGAATACAAGATTCTCTGTGTTTGTAGAGCTTTTTCTGTTTGATGTGAACCAGAATCAACTGAAAAAGAGATTTGGAAAATATTTCTAAGGTGGAAAATTGATCTGTATTTAATGATGATACAAAGTAAATCACAAAAAATGGAGTGTAGCAACCAAGCTGCCACACTTGGGTCTGAAAGAGTGGGAGAAGTCAGTGACAAAACCAGTATCATCCAGGAAAAAAATGACGATGCCGCTGCCTGGGTGTAAGGTTAGAGGAAGAGAAGGAAAAGGCCCTGAACCTTCTGTAAACAAAGTAGATATTCTTTGGGAGGATAAAACCCTCCTGTGAAAGGTCATGCAGAGATGCAGACCAGGTCTCACTTTAATTTGTTACAGTATGTTTATGAGACAACTGGTGGGGGAAGAATGCCATGGACTTTATTCAGAAACACGTATGTAGGTGACGAAGGGTATAAACAGCTGAAAAACAGGAATGAAAATGGGGAAAGAAAGTTCTCAGGCTTGGAAGCTGAGGATTGTGAGGAGAAATAATGAGAGAGAACTTAGGGAAATTGTCTTGCAGTGCATTGAACACTTTCTCCAGCTTTTGGAGCATTTTCAGGTCTCACCTGGTGAGTACATTGCTTACTACACTCAAATTTGGCTATAATCTGTCATTCTCAGTCGATGGAAAGGTTAGGTGAGAAGCTTAAGACTATTTATTAAAGAAAGGCACTGTATAGCCATCAAGTTTAAATAGCATCTTGTCAGAAAATATTGTAGTTATTTAGTTAAAAAAAGGTTGGGAGATGGCTAGACAATCAGTTTAAATTTCTTCTCTGGAATAGAAATCCACAAAATAGAATTAGAGGGAAATGTGCAGAAATGACCTAAAGCATTTTGCACTCAAGAGGTGAACCTTAGCTTTTGCGGCAACCAGATGGAGACACCTTGATCATTATAATCAACACGCTCCATTTGCTGCATTAAAAACAAGATAAATATTTAATCACAGTGCAATTAAGTCTGGATCAGTGCCATTAGTTTATAATGAATATATAGTTAGATAGAATCTAATACAGTACTAATTCGCTTATGAGCCAGGCTGAACAGATTTATTTTTTTTAAAAGCTGATATTTTGAGAATGTCAATGAGATGAAGGTGTGTGTAACTGCTAATTATTTTTACTACTTTCATGCATTAACTGGAATAACTTACAGCAATCAGTTAATATTGTCAATATTCCACGTAAACTGTGAATTGTGTTCTGCAATGCCTATTCTTTTCAGGTTAAAATAACCAAACAAATAGCAAGCTGTAAGTATAATAAATATTTGTTGATGCAAAATTCATTTGTATCCTAACAGCAAAATAGAATTAACAGTGGCAAATTCCAAAAGTAAATCGTATGAAATGTATTGATCTGTAGGAGCTATTGTGGTTTGGTTTTTTTCTTTTCCTCGTTGTTTTACAAATATTCAAGTATGCTGGGCAAACAATAATTTATTATACTTTGGAAGACTTGAAGGATGAGATAGTTCAAAATATATCAAATTCAACTTCCACGGGTTTTAGTTAAACTGAGAAAGTCCTATATTTTCTTTGCCATGTCATGATGCACCAGTATAATGGGAGTTGGCCCCTAAAATGTTTAGATATTTATATAAATTTTGAACCCTGAATGATTTTTAACGACAAAAAAAAAAAAAAACTAAAGAAAGAGCAGATACTGGACTACAACGTATTAATTTGTTACAGAAAATGCTTCATACTTAAGTGGCAAAACAAGCATGTTCACTAGAAGAAACCATTTTCATGATTACAGCCCCTTCTGGCAGAAGGTCAATAGCACATCTGCTGGGAACGCTCTCTTCAAATATCCTCAAAACCGTGCACTGCAAAGCAGGTAGCCGAGATGTAGCTGTAGTTTCAAGTAGTGAACGAACATGCTTCTCTTCAGACCCAGCTATGCCAAGAGTGATCTTGGGAAGTGGTAGTTTTCTTCTAAATACAGGTGAAATCTACAAAAAACTTGAGCAGAAGCTTCGTCTTAACCACAAAGGTGGTACACAGCCTCGAAGTACGTGTACTAGTGAGACCTAACTCCCTACGCTGCATTGCTGGAGTGGATATGCCATAGTTGTGTGTGTGAACTTATCAATAGGCTGAGACATAAGTATGTATTTTGGTATGATTTAATGATCCCCAGAACTCAGCAGATGCAGGATCATTTCTGTCAAGTTGTTAAAATGATCTCTGAAGTATCACAACTCCCACACAGACACACAGCTGGGGGCATTCAAAACCAGCCTCTGTGTCAGGGAAGCCTTGCACAATCATATTAAATTAATAGGCAAAGTAGTAAATGTGAGGAAGATCTGGGACCCTTAAAAGCTTTTGTTATATTCCTGCCCTTTTTGTGCAATAAACCAGTTTTCTGTCAGAACCTGTAGGGACATTCCTGCTGGCTTTGAACGCTCATTTGTGTGTTTCTGTGGAAGATGATCTTTTTCAAATAGGATTATGTTATATTTTGAATTTGTGTCTGCCAAACTTTGAAGTCTATAAGCTCACATTTGAAGGGGCACACCTTTCAAAAATCCATTTAATTATGTTTTTAAAAGGATGGTGAGGAAAGAAGAAGTTCAATATACTTCTGAAAAAGAGGTGGTCTCTCATTTATGCATATGTAGGTGGTACAAACACAATTTTTAACTGTATGGAGAAAACATACATATAAGTTAGAAAAGAATGTCAAATATAAAGATTCAGAGATTAAGTTTATCTCAAATATTTGTAGGATATCAATGCAGATTTTTAGTTATTCCCACAGCAGGATTCTTCAGCTTTCTTCTCAGCTTGCACGAACTGATGAGCAGCAGGGACAAGGTGTTGGATTACCTGGACACTGAGTCTAATTCAGTTTGATAGTCCTTAACTTCTTCACCATGGGAAGCTTGTGCCATTCTGCTAGCTCCAGCAGCAAGGAGATTAATTCTTCTCTTCCCATAAAGATGAAAGAAGTCATATATGCCACTGGCTTCTTTTAGACATACTCATTTCAAAATAAAAGAGCTCTTGCTAGGTGAGCTCTGTCACAGCTTATTTTGAAGACTTTGCTTTGGCAGAGGAAGCATCTAAAGTATTATGTATTATCAAAACATAGGTGGGGGAAAACTTCAAACTACTGATGTTAAAACTGTGTGAGAGATCTCTGATGAAGATTTTGACTTAGCAGAAGGGGAAAAAAAATTATTTGACTGACATTCATGTAGAGCCCAGAGGGACTTAAGAAAAGCCAGTGGTGTGAAGGCAAGCAGCTAGAGAGTATTTTTCTTTTATAATGAAATGCAAAATCATTTGGTATCTATTATTAGTTTGATGATAACTCTGATATTTGTTTTGATGGGATTTGGAGCTTACTGTATCACCAGACTAACATTATCTGTTAGTCCTACTTCAGTAATATTCCACAAAACAAATGAAGCAATTAGTTTTGTAGCTAACAGTATCTTCATCTTGATGTATATCAAGGTCAATGTCTAATTTAACATTTTTTATTGAAGTTGCATTATTTCTACATGAAGAGAAGATGGATAGATAGATACCATCAAAACTGTTAACATTTGTATTGCACTGCCTTTAATTTTACTTTTTAAAATGTG
Source organism: Pelecanoides urinatrix (assembly GCA_013400755.1). Classification (NCBI taxonomy): domain Eukaryota; kingdom Metazoa; phylum Chordata; class Aves; order Procellariiformes; family Procellariidae; genus Pelecanoides; species Pelecanoides urinatrix. The sequence goes on from VZTQ01000495.1 coordinate 46,922, forward strand.
ATAATATTTGGCATGTGTCACTCCATTGGAGTATATTTTTTTCCTCTTTACATTTTTCATATTCCCCATTTAATCTTGTCTTAGTAAGAGATGATGGGATTTGATTTTTGATCGTCTTCCTGTTCTAGCACAGCAGCAAGCACACTTGAGCGTGGGGAATCATTGAGGAAGATGTGACTGATGTAGAGTTCTTGTTTAACTACATCACCTGTAACTGCCTGGTATTTTTGAATGTCTTTCCCACCAAAGCAGCAGCCGATTTTATATTTGGCAAAAAATGCTTACACTGTTTGCTAGAAACATGAGAAATGGCTTGTTCTACAGATGACTATCACTGAATTGGGGATTCATAAGAGAAAGAGTCATTGAGGGGGCGTTGGTTGTTTGCTTTTTCTTCCTGTTATGGCTGATATTTCAACTACTTTCTGATTTCTTGGATTTTACTAAGCTAATGCTACACAACTCCACTGTTAGTCATCATACTTCAAAGTTGGCCTTTGTCATATTTTAAAGTCCTAGGTAAAGATTTATCAGAAAAATATCTGGCATAGTGCCTGTAGACTTCTTGATAATGCACCTCAGTGCACTGTACAAAGTCTTGCATGTGTTCATTGTGTTGCTGACCGTCTGCCCAGCCTGCCCTTTCAGACAGGTTCTGTGTCGGTCCCTGATGAAGTTTTCACTGGCGCTCCAACTGAACTCATGTACGGCTCTTGCTGTCTTGGAGTGGGAGGGCTGCAGTGCTTCATCAGCAATGCACTGGAAACATAACATTTTTCTTTTTTTGTTAAATTCTAATGCATCCTGGACATTTGGAGGGAACAGTAATTTGTGTCATACCTCACACGTACAGATACAAACCTAAACAGATAAAAAGCCTTGACAGAGACTAGAGTTAGTCTACCACCAGAGTAACTCTACCACCCCCCTCTCAGGAGGGACACTGTATGGGCATCAGGTCCTCAGCATCAGCCCTTCTGATCTCTTGCTCTTCAGATCCCTTCCCATTGCACTGTGTAGCTTGCTCATGTAGATACAGACAGTCTTCAGTAAAACTAAGTAATTGAAATGAGAACAATCAGAATTTTGGGTAATGACATTCACATACACATATTTACATGTGCTTTACACTTGTCAATGTTTCTGGACTTTTTTGCTTATTTATTTGGCTTTTTCTCAAAAATGGAAGACCATGCAAAAAAAAAAGAAGCCCAAAATAAGTACTTTTTCTCCAGACTGTCAGGGGAGAAGTGTAGGAGGGTATTTGGACACTTCTTTCTATTACTTCAAAAGAATTTGAATATCCTACAAGACAAAATGAAGTAACAGTCTTCCTAAATAGGCTAATTCACTCTTTGTATATATTATCATTGTCAAAAATTACATTCTTACTGGTGAAATGATGCTTTCCTTGCTTTTCTGGCTTTTCTTGCTATAGACAAACTAATGGTTTCTCTCAAACATGTAATTACCACTTCGGTATTGCATTATACAGGATTTTATTTTTACAATGTTTTAGTTGACTATACTTATCAAAGAAGTAAACAAATAACATGGTTCTGCCTTGAGCCCCTTCGCAACTCTAGTGAGGATGCATTTGTTTGATTTATCCATCTATAAAATCTCAGACATTTTAGTAAGAGCATCTAAAAAATTTAAAACCTGCTGTGCTTTAAGTTAACTTTCAATATTTTTTCAAAAACAGCATGGGATTTCAGTTGAATAACAGAATGATGTATTTTGGACTACACTTACTATGTTGGCTAATACTACTGGAACCGCACAAAGAAGGACTCAAAAGAGCAGCAAAGTGAATAGATCTATTAACTTCTAGTGCACAATTAATCTTGTTGACATTATTTTATATGAACATGGATAAAAATGCCTGAAAAGCATACTATTGAATTTCACTGCTCATTAATATTGATCAAATGTTGTTGTTCTCTTTGTGTTGGAAGCCACTTAAAGATTACCTGCAAAGGTATTACAGTGCTATTGATTTAAATAAACAAATCCCTGAAGTCCACTGTTTTTTGAAAATGAGTTGACAAGTTTGGTTTTCTATTTTTTTAGTAAAGAAGGATGGTTTTGAACTTGCTGCTATAGATCTGAGTAACCGAGAATATTAATCAGATTGTGAGAGAATTAATTATCCACCATTCAATACAATGTTATTTAAAAGCCAATACATCCGTATGGAAGTTGGTTGGGACCTCTCATCATCTGGCAGCAGTGTCTAGATCTTACATACCATTTTTGACACTTAAATGGAATGATGGCAGGATTAGGGCCCAGATCCTTCAAACCTGCGTAACTTGCGTCAGGGATCCTGTAGACTCAGTAAAAATAAAAGAGTCATGTGCTTGAAGGTTCGTGCAATTTAAATATCCTGAAGATGTGTGAACTCGTATGATCTCTGGCGAATTGGGAGAAACAAGGTACGATGGTAAAGGGTTTTTAAAGTTTCAAACATTCATTCTTGTAGAATGCAGATGAATCTAACCCATGTCTTTTTTAGGAAATGAATGTTAACTAGTGAAAATATAGGGAAGAAATTTTTTACAATGCGGGTGGTGAAACCCTGGCACAGGTTGCCCTATGGTAGATGCCCCATCCCTGGAAACATTCACGGTCAGGTTGGACGGGGCTCTGAGCAACCTGGTCTAGTTGAAGATGTCCCTGCCCATGGCAGGGGGGTTGGACTAGATGACCTTTAAAGGTCCCTTCCACCCAAACTATTCTATGATTCTATGAAAATCAGATGATTGTTGTTTACTAGTTTCAGTGCCTTTAATTAGGATGTTTCATTGCTCTCAAAATTATTTTTGAACTACCAGTTTCTATTAACAAAAAAAAATGCAAAACAAAATTACTCAATATTTAGACTGAAAAATACTACTATTATATATCTGTGACCAGATAACAACTATAATCAGGCAAAAAAAGTGTTCATATTGTGGCTGTGCAGTTTTTTTTCAGTAGGAAGGCATTGTAGAAGACTAACATTAGTTAGAAATACTGGCATGCAGCAGTATATTTATTACTGTGCACCTCAAATGACCTTTTAAGCCTTTGTTCTTTGGACTGATCTGAGAAAATGCAAAATCCAAAGAAAATCAATGAAAGTATGCTGAACATGTACTTAACAAACCATATGGAGAAGGCAGCAAGCAAAATGAGAAAGTAATTATTAAAAGATTTATTGTTCTTGGAAGATTAGAGATCTACTTGCATAGAAATAATTAACATATGATGCTACCTGCCGGTACTCCCCAAACTACTACAGCACTATGATAGAGACTTGAAAAAAAATACACAGCTCATGTTCATTGGGAGACCAAAAGTACAAATTATTAAACAAGTTTCTTCCCAAAATGTTACAGAGGAGAAATAACATGAACGGAATCTGTTATTCTTGAAAGCTGTGAGCCTTCCTCAATCTGTTAAAGGGATGTTGTATGTTGTCTGGAATTAAGAATGTAGTGTACCATTACATTTAAAGTGTAATTCAGAATGTGGATGGGGAAAGGCAAAAAAGGCAACAGCCAGTCTCCTCCTTTCCATCTTCATGATTTTTGCCTTTTGTTACTACTAATTGCATTTAGAATAAGCTGGTATATATTCATGTCTTTTCTTTATTGGGTTCAATGAGACATATCCCATGTTTAATGATGCACACAAGCGTAGCTTCTGCAGGATTGTGTCCTGGAATAGGCTGATGACGTAAGTTATAATAGAAATGTGTAAATGGATAGTTTCTCAAATTGCTATAAGTACCCGGGCAATTATAACTGGGGAGTGTGTTCTGACATCCTTGTCATTTTGTTAATTTTTATCTTTTGCAAATTAATATTTTCTTAGTGTAGTTTTCACTAACGTGATGTTCTGAATGAATGCTGTTGTTGTGAACATCTGTCAAGCCTTGGGTTTGTAATTGAAAACATAAACTAATAGGCAGACCCTCAGAAAAATTAAACTTACAGCTCTTTTAAGTTTAAATCATTCAATTCCCAGGGCTGATTGTCATTAAATTATGCTGTGGAAAGAAGTTCTTTTTGTTTTGGTTTCTTTTGAAATGCAATTTTAAGTGGGTGAATAATTATGACATTGCATTTCAATAAGTGAAGATTGACACCTTTCTGTGTACATGACAGAGGTTGCAATAACATACTTTATACTAATTGACAAATCTTTTCACACACAAACTTGTGCATGAGGCTTTCCAATCAATGACTACCAGTTCTTTAAAGTGAGATTGGAAAAAAAATTGAAAATCAAAATACTAAAGTATTTCCTTCCAGTAGGAGGTAATGTTACAGGTAGTATTAGTAAGATAATAAGATGTAAAAGGCTTTTAACATGTGCCATTAAATGAATAAACTTTAGACCTCAATTCAAAAGATGCTATTATTTGAAGGTATGTATAGTCATTGCAAGCCTAACAAATTAGATCTCACTGCTGAAATTTTAGGTATCCTAGCATGTGGTTAGCTGGGAGAAAAAAAAATCTAGTCAGAAGATCTTTTTGAAATCAGCTTGAAGTGGATGTGCTAAAAAGGCACTCAATGAAAAAGGAATAGTTGGTTTAGAGCTGTTAACTGCTGGCCCAGATAGTCACGTATTCAGAAAGTCACCCAAAACCATAGCAAAGAACTCCTCAAACTACTAACTTGACATGTAGTGATTATTCAGGCATATTGTACATGTCACTCTGTACATGATAGGCACATTTGATTAATACATATTTCCTCAGTAGTATAAAAGTTAGAATGCCTGTTATCTTTAATAGGAGAGCAAGATTTAGCTTCTCTGTCTCCTGTCTTCTCTTACATTAAAAAATAATGTTGTGATTAATGACTAGTGACATGCTTCATATTTTTTCTTGTTCATAAAAATCTGTGCTGGCAAGTTATCTGAACTAAGTGAAGGGTATGTTTTAGTGGGTTAGTGGAATATGAAGGTCTACATAAGCAATTTTATTTCTTTAATGAACGCATATAAATGACTGAAATTATTATGGTTGTTATTATATGTATGTATGCTTCTCGGTTTTTTTCCCCTCTCTCAGGACCCTGCCTTCCAAATCCATGTCATAATGGTGGGATATGTGAAATTAGCGAAGCGTACCGAGGCGACACATTCATTGGATATATTTGTAAATGTCCAGAGGGATTTAATGGAATTCACTGCCAGCACAGTAAGTTCCACATGGTAACTTTTATTGTATTTATAGATAGGAGCCTTTTTATTGCTTGCAATTTTGAGGATTAATAACGGATCTGCTTTTCTGAAGTGTATCAGTCTTTGGCCTTTATATTATGAGCAAGCTAATACTACTGAATACTACCACTAGCTTCAGAAAATGACCTTACTTCCAACTTAGTGAACACAACAGTGCATAATTTGCTATGCATATTCTAGAGCATGGTAAATCCACGTTTATCATTGATTTAATGGAAAAGCATATTTGAAATAGTAGGGATCTCTTCTTATCTTGGAATTGTTTGTGGGCTTGTTTTGATTAATGCTAGACAAAAGTGGATAGAATAGCTGAAAATAAATTTGTGAATAAATACGTCTTGTAGATCTTTCTTTACCTATGCATTTATAAATTATGACGAAATGTTTTGAATCACAATACTTAAATTCAAGGGTAGAAGTTCCAGACTTAAATGGGATGTACTGTTAATCCTGTTTAAAATACAGTATCTGGACCTCTTTCTAATCATTATTATTTATTTGAAAAGTTTTTCCTGGTTTCAGGTCAGATTGGGAACAGCAGGTTGGTACCCTAGTCTTAGAATGTGTAGTTACAGAACTGAGAAGTAGCCATATGGAAAGAAAATCTTGAGATCTTATGGGGGGATTATATACTAAGATCTACACTTCACTAACCAAAAATTTTAAGAAGTAAATAGATGTTCCATTTTTTGTGCTCATACTGAAAATTACAGGTCCATGTTTCTCCAATTAATGTCATCAGAAGTTCTGTGATCAAAACCCAGAGCTATGCATGTTCATCTGCGAGTGACTGATTGGATCATATTCTAACCTATAGTCATAATCTGCATTATCTATTTGTCACTTAAATAGAAGCTGTGTTTTTTTCATATGTAAAACTCATTTAGAACAACTACTTGCCTAAGGAGAAACTCGTGTGCCAAATATGTGTTTTATTTTGTGCAATAAAGCACAGCATGATTCTTAAAATCTCATCTTACTGATGCATTTGGAAGCCAACTGTTACTCAGTTAGAAGGTTAAAAACTCAAACAAACAGTCAAGAACACAGTTCCATTTGCACATAAAAGATAAATCCACTCATTCAAATCAGAGTGAATAAATGCTGAATCCAGTCTACCTTAATTAAGTGCTCCATTTAGATACTTGTCTATAATTTGAAGTGTCAAGGAATCAATACAGTCCAACTCAGATAACTACTTATGTTCATTATGTCCCTTATATACTCAATGGAAGGTGTCTCCAAAGACCTGAATATGGATATTCAATTTCCTTAACTTTCACCACTCTCTCTCAGTTAGTAACATAGGCAGTCCCACTAACTTAATCTAGTTGAATTATGTGTCTACCTCTTCCACTGGGAACATGGAAATGTTGGATATTATCCACTCCTTTGGGATCTGTTCTGTCTAGCCCTGATTCTGGGGATGGCCGTCTAGTGGAGCTGACTGCCAGCAACAGTCATACTGACTTCCCTTTGTTTTAATGGTCATATCATTAGAGCACTCAGGGGCCTGAGTGTAATCATGATGGCAAAGAATAGTCATTGCCAGCCTTTAAATCATATAGCCAGGAGTCTCAAGACCAGGAGAGCAGGCAAGATATGTCTAGCTGTAACTCAAGAGTTATAGCAGCTCAAAAATTGTACCTGGGCTCAACTGTGAGTACCTTCTGGTTGCCGACCCTGTTCCTTGTACTTGCATGCATTGTACGTAAGTCTGTCACCTGGTAAGTGAAGCAAAAGTCATTGGAGAGTGGAAAGACAGGAAACTGTACCTTCATCCCCGTGACTGATGTAAGTGAGGGTACAGGCAGACTGCTTCTGTGTGCCACTGATATCCAGTCATGTGGAGGAGATCATGTGAAAACATCCTCATGTGGCCTAACGTTCTCAGGCACACTCCATCATGAGACCTGTCAGGTAGACAACCTGTGACACACAACGCTTCTCCTTCCATTAAATGTCGAAGAGGTGACCTTTGTTAAGGGTGCAGTGAAGTGAATAACCACGAATTTTCATCAAGGAAAAGACATGCTTAACATGTGCTGTCTGGAAAATATCTCTTGTTACCTAATTCATGAAAAAAACATACAGTAGTGCATTATAGAGTGATTCATCATAGTTGTTTGCTGGGTCCCCAGTATCCTTTTAAAAATATTCAGGTATGTAACAGTTAGCTAATGATCCTGATAATCAACAAAGTGTATTTATACCAACTTCAGAATAATGTAGAGCTCTCACATGGGTGACTCAGCTTCAGTGTGGGGAGACTAGAACCCAAGAAGGCAGCTGAAGTGATTTGATATAAGACAAGTTTATGTGAACAGTTACTCTTTGGGTGACAATAAAATTCAGTCCTTTTCAGATAATCTGACTTAAGATGTGATAATAAATAAATCATATACAATGTATAGGTGTTCAGAGGGTCTCTAAGGATGTCGGCTATGAGAAGCAGTGGAGGAGGTCTCTGCAGTCAAGAAGTATGGGACTTCCAGTGGTGGATTTAATATAACTCTATTACATAATATCACTTTAGCTCACTTCACAAAGTTCCTTTGATATAAATTCCTCTGCTTCATAAAGTTTAGCAATTCAATTCTGAACTCACTGTAGATCAATTAAGAAGTCTGTCAAAGTAGTTCCATCATGAAAGGTGAATTAAAATGACCTCATTGCAAGACACATATCTTCATCTAAACTGTTAAGATTTCCAAAAATCACATTATACTTATCTTGTACAAGGGTTTTTATCTTGGATTTCTTTCATGTCTAATATGCTGTTGCTAAATCAATTAAGCTAGGTGATTGATTTTGCAGTCGAGATACATTCCCAAAGCTGGTATTCTGTCATTCACATCAACAAACATTCTGTCAATATTTCTGAGATTCTTTGACCTTTTACCCATGTAAATAATTAATATGTAAATTATGAAAGAGATCATTAGCAATTTCACTGACTGTATATTCTAGATTTATTGCAAAACTGATATTAATTGGCAGTGGTTGTCTGAAAAGATTCTGACTCCCCAGTGGCAAAAAAGGAAACAAAGTTTCCCGTTTCAGTGCTCATAAACTAATCAATGTTTGGATAGGAAAGTCTTCCTCAGGTAGAACCTGGGCAATTTTTTGTGGTGATACCTAAGAACAATATGTTCTTTAAATATTCTTCTGTTATCCAAGAGGCATTTACTTATCTGTGTGGTATGAAGATTCTTCCCAAACCCTGTCCAAGTTGCAATTTGTCATGCTGGTAATGGACAGCAATCTGGCTTTCAAATATGCTATTGACGGTATCTAGCAACAAGGAGAGGGGAGTTGTTTGCAAGAACTACCATGAGGCAAGGCAAGTCTCCCTATGGTCTTACTACACTGAGAAAGCAGCTCTTCCAGGGAGTAACTTGGAGCACTTAAATTCCTGAAAATAGCATACAACTCATGCCCGGAAAGACTAGGGCATACTCTGTGGCGATGATGCTCATTCATAAGAGCAGCAAATCATTTTGTTCCTGTAGGATCACTTTGACCAAAAGTTATGTAAATACATGTCCTTGTCATTCACCAGAAAGAAGCATGTAATCATTGGGTGCGTTATAATTCCCTTTTCTTTAACCATGGACTTCAAGAAGGTTGATCTTCCGAGATCTTTCTGGCTTTTATTGAAAAAGGACTACTGCTATTCATGAACCAGCATCCATTGTTAAACCATTATCAACCTCACTAATCACTCTTCATATGACAGAAGAAAGTGCTGGACAAATAGTTGCTGTTCAGATAATTAATGTCTTCATCTATATATAGAGGGATTATACTGTCACCTATTAAAACAGCCTAGAAATAAAGTTCTGCAAAACAAGTCAAAATCCATGGAAATAACCAGAAGACTGAAACAGGCAGTTTTTCCACCAAAAAAAAAAATCCATAATGTTGAGAGATATAGACAATATGCATTATTGTGCTTATCAGATAGAGATTGCCTGCTGAAAAAATAGGAAACTATTAGTAGCAATATATGTCAAAGTGTGGGTTACTGACTGCCACTCAACTAAATGAAATGGCACAGAGATCCAACCAAAAAATCTAGTTTGAAACAATGAAGAGTTCAGATTTAAGAGTTTGATTTGGTTGTGGGTTTATATTCTGAGGTTCTTTAGCTCTGTGAGCCATAACTAAATATCTTGTGTACCAAGAAGAATAAAGGTTATTAATCAAACACATTTAATAATGTAAGCAAGCCCTTCCCAATGTTTCTACAGAGTTCTCTGCTTTCTCCGACATACGTGCTCTGTGATATTCACATCTGCTACGTTAATGTATTGGGAAATTGCACAGATAGGGGCCATATGGCAGAGCATCAGCTCACATTTTGATAGTACGTTCAGGCATCATCCTAACGACCCATAGGGCAGTGGCTTTTAACTGTGGGGATGCAACTGTAAAGGCCAGTGGCCATGCATTTCTGGCCAGTTGACATGATCCATAATCTACAGTTTTAGCTCTACCAACAAATTCAAATCCTAGTAACTTTTCCATCTGCTAGGAAAAAATATATGTGAGGAAGCTGTAGAACATCCCATGGCATGGATTTTGTGTTTTCCAATGAGCGAGTACTCTTGCTAAACCATTCTTGGCTGCAGTTTGGTGGTAGCGCACTTCAGAAACCATTCCCCACAGGTGGTTTTCATGCAGCTGTCTTGGTTTGGAGGCTAAAACCAATTATATCTTGCTCAGATGCAGCTTGTTCCAAGCCAGCAAGCCCCCTAACTGAGCGGGCAAATTTAATGTACTAGAGTGGATACAGTTGCACCATACCAGGTGTTCATCCCATGCTTCTGCTGATGAACACTCACTATGGCTTCTCTTTCAATATCTGTTTGGGCTTGGGGAGTTCTAAATCTAACCCAGGTGTTCCTTTTTATTTGGGGGTTGGGGCATTCATTGTAATTAGCTGTATGCATAGTTTTAAAAAATTAGACTAGCAATAAGTTATATAATGTAGTAGCAATAAGCTATATAGTATAATAGTAGTAAGTTACATGTATAAGTATGTCTTAGGGAGCTTATTCATCTAAGCATTGTTGAGCTGAAATCTGAAAACTATTCCTGTGTCCGACCACTTGCTTAGATAAGAAATGAAGGAAGAGAGATGTACCATTGCTCACTTGGGAATCTTCTAGAATTTTGCTTAATTAAAATGTAAGAGAAAGTGGGTCATTTGAAAGACGTCTAAGAGAGATCACTAATAAGGAAGAAAAAAGCAAATAACCAGTAAAGGCTGTTGGAAGAAAAGTCAATAAAATATTGTTCCTAAAATGGCGACTGCGTAAGAGGGCAAAAAGTGGAGTACAGAAATGCCAGAACCACCAGGTGTGGAAGCACAGCAAATGTTTGCCCCATTCACAGGAAAACTTTAGTGTGAAACTGCCTGGAAAAACAAATGCTCTAATGAGCATAAAAAATGATGGGTTTGTCAGTTGAAAACAGAGAAAGTTTTGATGATGACTCTTTTTACAACAAACATGTGGTAAGATAGAACAACAATTTGTTGTTGTTGTAAGAGTGACAACAAATTTTGGGCTACTAGAAGTAGGAGTTTATTTTCCTTGAAATCCAAACAAGTATCTTGGTTAAAGCAGTAGGTGACTGAGATAAGACTACCTGATGCCCAGAGAGAAAAAGCATTAAATCTCAGGTAATAGACCAACACTGGATGCTTCACAGGAGGGGTCAAGACACCCCCACCATGAAAAGAAGGGACATAATTTGTCCCCTAATTGAAGATTTTATTTCATTCTGTAATAGCCAGAGATTGGCTTAAAATCCCAGGTAGGAAGTATAATATCCCCTCCAATTATGTTTCACTCTTGTTAGCATTTGCTTATGTAGCACTGTTTATTCCTCTCATTCATACACACTTCCAATAGCTTTTTTTCCTTGAATTACTGACCTTAACAACTTCCTGATGCATTCAGTTTCATAGTCTAATTATGCTGTATATTGAAAAAAATCCCTTTTCAATTTCAAACCTGCTGTCTTACAGCATCTTTAAATGTTTCTTTCTTTGTGTATTGTAAGACTAGATGAAAAGCAGTCTTTGAGTGCCTTTTCTATGCCACTTATTATTTTGCATACATTTGTCATGCTCCCTCTTATTTTTTCCTATGCAAACAGTTCAAATTGTTTGCTTTTCTGTTTCACATGAGAGTTTTTCCAGGACTTTTAAACCATTTCTCCATGGCCTTCTGAAAACTCTTTGTTCTGTGGCATATTTTACTGCAACAGCAACCTATACTGAAGACAAAGCTGTACCATTTATCTGGTAGAAGATCCTTACAGTACTTTCTATATGCTTTATGCAGCATTTTGTTGGAAGTTTCTTTTCGATTTTTCCTGTTTTAACCAGAAATGGATGTTGAACTAAGGCTTTTATTAAGCTGCCTTCTTTGATGCCTAAGTTCTTTCATAACATGTCATAGTGGGAGGGAATAGATCTTCCCGATTGCTTTGGGGTTTTATGGGGATATTGAACAGAGGGGTGGATTTCTTATGACCTGTACACTGACTGAACTATACAATGAATGGTACTTTCAAGAAGATGTGTGTTTCTATGGTATAAAAGTCATTTAGGTTGTCAGTAACCATTATAAACATCTTTTGTAGGAGGGTAAGTCTCTTTTGCCCTAATTACTGTCTCTCTTAAGGATTAGTACTATTGTGAAAGAAATTAATGTTCCAAAAATACATGAATTTCTTTTTGATTGTCACAGAAATTAAATTTGTTCATGTTCTGCATTAAAAAGATAACATATGGAGATATTTTGCACATACAAGTTCCTCTTTATATTTGAATTAATAATAAATACTGAATTTAAAATTATCTCTTTAAATTCAATAATAGTTATCCCATTGTAATATCAACATCACACATTCTGTTTTATAATATAAATATTATAATATGCCTTTTCAGTAGGTTTCCTCAGAATGAGAATAACTGTTTATATTCCTGAATACATTACGGAAAAATACTAGCAATGAGTCTTGCTAATGCTGCATGAAAACACTTTTACAAAAAAAAACCCCACAAAGATTCCCTTTTAGATGTTCAATAACTAGACTGCTTTTTGGAAAGCAATGTGTAAATGGTCTTACATGGCTTTGTGAAATGAGAATGTGGAAGAATATATGGATTTTGCTGTTACACTAATTTTGTAACATAACTACTGTAAGAAAATTATGAGTAGTTTCAGTACTTATTTCAGAACTTTATTCAGAACTTACTTCAGTTCTTCATTAATAGACAGGGAACTGGACACTATGATTCACTTGGTGTCTTCCACTCCTACTTTCATGGCTTGTTTTTTTCCTTCAGCTTTCATACCAGAGTTTGGAGTTTATATTTGTTGCCTATAATGTCTCATACTTAAACAGACAGGGTATTTCAGATAAAGGCATGATGACACACTCATCATTCAAACTTCAGTTTACATCAGTAGAAGGTTTTCTTGGATAAGAGCAGCAACAACCTATTCAGTATCTCTTGATGTGTTATACTCATTCTTTATCACTTAATACTGCATTATTTGATGCAATATCTACTATATAAATATTTTCAGTTTTCTTCAAGATTATGCATTCAAAGAAGCAAAAGCTATTATCTGGGACCTCAATGTCATTTTATTCTTTTGTGTTCTCCTTTTTCGGGTTCCCTTTTATACTTACCAAAAAATACATGTTCATTTCAATTCTGTTACGAAAAGTGGTACAGGATTGTTTTCCTCACTGGAAAAGGTCATTTTGTAGTATCTAAACGCTCTTCTTTCCTTCCCTTTTCAGAACTTTAGTCAAGAAAATAAGCATTTCTTACTGCTTTGCTTTCTGTATTTCGTTTCCCAAATACAATATTCTGGTTTTGGCAGCTTTCCAAACCTGTTACGAGCATCCAGTTTCTTTTGTTAGTCTTAGCCTTCTCCATGGGAATGCTCTCAATGCTCTCTTAGCAAGGATTTGGCATAGAAAAACTCTGCAAAGGAAAACAGACTTTAAATGGAGTAACAATTATTGGAAAACCTAAACTCACCTAGTTTGTTAGTGTGGTCCTTTAAATAGCATTACTGATCCTAACTGATTTCTGTTATTGTAAATTTTACCTTCACATTTGTCAGTTTGACAAGCAATATACTTTGTGAATGAACCTGCTTTCCATCTCTTTATATGACTTCATCTTTCTAACAGTCAAAGAATGCTTGTTACTGAGAGCAATATCCTTGGCTTTCAGTATGGCCATAAGCCCATCATAAGCTTTGAACATGAGTTTCTTTGACACATTCTTTGAGATGCTAAGTGACTTATAACATTGGACTGTTCCCAAATTGTCACTTACACAACTTTTCTTCAACAAAGTGCATCAAGAAGAAACTCTTAAGACAGCGTCCTAAACACATTATTACATCAGTACGGAATTATTGTTGTTGAATGTGTTAATATTTGCTACTCTGACCTAGTAGATGATATAGATCATGGAATCATAGAATCGTAGAATGGTTTGGGTTGGAAGGGACCTTCAAAGATCATCTAGCCCAATCCCTCTGCCATGGGCAGGGACATCTTTCACTAGATGATGTTTCTCAGAGTCCCATACAACCTGACCTTGAACAATTCCAGGGAAGGGGCATCCACAACTTCTCTGAGCTATCTGTGCCAGTGTCTCATCACCCTCATCGTAAAAAATTTCTTCCTATTATCTAACCTAAATCTGGTCTCTTTCAGCTTAAAGCCGTTGCCTCTTGTCCTGTCACTATGGGCCCTGGTAAAAAGTCTCTCTCCATGTCTCTTATAAGCCCCCGTTATATATTGAAAGGCTACAAAAAGATTGACAAGAAGGTCTTCTCAGAGCCTTCTCTTCTCCAGGCTGAGCATCCCCAACTCATTCAGGCTTTCTCCATAGGAGAGGTGTTCCAGCCCCTTGACCATTCTCATAGCCCTCCTGTTAAGAAGGAGCCATTCTAACAGGTCCATGTCTTTCTTGTACTGAGGACTCCAGAGCTGGGGTACTCAGGTGGGGTCTCACGAGAGTGGAGGGGGAAAATCACCTCCCTTGACCTGCTGGCCATGTTTCTTTTTACATAGCTCAGGATACAGTTGGCTTTCTGAGCTGGCATCACACATTGCTGGCTCATGTCCAATTTTTCATCCACCACTACCCCCAAGTCCTTCTCGGCAGGGCTGCTCTCAATCCCTTCATCCCCCAGCCTGTATTGATATTAGGGGTTGCCCCAACTCAGGGGCAGGACTTGCACTTGGCCTTATTGAACTTCATGAGATTCACATGGGCCCGCTCCTCCAGCCTGTCAAGGTCCCTCTGGATGGCATCCCTTCCCTCAAGCATGCCAACCGCACCACTCAGCTTGGTGTCATCTGCAAACTTGCTGAGGGTGCACCCAATCCTACACAAGAGAACAATCAATGAGCCACAATAGAATTATGGATGGTTAGAGGAAGAACACAGGAAAACTGGAGCTGAAAAAACATCTGATCTCTGTTACTTCTTCCCACTTTTTATACCTATTTAGGTAGACACAGGAAATGATAGAACAATTTCAGCCATTGTGATGGTTTAGGATCAACACAGCTACAACAGAGCTTTAAAGGAAGGATTGCTTTCAGTCTTTGTAATGTTCACAGGTTCATTACAGATATACCAGCACATTTCTGTGAGGAAGATAATGAAGATAAATGAAATAATGAAATGAAATCTTGAAATGAAATCTCATTATTTAATGAGTCAAAACTTATCATTTAGAATTTTGTCACACAGTGGCACAGTCTGATCCATCTGTGTACGAAGCAGCTGTTAGAAAAAAGATGAGTTTTGTAATTTAGATCTTTTTCCTGTTTTCTCTTTTATTGTTCTGTTGCTGTAAGAACTACTGTGCTCAACCATCTGTGTGTGTAGGTGTGTCAAGGATGCGGAATTAAAATATTGTATTTGTGTTAGGAACTCATGCTGGCATACAGCTGTATGCAGTCCCCTATTACTATATAGAATATTAATATTTCCACTGTTCATTGAGCTAGTTGAAAATTATATGACTGACTTTAATGTTTGGAACTTGAATAATTCACATAGCAATTTTTCTAAAAATTAAAGAAAGAAAAAAATTTAGTCATCTCTTGTTTTTAAACTACAGACCAAGTGAACAGTTTGAAGAAGCCAAAGAACTTTTCAGAAGGAAGATCCAGAAATATATTCAGTACTCTAGCTACTCTTTTGAAATCATAAGCAGTATTTATTCGTGTGGATACACTTTTGAGATCAGTGGGTTTATTTTTAAGTAAGCGGTATACAGAGGGAGAGAAGGATATAACATCAGACTCATTACCTATGTGTTCAAAAATTGAAAAAACAGTACTTGGACTTGAAGCTCAATGTAATGAGGTAATAGTCTAATTGTGTATACCAATCTGCATTACATATGTATTCCCTTTGTATTCATAAAATATCTCAAGCAAAACTCATGGTGCTGTCACATTTGCATATGAATATCCAGGATATTCTTCTAGCTTGCATTTATTCTGATGTGTTAGATAACATACAGTTATTTCTGTAGGGCATCTGAATGAGTGTTTTAGTTTGAATCAGGAGTGCATTTTTAAAGAAAATCTCTTGATCATCTCCACTTACTCTGCTTTGCTTCACATGACGGCAGTTTCAGAGCACAAGAACTGGATCCCTTTGAGATGAAAATAATCTAAAAGAAAATAGTCTGGTAATCTAAAATTCCTCGTGTACACACTAGGAATTGACATAAAACATTCCAGTGGGTAAATGGGCATTCTGTCTACCCAGCCAGCCTAGAACTTGTACAGAGAAAAGATCCCTGAGATAGGTGTAGGGAAACGCAGACAACTCTAATCATTTCATTCTACGACTATAATTCTGTAAGACCGTACTACTTACAAATATAGACATAACCTGTCTGTGCCTATGTTTTTCTCCAAGTACACTGAAAACAATGAATAGATCTTGTTATCTTCCTTTTTTTATGACCTGTTACTATCTGATATCACAAGAGGCACTTGGTTTTCTGCAGTCTCACGATCTGGCCTGAATTTTGTTTAATCCTCTAGTGTGATTGCTTGATAGTGCCAAAAATGATGGTGCCCAGCTTCCCTGAGAATATATTCCCACCCTATTTCAGTGTGAATCATCTCACCAGCCTTGTCTGCAAGTATGCAACCTAGCCACAAGAAGAGATTTTCTGTGGGATCAGATCACTGAATGTGGCCACATAGTTGCTAGGTCCTAGAGAAGTGGGGAGACAGGAACGTGCAGAGGGACATAAAAGGTCGAACTGGCAGCTCTCCATTTCTAACAGATTAGATATAACATTGAAACTGATACACCCCCTTTTGGTGACTGCTGTTAATAAGAGCAAAGATACTCCTAAAGCTATCCAGAGATGCTGATTAGTTCATACTCTAATTGTCAGTAGTTGCTTATCATTTCAGAAGGAGTTCTGCTGGGATCTGTGCTTGGCCATGAACAAGCAAAAATTATAGCATTCAGGAATGCTTACTCCCGTTCAACAAAGCATTAATGTTGTGTGGTCCAGATGTGTATGCATTACACCTTAAAAGAGAATTTAAATTCCTATTTACCTGCAAATAATAGATAAGTTTTGTAATCTTGTGAGATTTCATTTTATCCTCAACACAAGTCAGTAAGGCATCTGGTTCTGAAAATGCTTTCTATGTGATCCTTTCGTGTACATAGCAGAGCTGTTTATGTGTACAATGATTATTCTCATGCAGTTTTTAGACTTTATTGAAAAGCAGTATTCTCTTCCAGTACCAGTAGTTTTCATTGTTGGAGAGAAATTAGTCTGCTCTTTTCTCATCCTTTCTATTTTCTTTGTCAGTCATACTTAATATTTAAGGGAGCTTCAGAATAAACTGCAGAAGACATACACCAAAATGAGAAAAAAGTAAAAGGTGAAAAGAACTTTTGACTGAATCTAACACTTAGAGTTTACAGTATTTATTTCTGACTTCATTATTTCAGTGCTCTAACAGAGGGAAAACCTCCTCCCTTTTCCCAGCAAAAATAAAGATCTCTACAGGGATTGTACCACCCATGGCTCTAAATTATGGTACAGATTATATGTATAAGATGGAAGACAATTCCTTAGCTGCAAAACATAGGTGTGGAAAATGCATAAACCTATTTGGATAGGTCTTATTTGATGTGATCATCAAGCAAAGGTGACATTGCCTGGGCCAACTGCCATAAATACAAGTTCCAGTTCTGAGAATTGTTTTTAGTGCAGGACATATAACTCTCTGTGAGTCATGAAGAACAACTGGGGTGTATGTGCCCTCAGATAATAGAGCTGTCAGTCACACGGAGACAGAAGTCACTGCAATAAATATTTCCCTTCCTGTACTAGACAGTCACTGGTAATGTGAGGAGACTACTTCATACACATTTTGCATCGTTTATGGAGAGAGACGTGGTCTTCCTTTTCACCTTTGCAGAGGAGACAATTACTGTAGTACAAAAGATAAAATGATTGATAAGTGGTTAGCAAATAAGTGTATTTGCTACAGATAATACATACTATATACATGGCATATATACCATATATCACAGAATCACAGAATTTCTTAGGTTGGAAGGGACCTCTGGAGATCACCAACCCCCATCCTCAAGCAGCAGGTTGCCCAGGACAGTGTCCAGTCATGTTTTGAATATTTGCCCAGATGGAGACTCCACAACCTCTCTCCAGTGTTTGACCACTCTCACTGTAAGAAAGTGTGTTTAGATGGAGTTTCCTATATGTTAAGTAGAGCTCATTGCCACTTCTCTGGTCAGTGGGTACCACTGAGGAGAGTCTGGCTTTTTTGTCTTCATTCCTTCCCATCAGATATTTATACACATGGGTAAGATTCCCCCGAGCCTCCCCTTCTGCAGACTGAGCATTCTCAACTCTCTCAGAATCTCCTTGTAGGTCAGATGCTTCAGTCCCTTAGTCATCATGGCCCTGTGCTGGACTGACTCCAAAAAGTCCATGTCTTTTTTGTACTGGGAAGCCCAGCACTGGACACAGCACTCCAGATGCCCCATGCCTGGAAGTGTTCAAGGGCAGGTTGGATGGGACTTTGAGGAACCTGTTCTAGTTAAAGATGTCCCTAGCCATGGCTGGGGGGTTGCAACTAAATGATCTTTGAAGGTCCCTTCCAACCCAAACCATTCTATGATACTGTGTCTCCCCAGCACTGACTAGAGAGGAAGGATCACCTCCCTCAGCCTGCTGGCAGTGCTCTGCCTAATGCAGCCCAGGAGGCTGTTGGTCTTCTTTGCCATGAGGGTGCATTGCTGTCTCATGGTCAACTTGTTGTCCACCAGGACCCCCAGGTCCTTCTCTGCCAAGCTGCTTTGCAACTGGTCAGCTTGCCAGTGTGTACTGGTGCATGGGGCTGTTCCTCCCCAGGGGCAGAGACAGGACTTTGCACTTCCATCTGTTGAACTTCATGAGGTTCCTTTTCAGCCCATTTCTCCAGCCTGGTGAGGTCCCTCTGGATGGCAGACACCCATCTGGTGTATCAGCCACTTATCCCAGTTCTGTATCATCTGCCAAGTTGGTGAGGGTGCACTCTGTGTCTGGGTCATTAATGAAGACATTGAACAGTGTTGACCCCTGTATTGACCCTTAGGATACACCACCAGTGATTTGCCTGCAACTGGACTTCTTGCCACTGATCACCACCCTCCGGGCCCGCCATTCAGCCAGTTTTTAACTCACCTCACTGTCTACTTATTTAACCTGCGCACTGTCAGCATGCCTATGAGTATGTTATGGGAAACTGTTAAAAGTCTTAGTGAAATTGAGGTAAACAACATCCACTGCCAACCCCCATCCACTGACCCGGAGACCTCATTGTAGAAGGCTATCACCTTGATCAAGCATGGTTTCTTCCTCCTAAATCCCTGCTGACTACTTTGCATCACCATCTTGTCCTTCATGCATTGGGAAATGCTTTCCAGGTCGGTTTTCTTCATCACCTTCCTAGAGACAGGTGAGACTGAACGACTTGTGGTTCCCCAGGTCTTTCCTCTTGCTCTTACATTTGTGTACATACACTGTAAGCAAATGTATAATCCTTGTAGGACTAAGGATATACCTACGGTTATAATGAACATAGTGATTTGCTATAGAGAATAACAGACATTTGGTTAATCATGCATTAATCCATCCATTCATTTATTAACACTTCATAACTCTTAAGTGATTTATAAATGTGCTCTTAACCTAATATGTTTCCATGTATGTTAAATGTAATAAAATGTGGTACTCCACAGCCACTAGAGGGGAAAAAATGTTAGAGAACTGTGCCAAAAGATCTAACCCATTCTCCTATTTACAGTGCTAAATTATTTCTGTGATTAACTTAACAATAAGATTCATAAACAGTAAAACATTGTTTTAGAGTGGGTGTCGAGGATTCCTTTAGAAGGTGAACGCACATAGACTACACAGACTAGAAGGGGAAAAGCAAAGCAAGCACTTTATTAACTACGATCATGCATTACACTAAGGGTATTTGGCAAAGCGATTGTCTTACTAACCCAAGGACCGTGAGAAAGATGAACCATCCGTGCATTCTTGTATCAACTTTCGCCGTGAACTCAGCCCAGCAGTCGGTA
>VZTQ01000497.1:0-117800 GCA_013400755.1 Pelecanoides urinatrix
TGGAACTGGAGAGTGTCTTCACCTGAGAGTTGTTGCTCAGAGATGTGCTCATTTATCTAGCTGACTTTTTCACTTCTTGTGCAGACAGAATCAGAAGAAATAGCTGCTGAATTAAAGATTTACTTCACATAGCAACTCTGAAGGGAAACAAATGTAGGACAGGAAATTGCTCCTGTCGTTTCCTATAACAGACCCTATCATTTGATAATGTAGTAACCAGCAGTCATTTGCTTGACTAACTTCCAAACATTTATTTCATAATCTATTCCCATGTCAGACCATGTGCAACACTAAGGAAGTAAAAGGTGACAAATTCTGGCTAAATACTCAAATTCTAGTTTGTCTTAAAAAACAGTACAACAACAAACAAGCCTCAATTGCTTTTCCAACAGTGAGCAAACTATATAAACAGCCTTGTTTGTCCCTTGTGCATGTGATTAAAAGAAAATGTTAACTGCTGTAACTTAATTCCTTCAGCTGAATCAGACCAGATGAAAAGCACAGGGAGGAATCTACTTCAGAAGTAGAAGACTCAAGCTTTTCAATGTGCTGCAGAGCCTGCAAGAAAAGGAGAAACTGCAGAATATATGTGCTATAACTTGGTATTACTTTCTCTTACAATGTGTTATTCTCTATTCATGCTGCGGCGAGCTAAGGGGACTTGAATTTTTATTCTAACCCCTGAGACGCAGTAGATCTCATCAACTGAATGTAAATTCTAAGGGACTAAGCATAAACAACTACCCTTACTGTATGAAACTTTCCAGCAATCGGCAAACTTGACAATATTAAGATTAATAAAAAAGGTAAGCCATGCACTCTTGAATGGGGGTGCATGACCACAGACAGTGGCCAGAGTATTCGCCTTGTTTCTGCTCCTTACTGTACAGACAAAGTTTTCATACTGTGATAGGTTAAAGCAAAACTGTTTCATAGTTTGAGAACAAAGCAACAAGTTGTCAGAGTGGAAGCCACTGTCAGAAAGTAAGCTTGGCAAATGAGGCTTTATTCTCTTTGAGTTTGGGCATAGCTTGCTTGAGCAAGTGGTACTTCAGCATATATACCCTCGTCACACTGTTAAAAGGATTATCCATATGTAGATGTTAAATGGTGGTCTTACAGCACTGACCTAGGGCTGTGTTCTTTAATCAGTTCTAATAGCTTCTAGTGGCTGCAGACTTTCTCAAAAAGCTTGTCTAAAGAATAACAATACTAGAAGGTAACCTGTGTAGGAATAAATATAACCTTAATTTATCTTGCAGTGTTCATTCTTTGAGGACAATTGTGATATTTTAGCACAAAATATACTTTGAGACTAGACACAAAGCAAAGAGCAAGTGCAAAGGTTACCTTAGTTCTAATTGTTTACATGGAACAGTTCATTTTGCAATTTGCTACATTTACTAACTGCTCATAAGTCACAAGTAGTAAAAATGTTTTAATGGCATCAATACGGTTTTCCACCATGAAACTAGTCCAGAAGTCTGGTTAGTAAGGGGGGAACAGTAATTTTAGTTTTGCTGATATTTGAGGACAAGGAGCTCACCAAGTTAGGCAATTGTGCTAATGTTACTGATGAATTTGCAACAATAAGTAGCTATTTCTCGTCTTCCCTCCACCTTAACTGCTACAGCTGATACCCAGGCAGGCCTGTAGGCATTAAAAGAGAAGGTGGAAGGGACCCCTACTGCCTTTCAGTTTTCTTTTGCACTGATAAAGGGCATTTGCTCTAGGCATGTTACCTGTGAATCTAATTCCAGATATTTAAATAGATGGTTGATATTGACCTCTAGTTACTTATGGTAACTGGTTAGACAGGGATATTTATGAAAACAACATTGACTGCTACGACCCAGATCTCTTACATTCCTCTTGTCTTCTTTTTTCCTATATTCATTACCTCTTTCTTTTTACAGTTGGTGGGAGGGAAGACCCAGATGCTGTCTATATAAAGATCCATAAGAATACCCAGAGTATTTGAGAACTTCATTTTTAATTGGGACATCTTTGGGGCCCTCAGAAGAAGGATTCTTCTATGGCAGTTATAGAGGATGGGGGGGAAGCGATGGCATGTCACATGATTTGAAATACAACTAATGATAGCTGTTACTGAATGGGCTAGAAGTGTGTATAGGCAGATTTTCTTCACTATAAATGAGGCACAAAGACATAGTCGTGAGCACTCTACCTTTTAAGGCTGTGGCAGATCTGTTTGCCAGATGACTACTTATGTATCAACAAGTTTGAGATTTAAACAAGTATTTAACTTTCCATCGTGTCACCTTCTGCAAGCTCGGACTCCTCGCTCGGGCTGCTATCCCAACAGGACAGCTCTCCGCTGAACAAGTGCTTTGGTGTCTCGAGCTGCTGTGGAAGACCAGTGTGGAGAGAGGGACGCTTTGTGCCTGAGGGAGCACCAACTTCAGGAGCGCTTTCATTTCCAAATACCTATGGAATTTGTTCGTCGCCCACCCCGTAGCCACCTGCAGACTATGCTCTCACTTACTGTCCGCTGTCTCTCTTTCACGGCTACGGCGTAGCGCCGCGTCTGGCCGCAGCACGGGGGGGCTCTGGGGCGCCAGGGCCTCGCGGCGGGAAGCGCTGGCCGAGGGGCTGAGCGGAGGCTCCGCAACCGCCGGCAGTGACCCGCCGCTGGGGGGAGAGGGGGATGCGACGCCTCACGGGGGCGGCCGGTGGCGCCCGTCGGGCGGGCATGTGGCGCCTCCCGCGCTACCGGGCGCCCCGGCCAGCTTTATAGGGGTCGAAACGGGAGAGAGGCACCTAAGGCGCGGGAGACCGTCGCCCACCTTCTCACAGGCGGTGCCGCCCGCAGCACGGTGCGGCTCAGCCCCGCGCATGCGGAGCCGCGCGCGGCGCAGTGGCGGACCCGGCGCGCGAGGGTGCGAAGGCAGCCGCTCCCCTGAGGGAAAGGCGCGAAGGCGGTGGGAGCTCGGCGGCGGCCCGGAGAAGCTGAGCGCGGGTCTCTGCCAGCGGCTCCGTGTAACAGAGCCGGCGGCTTCTGTCGGTTCATGCAGGCAGACCCTGAAGCTTCCTTGCCCGGCGGTACTCGTCCCCTGCTGACCAGAAACACTTGGTCAGCTCTGTGGCTGCCCGGGAGCCTGGTGACAGGTGAGGGCTGTTAAGGTGTTGGGCGTACCTCACCCAGCTGCGCTGGCTGGAAGTGCCTCCGGATGGCATGGGAGTGTACCTTCCCTACACCGGCGAAGAGAAACCGCTTTTCCTACTTCATACAGAAGAGCTCGCCTAGTGAGAAACTGAAAAATATACTCTAAACTTCAAAATAGGGTAAATAAATTGCAGCTTCAGGTTACAACACCAGAGGTGAAATGCTACGCTGCTAGAGAAAATTCAATTGATATGTGACTGTGATGCATCATGGAGTTCCCATCTTTTTCCTCATTTAAAAGGTATAACTTCAGCTACATCAGATACAGGTTTTAATTTTAAATCGGTAGTTGTGTTGTAAGGGGCAGTTAAGTTGTTGAATCTTGTTTGAGGAGGTACTGCTTGTCTGCTTCATTGAAAACACTGAGCACAAACTGGCAGGTGCACTGGTGCAATAGAAAAGCTTGAGGAACAGTTTGAGATGGTAGTTGGGTCAGAGATTTGGTCTGCCTTAATTTTCTTCTCTACTCTTGAGCAGGCACTGTGGGGGGTTAGTTTTAAACAATGGCAAGCGCAAAGATTTTGTGCCATAATAGAAGATTTTCTGTTCTGTTATTAACAAAGAGCAAACTTGTGCATGTGGTGGCACTTTTGATAGCTGGAGCTCTGAAGAAAAACATAAGAAGCAAGTAATACAACCAGATCTAGGGCCTAAGTTATTTTGGAGTGCATGAAAGTAGAGATGGCTTATTTGCCAAAAGCCAGAATCTAAAAGGTAGCTCTAGGCAAGGATCTACTAATATACTTGGTCATAAACTAGTCCTGACTCAATCACCTGTAAACTTTAGCTGGAAAATTCTATGACTGTATGAAATTTTATTTGTATTTTTATGAGTACTTTGATTATTTTCTGTTGCAATGAGACAAGAGGAGCCTTTTGTTTCTGAGAGAAACTGAACAGATTTTATCTTTTTTTCTTTTGCCACTTGTACCCATAGAAAAAGACCCTGATTTCTTTGTAGTTAGCAAATCCTATATAGTTTAGGTTACTTTTAATAGATGAGAAATTGGGATTAGGACCTGGGTAAGCAAATTCTGAAAACTTTGAATGGTAGGATATTGGTTGTGTAGTACTCCTAGTGGGTTGCTACAGTTTTCCCCCATGTATTTGAAATCATGTTGTGAGCACATGAATTAACCTTCTACATAATTATGGTCAAAAGTTAGGATTGCAGGGTTACATGTATTTTTTTTATTATTGTGATTCCATAGGAGGCATTGTATTTGAAACCATTGTCCTTTTATGTAGGCTGTTGTCCCCTAAAAATGAGACTTCTGAACTACTTTTTGTATTTCTTTCAGTTTTACTGCTGACACCTTGGTGAAATTACCCTGAGATAAATTTTCAGGCTCTTCAAGGAGCAGCCCATGACCTGACAGAATTGGAACTTCCTATGATGAACATGTCATTGAGGTAAGCCTAAAACATATGCTTGAATAAAACACCTACAGCTGATACTGCAGAAACAAAGTCTTAAGGGTGGCATGGATTTAATGTTTTTTTTTGTTGTTGTTGTTTTTTTTAAAATATTTGCTACTTGTAATTATGAGCCCTGCTGTGATAGTCTGGCTTGTTTTAATAGTATAATAATACTAAGTTATCAGGTATGTTACTTACTACAACATGGTGGTTTTTCTAAACCCATTCTCTCTGAGCTTTTCTGGCATATAAGCAGTTCTGCTGAAATCCTAGCTAGTTGTCTATGAAGTCGCTGGCTAATAAGTCTTTTTGACTTTTTTGAAGCATTTGATTTATTGCCCTAAGAAAATTATATAGGGAGTTAGTGCTGTTGACAGTCTCAGCTCTTATTTTCATGACTATTTGAGTTGCTTTTAAATCTGGATCTAAAAGCTTTTAAGTATGACATTGACATTCTGCCAACATTATGGTTTATAGAAAAACTTCTTGTAATGGCTTTGCTTAACTACAAAATCTTCTAAGAGGGGACAAAAGTACAAGATGGAGCCAAACAATGTATGTTTTTCTTGCTTTTAGTAAATGTAAATATCAAGAAAAGAGAATGTCAGCATGCGCCAAACACAACAGATAATTTGTTTTCTTTCCCAATGTAAGCATCTGTCCTTAAATAAGAGTAGCAAGTGTACCACCTTTCTGATAATGGACAGTTACACTCACCTAGATTGTTCAGAGAATATCAACAGACCACTGCTTCCTGCTATTTTTTAGATGTACTTTGGTTGTGTGATGACTACCTCACTGGACACGGGAAGGGCTACCAGTGTCATCTATCTGGACTTCTGTAAGGTCTTTGACACAGTCCCCCACAATATCCTTCCCTGTAAACTGGAGAGGTGTGGATTTGATGGGTGAACTGTCCAGTGGNTGGCTTCAGGGGAACCTTATTGCAGCCTTTCAGGACCGCGAGGGGGCTTATAAGAAAGGTGGTGACAGACTTTTTAGCAGGGCCTGTTGTGACAGGACAAGGGGGAATGGTTTTAAACTAAAGAGGGGTAGATTTAGACTAGATTCAAGGAAGAGATTTTTTACAATGAGGGTGGTAACACACTGGCACAGGTGGCCCAGAGAGGTGGTCGATGCCCCATCCCTGGGAACATTCAAGGTCAGGTTGGACGGGGCTCTGAGCAACCTGATCTAGTTGGAGATGTCCCTGCCCATGGCAGGGGGGGCAGACTAGATGACCTTTAAAGGTCTCTTCCAACCCAAACTATGCTATGAATCTATGATTCTATGTTGTAGTGTTACATGCTTCCAAAGTAAGAAGATGCTGGTTTTACTGCCTCTCATGCTTAGTAATTACTTAGCAGTTTGGAATCTGTCTCCATTGCTAATCTGGTAACGTGGTTTGAAGCTGACCTATTGCAGTTACCGCTGTAGTCAGAAGGTACTCTGTCCTTGATCTTTTCAAGAATGGCAGTGTGTTGGTCCAGAATGGAGTTGATTCCTCCCTCAGCTCACATAGGGACTTACTTGTTAGAAAGTACTAACTGTTCATAGCACTTTAGCTTCCTAACTTTGGCATTTCATTACTTAGTCTTCTGGTTATTCCTCCAAAACAGGTTTTTCTTCTGCTAACAGTATTTACTTGGCTCCCGATATTTTCCTAACTGAAAACGTACCTCTGAAGCTTTAACTAATGCTTGTTTGGTGTTAT
This sequence comes from Pelecanoides urinatrix, assembly GCA_013400755.1. Classification (NCBI taxonomy): domain Eukaryota; kingdom Metazoa; phylum Chordata; class Aves; order Procellariiformes; family Procellariidae; genus Pelecanoides; species Pelecanoides urinatrix. The sequence continues at coordinate 6,321 of VZTQ01000497.1, forward strand.
GTTTTGAAAGTGAAATGACCTAGAAATGTATTACCAGCCAGGTACTTCAACTGCCATATTGTCCCAGAGAAATGGATAAAGAATATGTGTGGCTGGAATGCACCCTAGCCGCCGGCAGGCAGGCGGAAGCAGGGGAAATGCACGCGGGCAGGCGGGTGGAAGCAGGGGAAATTCCGGCGGCAGGCGGGTGGAAGCACGGGAAATGCCGGCGGCAGACAGGCACCAGCGCGGGAATTATTTATCATCCCTCAAAGATATATACATAGTAAATGGGTAAGTAAAAGTAGACTAAAATAATAATGCTGCTCTAGGTGGGGAATGTTTGGAGTCCCTGTAAGAGCTTGTGTTCATTAATTACATATTTAGGCAGAAGTAAAAAACAGAAATTAATTGTGGCTCTTTTTCCAAAGAACATAAAGGGAGACAAAGGTTTTAAAGAAATGATTCCAGAACACCCAGCATTAGAATTTTTACTCTGGACATGGATTTAAATTACTGCTTTTCTAGATTTGGAACAAAGAGAGGAGTAGCTGTAAAATGAGTGCCCTGCTGCTGGGTGTAGTTTCGAGTTAGTTTTGGCTTCTTCAATTCTGCTGTCTTTTAAAATTTATTTTTTAAGTTTTAAATTTTTGTTTGGATGCAGAACAAAACTGTAGAAACTGCAGCATTTTTGGTTAGAGGAATTCTTATTTTCTGGCCAGGCCTTACTTAACAAAATTTAAGTTTTAAATGTTCTTTTCCTTTTTTACTATATTACATTCTAGAGTTCTACTTTTCTTCTAGGTTTCATCCAGGTTTGGAAATCCATAGCTATAAAATACTGTAAGATTTTTTTTTTTTAATTTTCCTCCTTTTCTTTCACCACCCCTGCCCTACCTTGTGAGATATTAGAAAGCTCATGAAAATGCCTGCTCTCCTGAGATTTCCAGTTGTTCAGATAAGCAGCCAAAAATTCAATCTTATGTGTTAAGTCAGATCCAGACCTTTTGAAGCTCACCTTCACAAATTGAAAATTGAACTGACTTTGCCATCAAAAAATTCACCTTTTTTTCCTTTGTTTTAATACCATTAGGGAATGTTTGAAGTAATTGAATCTTGTTCCCTGCTATATTATATATTGTTTACCAGTTTCGCTGTGTATTGGGCACTAGATTCATACCTTTGCTGCCTCAGAGAAAAAACATACATTTAATACTAAAAATGTGTTTCTCTACTCTTTTCAGCCAACTCAGTTGCTAAGATAACAGTACTGTTTCCCTGGACAAAAAAATGTACTTATGAAGATGTCTTGAGGATCCTGTAAAACTTGATAATGTCTTATAGGTGTTTTACTGTAAGATGCTGTAAATCTCTTCAACTTCTTAAAGTACAGCTGCTTTCAAATAAATCTGAAACAAGGCGTTTTCTCTGTCAGTGGAAAATAGATATTTATTTCAGGTCATTGGTTTGGGAGAAAGGAAACTATCAACTTTGGTGTGGTTGCATGGTGACATTTCATTATATCTTGATGTCCCATTGCTTGAAATCAGACCAGTCTCTGATATACTCTCTTGTTACCCATAAGTTAATTTTTTCTTTTCAAGAAAGAGAATGAAATTGGAGAACGTGTGTCAGGTGATGCAATCAAACATGATCCTAGGTCCTCTAGGGAGGAAGTATTATCACAGAGATTAGGAGATAAATCATTACTGAAATGTGATATCAGAATGCTTTATGGACAGTCTTGCCTGGGGAGACATGCAAGACCAGTGCTTGTAAAAATCAGATTCTACTCCTTTCTGATCTGTTGGTGGCAATCTACAGTCTCTCTCTCTCTCCTCCAAACAGTTTACAGCTCTGTGAGAGCAAGGCAGTGGTAAGTTAGTTTTTGAAGAAATAAAATCCCCTAGAAAGAGCAAGGTGTAACTGTGATGCAGAACCCTTAAATGTGGTCTAAGATCTTGAGAATTGAGACTCCATCAGGCTTAGTTCCCAGGCTGAAGATATTTCATGCTGGTGTATGAGTAAGTTGACTAGTATTCGGTAAAGGAAAAATTAAACAACAAAAAGTGAAAGCATTAAAGCTGTGATACTGGCTATGATCATTCATGGATGAATGCTTTGAGCTTGCACATGACATGTGTTGTGTTGAGCTGCGATCTGTTTCTTCATTTGGTGGTTTGTTGGTAACTCTCCCTATTGCTCTTTATCTGGGAAGAGCAGGGTAAGCTGTATCCTCCTCTGGAGTTGTTTTTGTGGTATAGTTGGACTGAAGATAGAGTGAAGAGATAGGACAGAAAGGGCAGTTAGACAGAAGTGTAAAGTCAGATGTGTGGGAGACGGTGGAACTTCTGTGTTAATTTTCCTGCTTGCTCAGCAGGGCAGGTGAGGTTCAAGGCGTCCTACTAAAAGAACCTCTTTTGAGGAAAGCATTTTCTCCAAGTATCAGATTGAACACTTGGATCATTTGGTGCCCTCATGTATTCTGTTTGTTGACAATCCACAAGCTTGTGGCTTGTGTCAGTAGGCCTTTCTGTTTAGCTAATATCAGTGTTTGTAACTTGCACTATATTTGAATAATTGAGCTCAGAGTCAACCTTCATGTGTCATTTGTTATGGCACAACAATTCCTGATAAGCTCATTTCAAATATTATATTGCTTCAAAAACAACCTGTGTGCCGTGGAAAACTTATATTAAGGAGTTAGTCTGTATTATGCTGTGCTATCCTTGGTGCTTTAAAGTGATTTCTGGAGTCATCAGAAGTATCAGTAGTGGCTTGGATTCATTTTTCATAAATTCCTGTTGTGTTGATGTGGTAACTTCAACAGTTCAGAAAACTAGCTTGGACGAGAGGAAATGGCCTCAAGTTGCGCCAAGGGAGGTTTAGATTGGACATTAGGAAAAAATTCTTTACTGAAAGAGTGGTCAGGCCTTGGAGCAGGGTGCCCAGGGAAGTGGTTGAGGCCTCATCCCTGGAAGTATTTAGAAGACGTGTAGATGAGGGGCGTAGGGACATGGTTTAGTGGGCATGGGGGTGTTGGGTTGACGGTTGGACTCGATGATCTTAGAGGTCTTTTCTAACCTTAATGGTTCTATGATTCTATGAAATGCTGCCATGGCAGCACCCCGCTGCAGGCTGCAAGTTCCCACCCCTGCGTTTCACTGCTGCCATAATTTTCCATTCCATATTTTTCTAGGAACACCTGTGACGCCAGATCACTAAAGTAATCGGAGTTAAACAAAAATCAAATTTTTGGAGGGCTGTAATCTGTGAAGGATGCGTGAGACAATGACCTGCAAGCCTGCCTTACAGAAATAACAAATCCTGGAATGTGGCCTAGATTCCCCACTGTGTACTGACGGAGATGCTTACAGAATAGTTTTTTCATTTGTTCTAAGGCATTGCATGAGGTTATTCTTATTATGAATGCAACTATAGTAAGAAGGCATAGCTACAAGCCTCAAAAGGGTGTTACTTGTGTTCTCTATACAAACAAATATTTTAACTCCTGATCTGTGGAACTCAATGCAATAAGGTGTAGAAGCTTGTTTGCTTTAGAGGTAGGTATTCCTGTGAATTGCAGTATACTCAGGGACATGTGAATTAGATGGATACAAGAAAATACAAATCCTCTCACAGCAAAAAGAAACTAGTAGATGATAGAGGTTAGTGGGAAGAAACAAATCCCGTAACTGCCTATGTGATGTCTCTTGGGATTTTTGCCATTGGTCAGACTGCTGGGGTATCTTGAATTAGGAGGCATGCTGCTATGTTTTGCTACAGTGAGGTTTTTCAAATAGTATTAGCTTTTTTTTTGCGTATTACCATATCAGGCTACTATGCATTGGTCTACTACACTACTTACTGTTTCGGCCATGCTGTCAATGTTTCAGTTGAAAGGCAGTTTGTTTTCTATTGGAATGAATGCATCTCTCACTTTCTCTGCTCTCTCTTCTTAAGTGGTATCAATAGTTTTTGTTGGCAGTAATAGATTATCTAATATTGATTATAATCCAGCTAAGGATTTGGTGGGTCTTTAAACATCTCCCAAACTTTAGATTCTTTTCTAAGGTTTTCTTTTAAATGTTTGTTTCAAGTTCATATGCGGACATGTAGAAATGGCAGTTACTTAGAAATGACATTATTAAAAACAATAAATTGGGCAATTATTTACTCTCAACAGGAGTATATTTTATTGCTAAAAAAAATAATTTTTTTTTTTCAAATTGGTGATAGACTTTGGCTGCAGACTGAAGTGTAGCTGCTATGGATAATTCCAGGGAAAAGGTGTAAAATGGGTGAAAAATGTCAAGGGTTATATTTGTTTAACATGATTTCATTCATACGTTTCTATCCAAAAATGTCTCTTTAGACCACCTGGGAGTGGTACTGTTGAGTCATGCTAGCCCTTTCCTTTTTCACATTTACTCTATTTTGTTTGTACTTCCCAATCTATTTTATTTTTCTCATTTTCTTTTACCCTGCTGGTTTGTTTTTTCTTGGCTTTATTTTTAATTAGTTAAACATAAGTGGCCTTTGACATAGCAAAGATTATGAAAACAGTGGGACATTGGTTACTGCTTTGAAAGAGTAAGGCAAATATTTTTGTGCGTTTGTTCTCCTTTGTCTGTTACCTCTCTCCTGGGGTTGTATTGTCAGTGAGTGAAGTAAAAGAGCCACTTGAAGAGGGAAAAGGGAGTTTATTTAGAATCTTACTTAGCTTTCTGTGTATTATGGCTTAGAGGCCCTAATAAATCTTAGTTCCGTTGTGCTATGCAAAGCTACAAGTGCGTAATGAGAGCCTCTGAAGTTTACAGCATGAAGCATTATGACAGACCAGACCTGGCAGGGAGATGAAATTTTAATTTTATGCATGCAGATCAACAACCAAAGATTTGGAGCCAGCATCTAATCATGTTCAAGATCTCTTGAAAATCTGTCCTCCTACAATGGAATCTTCTATATGGAAGCTAGCCTACTGGAAATCTCGCCTTTTATAGTCATTTCAAGGTCACAGGGGGAGACGGTGACATGAGGTCTGAAAGTTTTTCCCAGCTGTGGTGCCAGTCCAGCACTGTAAGCTTGAGAATATACTCTTTCACTCACTTCAAACCTTGTCATATCAGTACCAAATGTGGTCAGGCTGTGCATGTTTGGTCTCCATTTGAGATTTGTGTTCTATTTCATTTGAAACTGCAGCATTTCATGATAACCAGAGGTGGCGGCAATTGAGATGGCTGATTCTGTTGCAAATGGGAATACAGCTCCCTGAATACTGAAGGCATGCATGCTGTTCCCTTGCTTGACTGAAAAAAAAAAAAAAGAAAACAAAAAAAAGAAAAAAAAAAAGTTGTTACTGAGATTCTGCTAGTTAAGTAAAACTTAAATTTTGTCAAAAGGAACATGCAAAATAGTCATAGAATCCTGCCCCTGTCTGTACATTTCTCTGTAATGGGAACCAGTTAGCCTCAAAGAGGTTCAAGGGTATTTCCTTAGAGATTTACCAAAAGATAGATGATTTATACTTGTGTTGCCTTCCTAGACAAAGCTGTTCAGGCATTAACCATTGCTACTTGTCACAAGGGAGAAGTGCCTTGTGACTTGCATAAAAAGGACTGTACAGGTTGCCCGCAGAGGTTGTAGCTGGAAACATTCAAGGTCAGGTTGGACGGGGCCCTGAGCAACCTGATATAGTTGAAGATGTCCCTGCATGGCAGGGGGGTTGGATTAGATGACCTTTAAAGGTCCCTTCCAACCCAAACCTTTCCATGATTCTATGGTCTTTTGAATTCTGTCTGCTGAAACGAACAGGTCTGTTTCAGGTGACAAAAAGACTAGTTTTCCTTATCCCAGCTGTAGATCCCTCAACTCTGAGAAGTATTACATTTTAAGCATAACTCATGGCCTTCCACAGTTTGAATACAATGCAGCATGATTTACAAAAGTCTGGAAATGAGCATGTGCCCCAGAAAATAACAGAATTCACATGCTGTATATATGAAAGTGTACATGAAATGTACAGTGGATTGCTAAACTCGGAGGTTTTCATTCGTGATTATCAATATATACTAATCTGTTTTGCACTTAGTCACAGTAGTCATACATGTTAATGTGGACTCTGCTCTCTGGGCCTCAAAAATCAAGGATGGGATTGGAGTTCTACCTTTGGGAAGGCCTTGAAGTGTCAACGAACTAATAAATCCTCAGGTTCCTGCAGCTAGTCAGCAGCTTGAATTTGAAAAGCAGCACACAGTCTGTTGCCCTGCTACTATAGATAAAAGCTAGGTGGTGGTATACAGAAGTGGAGCACTCCATGTTCAGCTCCATGGAAATATTTATATTCTTATAAAACATCTTCCATGAAAGAAGGCTGATAACAGAAGCACTGATTCAACTGCAGTTGGCCACTAACTGCAGTGTAGTGGCTAACTGCAGTTAGCCACTACAAAGTTTCCCCTGTTGCAGCAGCAGAGTTCTTAAGAAATGCCAACCTTTAAGCTGTTTAAATAATTTTAGAATACAAAGCCCCACACTTTGAAGATTAGAGATGAGAGCTAAAAACAAGGGAAACACAGTCAGTAGGAAATTATATTATCTGTTTTTTAGCAGTGACCAACTACAATTATTGACATACTTTTTAATGTATTCTAAGCTAGTTGACAATGTGGGCTATGAAGACTGTGAACAAGGATTCAGAGGTAACGAGCCCTGTTCATTCTATCCAATTCACATACCTGGATTTCAGTATTTCAGCAGAATGAGGTTTTTGCTTCTGCTTTACGACTAGTAGCAGGAGGGAAGTGCCAGTTTATCTTCCTGAACTGGCAGAGGAGGCCCCCATTTAGTCTCTATGAAAACATGGTAAGTTCTGGCCCTAAACCTGTATCAGTCATGAGAGAAAAGGTGGGTGAAGCTCAGGGGAAGGAAGGCCAGAAAGACTGTTCCTGAGAACAATGTCGTCTTATCCAACGCTGAATGTACTTGACAAACTATTACAGGAAAAGAGCTGGAGTACAAAAAGGAAGATTGTGTACTATGTGTAACTGTGATCCAAGCTTCAAAATCCAGTATTTCTGCTCAACTTTTTATTAACTGCTTGAGTAAGTTAACTCTGAAATGATCAGGAATGTGATTAATTTTTAGTCTAAATGTGAACTTGAAAGCATGGGGTTTAAGCAGTGGAAAAGCATCATTTAAAGTAGTATAGTAAAACTTCTGTGACTTGGTATCTGTAGTTTTCTTTGCATTATAGTTGGGTATTGGGAAGGGTATTGGGTATTGGGAAGAAAGTTAGCTTCCCTTTTTGAATAACTCAATGACATGTAGAAACCATCATATTTCTTCTGTACTAAGGGAAGTAAGTTTCTGTGTTTATCTAGTTTTTGATGCCCAAATATATAGCTCCTTGGAATTAAAGCAAGGAAATGTACCGTGTGCATTTTTAACCGTCTGCTCTAATGTTTTTGTCCATTGTTACCAGGAAATCCTTCTACATTTGCATCTAAAACATAATCTGGATCTTATTTGTTTTAAACAGTGCTATTTTCTCCATTATTAGCTTAGTTTTGTTATAATCTGAGTTTAAAGGTGCTTGAAATGTCAGCTTTGTAAGCAGAAGCTAATACTAATTACTGTCTGGAGATTTGAATTAAGCATTACAGAAATGAAGGTAAAGATTGAGGCAGTGGGGGATTTGTCAGAACAATGAAAATGATGGAGAGAGTTTGGAAGTGGCACTGGAGAGAGGGAATGTAGCGTATAGCATTTATCTATAACTTAACCTTACACCAAGGCACTGCATCTGAGGATGATCTTAAAGCTGCTCGTCTAATGATGTTAGTCACTCCTGGAAATAAAATTTACGGCATTGTTTGTTACAGTGCAGAAATGGGGGAAGCCAAGAAATGAACCTGATGCTGAGGATTAATGTGAAACAGGAAAAATCTTCCAGTGCCTCTGTTTAGCAGTGTTTACCCAGTATGTGTTGGGCTTCACATTCTTACTCCTGGAAGATTTATTTTCATTTGTGTAGGAAGCACTTCTGTCAAGGAGTGCTTGTAAGCATATAGCTCCAATGTGTCTGATTGCCAAAGACATGCCTTGTTCTATTCTTTTGTAAGCAGGTGTTGAGCAAGGGCTGTTAGCTAGAAGCAGAGTGGGGAGAGAGAGGAAGAGCTTTAATCCAGTCGGCTGAGTTTTGTGAGACTGCAGATCTGCGGTAAAGGCACTTCTGAACTCTCAGAAAACTACGTCATCTTCACATATGAAGTGTTTTTGATTTTTTTGTTTTGTTTTGTTTTTAAGATAAGTAAAAATCACTAATTTTGGCTAATGTTAGGGGTAGTTTGAGCAGTCTCCTCCTTGGAGGCCTATGGACTTCCTTCTATTCCATGGAACGTATGCAAGGAAACCTGCTTATGCAGAACAGTTCTCAGCACTGGAGCCTGTATGACTGTAAGGATTAATTTGTGTAGTGTTTCCAGGAGCTGTGTTTTGGTATTTCCCAAATCACTTTAGACTGGTGCAGTTTTCAAGCATGGCCAGTATTGTCCTGCTTCCACTGAAATGAACTGAAGGAAAACAGAGGCTGAGTTTGGAATGAATCCTCTTGGAAATACCACTGCACCAGGGAGTTGTTGGTGGTGAGATTACTACCAGCTTGGTATTAGTCATGCACAGTTGTAATTCTGCACTTTAGAAATTATGTGCTTTAGACAGAAGGAAGACAAATGATGACACTGTAATAAAAGGTACCAGAAGGGATTTGCCTTGATTTGGTGTGGCTGCCATAAAAGGGGAAATGAAATAATCTACGTTTGGGACATACGTGCTTTAATTAAATTGTACATAATGCTGTCTTGAATGAACTGATGAAAATTAAAAAGAAATTCCACAAATATGAAGTTTAAAAAAACCGGACAGTGCCTTTTAAATGATAAAGGACTTCTACTATAGTTTTGGACATATAAAGTAGTTGACATTTAAAATGTCAATAGTTTCAGCATTTACCATAAAATTCTGACATTTTAATAGTGACTACTCTAGCTTTTATTTATTTTAAATGCCTCACTTAAATTCTTTTAGCAAATTATTGGCAGTCTGGTCATCTTTGAAAAGCAGCATCCTCTTTTGGAACTACAGCTATTGGGGAAACAGAGCTCTTAATTTTGATGGTTACAGTCAGTGAAATAAGATCAGCCATATAAAGGTGGGCACTTATTTCTTGCTTGCATTTGCATTTTGCTCTGGGCAGCAAGAAAAACTCAGCAAGAGGTAATTTTTTTTTTTTTCCTGAAAAAGTGATGTGTGTTAAAACCTTTCTTTAATGGTCAAAAGTAGTAGGCTGGGCCCTGGGAGACCTCATTCTTCCCTGAATTTGGCCAGTTGGCTGGCTTTTGCAAATCCCTTCCCTCTCTGTGCCTTAGTTCTCAAGGATTAAGAAGTTAAGTGATAATGATCTTCTTCAAAAAAAAGCATATTGAAGTTAATGTTAGGAAGAAATTAATTTTTATGACATTTGCAGAGACTATAGAGGCTTCTCAAACTATTTTATAAGATGACCGCTGTGGTTTCCCTGTTGAGAACTTAATTTATATCAGTTATTCAGTGTTTTATGACCACTAATGAAGGGCTTATGTTGAAAGTTTTTCTTATTATAATATTGAATGTAAATGACACTGAACTAACACTTCTGTTGGGAAGATACTGGGAAAACCAACATAGTTAGAACAAATAATTAATTCAGTGCCATTCTCACCTCCAGTGCATATACTTGTTTCGCATATACTTCTAATACAGTTTCTGCAGTATCTTTGTCTTATGGGTACCTGAGTGCCTATTTTAGTCCAACAAAGTAAAATATCTGGGGTGAGGATCCATTCAACAAAGTTTCATATCCATACCATGTGCACAGTAAAAGGAATCCCCCATTTTTATAAAACTGGGGAAGTGAAGCGAAGTTCAAGTGAATGCCTTTTGGCTGAAGAAAACTGCACGTCATGGCTTGCCAAAGTATACTTATTCTACATGAAACTTTGCTGGGTTGCAGCTTTTTCTGTAGAATGAGGAATTCCTGTGAATGCATAGTATATTTTGGTTGTCGCTATTCTTGGCTTTTTTCATAAAAGAAACAGCATAAGCTACTAGTGCTATTTATAAAAGCACTTTGTGACCCTATACCATAGTGTTGAACTGTAAACAGATTGCTAGCCAGTTTTTTTAATCCAAAAATTTAGCATTGCAGCTGAACAAAAACCAATAGTGGTAACTCTGACTCTTTTTTAAAAATACCTATTTGGTTGAAGTTTGGTCGATGTAGAAATAGTCTAAAAAAACCCATTAGATTCCTCTTATAACTTCTAAAATGCTATGTTTAAGTGTTTAGGTTTTTTTTTTTTCTTAAATGTGGTTTTTAATGTGTCCTGGAGATTTTATCTATTTTGTTATAATTTAGATTTTTTTCAGAGTCTGCTAAGGCTTTGAGAGTCCTGACTGTGACACTGCCAAACTAACTGATTTGCTTCACCTAAGTAGAATGTGTGGTGGGGATCTTCTGGCTTCTGCACCTGCAGAGATGAGTCTAAGATTCTTTAACTGTGCTCAGCTGATGGGTTTATATTGGATCTTGCAATATTTCAGTCTTCAGAAGGAAATCCTCCATGGAACTTAAGTTGAGATTCTTTTCCCTTTGAGATGAACACTATTTAATAAAGGGCCTGTATAAGCCATCTCTAATTCCATAAATGGAAGAAGTTATAATGATTTATATTCTCTAGCATACCAGTTCATTGCATATCTTAAATATTGCACTAGCAACTTGAATTAAAAGGTGTGTGAATGACAGAAATAAACATGATGTTTCAATTTTACCACTTAAATTATGTTAACCAATGGAAGGAAAGAATGAAGGGCAGCAGCTGGCTGTCTGTTTTCCTATTCAGACTCAACAGAAGCACTTGTAACCCAAAATGTCTAACCAGTCCCTTGATTCAAGGAAATCTAAATTTATTCAGTGCAAAGGAAGACTCTTTTAAATCTTCTCTCTTCTGCTGCTCCCACGTAGAGGAGCTGCTAAGGAAAATGAAAGAAACGTATTTCTAAAGACTGAGTTAGCCTGAGCAATGCTACCCATTTGTTTTGAGGTCTTTGTTTCTTTACTTTTGCATCATCAGGGCCAAACCCTCTACTGAACCCAAATGCGTAGTCTATGGCAGAATGTTTAATAAAATCAATAATTTCTGAAGGTTTTGCCCCTGCAAAATGGTAACTGCATTCATGTGTGTGAGGATTGTATGTGAGAGGGGCAAGAAAGAATTTGGCTTGCTTTACTGAGGTCTTATCCTGACATAGAGAGCTATTATCTGCAATGAGAGACTTTACCAAAACCCAGTTTGGTATTTTATTTCCATCTTTCCTGTTCTGCTAAAGTAAGTGCATTAAGATTTTTTTAGTGAGCTTATTAAATACATGATTTGTAATTTTGATTCAAGATGAAAGATTCAGATATTTGTATTCCACACCCAAGTATAATTTCAGTTGGCATTAATAAGATATATGGGCACGTTTATGGACATAGTGCTTCAAATAATCTTCTATGGATTAAGAGGCGCAACATGAAAGGCTGTTATCTCTGACTCAGCTGTGATGATATTTTTAAAGCAGTGTTTACCAAACTTTGATCCATAGATTGATAGCCATGTTTTGATAACTTCTTGGTTTTGTCTGCTAAGTTACAAGATAAGAGTTTAAAATCCTTTGGCTTGGCATAGTTTCTTTGCTGTTGTTGGGACAGGAAGCTGTGCTATTACTATTGGGCATGTAGCTGGCTCCCAGTCCTAACTATATAAAAAGATTTGAGACTCCCTGCTGTATAAAGTTCAGTATGAAATGTCTTCCTTTGATGACCAAAATCCTGCATTCAGTGACATGAAGCTTGCCATTGATGTAAACTGGGATCAAAACTACGTATGTCTTGTAAGTCCTGATAAACAGTCTCATTGGGAAAGTACTCTTTTGCCAGAATTGTTGTCTAGGGACAGAGGGGATGCAGGGAAGATGAGTCTATGGAAGCTATGATACAAAGTCCTGGCGTATCCAAGTGTGCTAAAGTATTTGGCAAAACAGAAGGGTCTATGTGTGGTAGAATATGGCAGACAGGAAGAAGAATGTAGTGGAGAGATCTGAATGGGAAAACAAAATGAGTATAGCAGTAGCCAAATAGTTGATACTCATGCACGAATCTTGAATGGGCTGAGAAAAGTGAGATGAGAACTTAAGTGAGGCAACAGCATCCTGGCTTCATCAGAAGAGACTGTTGGGAGGATCTATGTGAGTGATAGATGAGAAAGGCAGATGAGACTGCTTTGGCCATGTGGATGTGCCAGAGTAACATACATACTGACGGTGAGCCACCTCTCTCTGAGTGGAATCAATGGAAGGGATTAAAAGCAAATCTTTACATCCATCTTCTAATTCCTTTCGAAGAGAGGGGGAGCTGGGTTTGTATGTTTCCCTCCCCTTCCATACAACAATAAGCACTATGGCATCTGCCTCTTAAATAATCTTAAAAATCTGTAGAGTTACCAACAGTCTGATGCCATGTCATTGTTCTAGTTCTCTCTGAAATTGTACATAACTGGTCGGATCACTGAAGTGAAAGCTGGGTAACTTCATGTATCTTTCTGGCAAACCCAATTTATCTGTCTCTTTCTTAAAGGAGAAAAAAACCTTGTAGCATGCCGTCTGCACAGACTGCAGGGAGAAGAGGAGCTGACAGAGACACTCATATGTGAGCGAGGGGCAGTCTCTGTGTGTAGAACGTAATGGGAAGAAGGTCAGTCAGGTCCATTTCTCAAAGAAAAAGCTGTAACTGAATCTCTGCTTTATGCTGTTTCTCTCTTGACTCTACTATCCCTCACCTTTCCAAATTGTTTGGAAGCCAACGCAGCTGTGCTGCACTGTAGATGTGAGTGCCCTATGGTTATAGGGGGAACAGATATAGCTGGAAATGAATAAGTTCTATGGAACACAGTTTTGCACACACTGATTAATTGTGGTGTGTCAGTGGCCTTGAAATGCTGCTGGAGACACTGTGGTGCCTGCAGGTTTTCCCAGCAGCTTTAGTTTCTTTGTGTCATGGAAAGATTAATGCTGTGAGACGCATGACATAAGGGTATAAGCTGACCTCATGTGCCCCATGATGACTTTTGGAGTTGGTAGATAAGGTTGTTCTCCAGCTTTCTTATTTTTAATGAGCTATTATCTTCCTGCAGGATCCTGCAAATAGTGCAGTGACTTCTCAGTAATGCATAGGGGCTAAAAAGATGTCCTTTTATGGTAATCTCTTAGATGTGATACAGTTTTCAGTAAGGAGTTAATGTTGGAAGATTATTGTTACTGCTACAGTGGAACACACAGGCAAGTTTACTTTTTTTGTCTTTGGTTATAAAATCTAGAAGGAGAGCAAAAAAACTTGAAGCAAAGTTACTGATGACATTAACACCTACATGACCTACTAATGACAGGGAAAAGGGAGTGTCAGCCTATTCCTCTAGCCAGAAAGAAGTGAATACAGCAGCTGAAATGGATTTTTCTTATTCATATTTTCAGAAAGCCCCATCCAGACCAAACCCTCCAGGGCCAAAGCTTTGGAGCTTTGGATGTTCACCTTTGGGTAGAAGGCAAGGAAGAAGCAGCTTTTTCTTTGGAAGGCCCTCTTGGTATACTAATGAAATCCTTCTGCAGGTGACACACCATCAATAGTTTTCTCTACTTCCTTCTGCTTCCTTTTGAGGAGGTTTTTAGAGATGTTTAAGTGGCTCCTTTAAGAATAAGGACTTAGAAAATATACCCTTGATTTTCTGGGAGTCTTGTCTATTGATCTTCAATACAAATCCATAGCCTCCCTTTGTCTTAGAGAATGACTGGGAAGGAAGGGGTTTGGAGAACTAGTCACAGATCTTACCGTGTTTTAAACTGTCCTAGAATGGCTTTCCCCAGCAGAACTATTTACAGTCCATGGTTTAACAGGTGAGAGTATAAATTACTTTTTTTTTTTTCAGAATGTGAAACTGCCAGTTACAGCTCTAGTTGCTATATAGTATACAGCAGGTTCTGCTTATAATGATTCATAAAACTGAGGAAAGTTTCAATATGAGGGGACTGAATGTTGAAAAATAGTTCCCATTTCAGAGCACACTTCTGTCTTGTTTAAACCGATATCTTTCTGCATTATTCATTCTTTTGACTTCAGTTTGAACAAAACCAGCCTGAAGTAGCACAGTTTTTGCATAGTTTTATGTGCATTTTTATAGCCATCATATTCCTTTGGTGCAAAAGTGCTTATTTCTATATTAAAATCAGGATGTAAGAACAAATAAGGCTTTCTTTATTCAAAAAATATTACAAAAGATTTGAAGGAGATGGATTGGTGTCCATTTTTAAATGTCATGTCTTTGCAAATCGTATGACATCACTTGATTAGATTTTGTCTGTCTTTATGGATATAGTGCTAAAAGTTCTTTTCAGAACTAAATCATATATTTGTGTGACTGGTACAGTGGCTGCTTTTCCTGATAGCAACAACGTATGAGAAATTGTCTGATATATAAAATACATATTTAGTTGTGAATACTTCAGAATGTTGGGGGTGAGGGGAAATTCCTGTCTCTGAAATCTGAAAAGCTTTCCCTGCTTGCTGATGTCCTGTCACAGCTATCTTCTGCAAAGTATGCTGATAGTTGTCTGGTATTTGCCTTAACACTATTTGCTCTGGTAGTGAATAGATGTATAGAAAAGAAAGGGAGCAGACAATGACTTAGCAATTCAGCCTTTGATTCTCCCTTGCTTTCCCAACTCAGCTGTTTTGGGTCTTTCTAACACTGGAAGAAAAAACAAGTGAGGTAAGGTGGATCATAGCTGTTGGTTTATTTCCCACTCTCCCATTTCATCTATTGTGTCTATTGTTTCCTCACCTGTATGAAAGACCAGTGTCCTACCATCATGATGTAAAAGGATCTTATTAGTCGAGTGAACAGGCAGGAAAGTTGTGACCTCCCTAGTAGTAAATACAACTTTGTTTTGAAGTCACATGTTCTTTCTGTAATCATTTTATCTAGACTCCTGCAGGAATCTCCACTATTTCTGCATGGACTGAAATGTACCTCTTGCTCTAATAGTTGTTAAATAGACTGAACTGGAAGCTTTCCTACTTGACTGAGCTCTTGGCTTGGATGTCAGTGCATGGCTTATTTAAAATAAGAGGACCTTAGCTGGTCTGAATCAAACCAAATTAAACTTTTGAGGTGATGGTAAAATGGCTTCCTGGTGCTCTTGGCTTTTGCTTCTCACTTGCATTATTAGAGGGGTCGGGTTTCCCTTTGAACAGAATGATCTTTGTCAAGTCTTATTTTCCTCAAGATGCCATGACAGCCTAATAAGGATGTCAGAAATGCTGGGCAGAGAAAGGTTTCTGAATAATCCGCCAGGAGAAAGGCACTGATAAGATACGAGAATAACCTTATGTGTAAACCGATAGGTGATCAGGAGAGCTGGCAAAGAGGAGGCATAGTGAAAAATTGGAAGTTAGGAGTTAAAGCTTGTCACAGACTCTGTGTGTGTGTATATAAATTTTATAATTTATATAAAAAAAGTTATCTGCTGAATTGCAAGGGGCATTTAAAATCAGTTTAGTATAAAAGTCATTTGAGTTCTGACAATCTCTCTCTTTTTTTTTTTTCTTCCTCCCCCCCCCAGCAGCTCTGACAATGAAGCTTGTGAACATATGTTCTGAGGCCTCTCATTTAGGCCAGGAGAGTTGTTACTACATTTTAAATTAGGAGATAGCTTGTTATTGACCCAGTCCTCCTGTTCGGCTCCCCACTGGCAGATAAGCTTTATCAGGAATTGCGAGCCTCAGTATAACTGAGAGGCAAATTTATCCCTGAGGTAACTCCATTGAAGTCAGTGGGTTACAATAGCCCACAGGAATATTCAGCACCAAATTAATTTCCATGTAACTAACGAGTTTTATTAAAGAGGTAGACTAATGAGACTTCATTATAAAATCTCATGGTCTATTATCTTTTTGTCTTCTCAGCCCTGTTTACTTCAACAGGAGCTGCCATTCTGGTCAATAGTAAGTAGTGTGTCTCTATGGCAACTTTCAATAAAAGCATGATTTATTTGTACACACACACATTCTGTACCTCATTTATAACTTAAGGGATATGTCTGAATCACTGCAAACATAAAGATTTATAGTTCTATCTTTTAAATAAATCAAACTCTACCCTATTTCAGGCTCACCAAGGGAAAATAGTAAGTGATTGAGACAGGCACAGAAGAGGAAACTATGATGTGCTGTAGGAATGTTAGATTTGGATGGGGTGATAGACACTGATCCTTTACTGAACACCTACAAGTTCAGAGACTTAAAGCTGTGTACATTCTGTTCCTTTTTAATCTTTGGAATTTGAGGAGCAATTCTCAAACTGAACCAATCACAGATGGAATTTGTAAAGATCAGCCCCGCTGATCAGTGCTTGTTATTTGTCACATTTTTCATTGTTATTTCTCATTGCTGTTCAAGTGTGTACAGTTGTAAACTTGTTCCGTGTGAAAATACATGGTATAAAACTGAATTACTTCTAGGTTTTTCCCGGAGTACAAAATGCATATTTCATATCTATCTATATATCTGCACTTTATTCAATTATAGTTATGTTAAACTTACTTTTTAACGTACTTCATTGCTTCTGGGTGATTCTAATCTTTGTATAAGTTCATTAGGCCTAAAACTGATTTTGATTTTACTTGTGTAATTCTGGAGCTAGCTGCTATTTTCCATGGTTGAGCTGAAGGTAGAAGTAGGCTCCATGAGTTGAGTAGGCTTGCATTGGGTTAAAAATTAGCTTAACAAACTTACTGTAAGTTAAGATATTTGCAAATGTATGGAAAATATTAATGTTTAGCAGCTTTGATTCTATGGGACAGAAAAGCAGTATGACTCAAGTAGAAGGCTGCAACTGAAATGAATCAAGAATAGCAGCTGTGTATATTGTATTAACTAGAAAAGCTGAGAAATTGTATTAAATTCACTGTTTTTCCTTTGGAGAGTTCATAGAACTTCTATGAATAAGCTTATTTCTGTGAGGTAATTACATACCACAGCATTCACTTTATAGGGGAAGAATAAGGGATGGCAGGGTTACCTAAACCTATGCCATGAGTCTGAACGTACCTTCAGGTAACATTATGGACCTTGGTGATGTGCATTTAAAATTGCATAATACTTATTCCACATTTTAAAAAAACCATCTTTTTACTAGGTACTTCAGAGTCTTATCTAACACCAAATTTTGGTACGGGTGGGATATGCTAGAAAGAAGTGCTTCCTGAGGCTCAAAGTACTTACTGTTATTACTAAAGAGCTCTCCTCTGCCTCTAGATATTGTTGTCTAAATAGTTTTTGTAAGAAAAAGCCCCAGTAGGTCATGTCAGGCTTGTTTATTATCATTACTCCTATAATTTCTTTGGTGTTATTTTTATGAAAGCCAGGCAGTGTCGCAGGAAACACTGGGCTGTGGAGCCCTATGGTGCTAAGAAACCCTGAAAATGAGTCAGCCTTAAATAATTTGTAACAGACAACAATTGCTCTGTTTTCCAAATATGTGAAAACTAGTTGCTACGCAAGTTAATTTGACATTTAATTGCATGGTATTTGTCTGTGAGCCAGAAAATATATAGAGCGAGCTTTGTTTATTGTCATGTTACGCACGAAAAGCATGTGCGTATCAGCTTACCTCTAGGATAAATACCAACTTCTTCAGCAATGATTTTTCATTTGGGAACCCTACTCTGTGGTGGAACTGCAACTTTTTAAAAATTTTGCAGCATAGGAAATGTCATGTGACCTGGCTCACTTATAGTTGGCAAGACATGGGGAAAAGGACGTATGAGTTGAAGTAACACTGCATATCGTGTTATTTTTGCCACATGGATATGTTTCTTAGGCGTCTGTGGTGCTGTGTCTTAGGAGACAGAACTCACAATGTTTGTGTATGTTGCACACCAACATAAAGCAATATATATGTGTTGTGAGACTGGTTCTAATAGCAGTCCTGAAGTTACTGCTTTTTCTTCTGGTCTAGCCATGTCCGTTATACCCCACAAGAGTTGTGATGGAGACTGATTTTGAAGATAGAAGTGTGGCCAGTGCTCCGTTTTAGGGCAGTAAAACTATTCTACAGCTCAAAACAGGCCTTGGTAGTTCGGTTGTGTTCAAGTCTGCACACAAGTTTTATTTATTCGAAGGGAGCGGTCATTTTGTTTTGCAGGTTGTAGTTTTCCTTGTGCTTCAGATTTGCTTGCCAGGTCAGAGGCTTGAAATTCTTTGCCCATGTATAGCAGGAGCACAGTTTCTTTTTGTGTTTCTAAACCCTTTAAACATTTTAATCTGGTGACTTGGGAACAATTAATAATGTTTTGGTAATTAATTTTGATAGATATTTGACAAGAAAAGTGCTATTTATAGGGATTGTATTGCATAGCCCATAGTAAACCTTGTTTATAAATGGCTGAGGTTTTTTTCCTAGAGACTGCAGACTAATATTACTAAGACGGGGAAAGGAAAGCTTCCTTTTAGAAATCTAATAATGCTGTTCCAGATGTTTTTTTTAAAAAAACAAACTTAAAAATAATTCCAGCAGCAACTAATGAAAAACTTTCATCTGTTTGTTAGCACAATTATATGTCAATAGCCTGATGCTTGTGTAATCCTGGAAACATTTTTCTGGGAGTTTGTATGTGCTTTTTCCTTGGCTCGAGTGAGATCACGAGAGGAGTTCATTTGTTTTCTCAGAGAAAGGGGCAGTGTCGTACCTCTTTCAGAAAAAGTAAGACAGGGTGCATGATTCCTTAAAAATATTTGGAAAACATTTTCACATATTCATCTACAAAGGCCTGTAGTTGACAAAAACATGGAATAAACTACAGATTATGTTCTGCTACCTCAGCTGATAAGTTAATAGTACAAGTTTGTTTACTATTTTAAAATAGTATAGAATGCAAAATATAGCCACAGTTAGTGTGAAATTATAGGAGTAACTATGGTTTCAGATTAAATGTTCAGAAATTCATTTGCTATGTTCTTGAATTGATGCCTTTTTCATGTATTTGTGTAAAATATACATTTTATAATGCATAAGTTTTAAACAAAACAACTGATCTAAACAGAACAAAGTCTAAAATTCTTCATAGTTAATACAAAAGCATAATCATCATGAACTGTTGGAAGCTCTGCTCATCCACTTTGTATATTAGGCTGCAAAATACAGCTGTCAAGCTGTTAGTGGCTCACAAAACAACCCTTCACCCTTCCTTTTAGTCCTGGCTTGAAACTTCTGTTAAACAGATAAAATCCTTGAATGCATTTATTGTTCAAAGTTCTTTCTCATTATGTTTTTCAGCATTTTTTTTTCATTCTTTGAAATGGTTAATTCAGATGTGTACTTATTTATCTGTATTACTCGGGAGTACTTGTGTTCTCAGACTGTCCATATCAAAAGATATGTCTGCAAAAAGTGCTGGTCTACACATCTACACATCTTTTTCAAGAGAGTTGATGTTGGGGAAAGTAAAATTTGGTGGGTCAATTAGGTTGCTGTTCCATATAAAATGTGAACCTGTCATACCGTAACTGAGACTCATAGTTAAAGGATCTAGTTGATGAAGAACAAAGACAAAGATTCCAGAAAGCAATTCAGCCTATTAAAGATCTGAATCTTTAATGCTGTCTGGTGATGCCTTTTTCTACTGACTGCAGAGGAAGTCTAAATGTATACATTAGTATTTAAATTCAGATCAGGATTGTGCTTTTAACACACATTTCCTATTTGTGTCTCCTCATGTTTTGGCTCGCATGGAGCGATGTCGGGGCAGTCTTCAGTGCACCTTACCTTCTGTGGTGGTGTCTGCAGAAGGTCGTGATCACACTGTTTTCAGTAATATATTAGATATTTGCCTTTTCCTATGACTTTAAACTAATATGTGACACAAAAAAAATGAAGGCACCATGGTCATCTAGGCTTGTAACTGCACTTTTACCAAGGTGTGTGATTGTACAGCTTTGAGGTCCTAAAATATTCTGTAGGAGTTTAACATACGCTATTGGTAGAATGGAAATTAGCCCCTCAGGAGCTTCTTTCAGTCTTTGAGCAAAAAAACTTTAATGTTTGCAGAGACTTGCCAGTTCAAAATTTCATGTTGAATTCCAATGGATGTTTGTGCAAGATGTTCCCATGTATTTCCTCTGCCATACGTTTTGTCTTTGTGAACATTTCAAAGGAGATTGGCTATTTGGTGAATGACCAAGCTTGAGAATTTTCTGCAGATCTTCTGAATGCCTTTCACTAGACAGATATGGGTATGTTCACACAGTTGAATCTGCGTACATTTCTGGGTTGATATTTTGTGACAGTATTGCTGCTGTGGAAATTTTAGGAAACAATGAAAGCCCTCTCTCTAGGCGTTGTACTAACTGTGGTCAGCGGCTTTGAGTTTATAGTTTATTATAGCCAGGTCTAATATAAGAATTTTCTCTTGGAGTAAATACGCATTAGTTGCCACTGGTTGGGCACATGAAGTACATAAACAAGAAATAGAGAAGAATCTGTAACTCTGCATACTTGAATTGTAATAGGGACAGGATTGGAATGAAGCGTTCTCTGAGATTTGGAGAAAGCTGGAACAGTGGCTGAGAATTTTTTTACAAAGTTCATGTTCTGTGGAAGTCCTCTGGTATAGAAGCTTTCTATTAATTGGCACATTGCATTGCTTGACATCAGACTATTCTGTTGTATTTTGTATGTTGTATCAATATGTACAAACTATATTAATGATAATTATATATAGAAAAAACACTGGAGGAACTTTAGCTTCAGGAGTTACTTTGCTTCCTTGGATATTTCTTAACTACCTTACATTTGGGATGGTATTTAATGTTTAATATGTATAAATCATGGAAAGGGCTTTTCTGGAAGCTTGTACAAGAATTGAAATAGTGTGCTTGCACATACTTTTTACTGCTGGAAGATGTTTGACAGGTTTTTACAGCTTGAAAATATTCAAAGAAGATCAGATGCAAGTTTTTGAGAGGGTAGCTTTTAGATCAGGAACCAGACAGATAAATGTTTTGTGAATTAGGTTAGAGTTGAAATTGTCTGAATGAGTTTGATACCAGACAGCTAACCAAAATTTTTTTTCCTCTTGAATTGGATTAAACTGTTGAAGTCACAGCAATTATGCTGTGGTTTGTGGGCAGTTTACTGACTTTTATTATTTAAATAAATTTGAAGGAATTCTGTAAGTTTGACCTTTTGTAACATCAGATAGCAGCAGGAGTTTGGAAGGAAACCAACTGGCTAAAGAACTGTTGAAATGCCAGATTTTCTCAAGCATATAATCATTATTGAATATGGATTATATTAAAACTGCAGAAGATCTTTGAAACCTCTTGAATAATTCTAAGGGATATTTTTGTGATTTTTAGTGTTTAGTTCACATCAGTTTTTCTTTATTGCTATGTTGGAAATGAAGCATTGGAAATAAAGAAATATTGGGTGGTAATTTCTATTCCAAATACTTTGATACCCTCCTGATGCATTTGTTCTAGCTAGGTAATAACTACTTATTCTGCTTGCATACAAAAACTGTTACATAACATCCTCCAGAAATAAAGGAAGAAAATCCCTGGGAATGTCTGAGAGTCTCTGTGGAACTCTTATTTATCACTTTGACTCAAAATGGAAATATGGGAAGTAGAGATTTAAATAAGGATTACACAAACCCGAATTGTAACTAGAGAGTTCTTTCAAACCTAATACAAGTAGAGGAAAAATCAGTGAAGTTAATAGTGACTTGCGGAAAACGGACTCCACAATCTGTAAGATTGTAAAGTAGGTATGTTTATTCAGCGCTGGGCGGCATGGGGGGTAGTCCCACCAAAATCGTGCGCGCCAACGCGGCACTCACTGTAAATATATATACAGCTAATTGTTGCATATGGATGATACGCCTATACATATGCATGACCTGTCCCCGCTTTGTATTAAAATGAGTTCCAAGAAGTCATTTCCATGAACCCCTCCCATCCGCGCTTGCGCATTGCCTCCTGGTGGTGGTCGTCGGGGGTCGTGGGGATGAAGGCCAGTGGTTCCTCTTCGTCACCGCTAGTAACCTTTTGTTCTTGCGCAGGCTCAGTTGCTCCTTGGCTCTTGCTCAAGTAGCAGGGTCGGTTTTGGCTGGTTTTTTAGAAGAAGTTCTTATTTCTTATCAGGTACCGTCCTTGTGAAGCGCCAATTAATCTACACAGTAGTTGTGGTGGCCTTGTAAAAAGCTACAGCTAATTCATACACAATAGTTCCACTATTATTCCCTTGTCTCAATAGTAATAAATTTCTACTGATTTTGTGTGTACAGAATCAACAGTTTTTTGTATATGCAGTCTAATAAACATCCTTGTAGGTCATCATTTCATTTTTGGCCCCGAAATGGGAATGTAGTATGAGTTAAAGGAACTCTGGATCCAGTCAAAGTTGTTTAACTTTCTCTATGATCTGTACTTATTCTGTGTAACATATTCTGGTCTTATTAAATACATGAGCAAAAGTTAGCTATTCAATATACATAAAAGGACTATTTTTGCTGAAATTGTAGCAAAATGTTATGTAGAACAAAGCAGTAAATAGTCTCTTTCCTGCTTTGTGAAGAAAAATTTTCTGAAACAAAATTTTGGGAGGGCTAGCTTAGTTTTCTTGACAGAAACTTTAACTTTTTGCCTAAAAATACAGTCTAAATTTTACAAAATATTTAGCTCATAAGCCGTTTTTGCTAGACTGAGGCCCTCATTTGGTCAATTCTAATTTTAATCTTATGGAGACTGAGGTTGCTAACAAGAAAATAATCCAAAAAGTCTATTCTGGGGTAGCTACAGGACATGTAGCCGGGTTGAAGATATCCCTGGAAATCAAGCTGGTATTGCAGGTAGATAGGTGCTAATCATAGATAATGAAAAATAGCAGTGTGATAACTCATTTGTCATGAACTAGAACTCAAAACCCAGGAAGAATGAAATATGTCTCTTTAAAATACGAAACTGAAATATCTCAGAAGTTTTTGTGACAGGCCCTATATAATGCCTAAAAAGGTGTTTCGAGGGCTATTACTTAAAGCAAAACATCTAGAAGAGGTGGTAAGGTATCTTTGAAGTTTTGTCATATATGGGACTCCTATGTCTGGAAAAAAACCCAACAAAAACCTAACCCACAGAATAGAGCCTGAACTGAACTCTTTCTGACCTGACCTTGCCTGCTATCCTCATTTGTATTGTAAGGAATGTCAGAGCCGATATATCTCTAACAGGGCTCTGCACAGAAGGGGTGAATGAGAGCAGAAATGGTTGATCACGATTCTTTTTTTCTTTTTCTTTTTAGTTGCTTAATTGTATCTTAGCTTTATATACAGTGACTTTTCTGTGCTACCTCTTTCTTGATGACAACAGCCCCATGCACTTAAAGGGTAATGTCATTTGGGCTTCAGAAAGCATTGATAAGTCAGTGGAAAATGTGAACTACTGAACTGGCATATTGCAAGGACAAGAATGTCAAATCAGATGAGTAGAAAACAGCTCATTCTGTTCTTGGATAACAAAGAATATTCTACATGCCTAGGAGGGACACTAACATTTCAGGTTTAATTTTTAATAAAATAGAATTAAAAACAAAGAACAAAATAGTTCAAGGGATTCAGGGTTAGTTCAGTAGGTGCATTCAATTATTTGCTCTGTAACGTGCTTAACAAAAAGCAAAAGAGCAAAATAGTGATTTAAAGATAGAGTTTGAAATTCCGAGGCTTCTTAAGTGTTTCAAATTAGAGCAAGGCTGATGTGGGCTTCTGATCTTTCTAGGTAGATGTGCTAGCAGTCAATCAGCACCCAAGCTTTTCTTGCCATTCTTTTGGATGAGACAACTAGAAATTGAAAAACAGTTTGTTCTTTTAAAAAAATGGGAAATCAGAGTTCTTACACAGTCAATTCTCAGCTTTATTTATTATCCCAATAGGAATGGGGCCATTGAAGCCCAATGAAACAGGAAGCCAAATTCAGTATTTACTTAATAAATAAAATAAAATCATCTCTTTCTAACATTCAAACTTCATAATTTTCAAGTGCAGATCCTTATCTATGTTTTCTTAGATTATGGAATATTTTACAGAAAACTTAATGCTTCATTCTGTTTCAAAGGGATGGCAGGTTACCTTTCTACTACTTGTCTTAGGCCAAATGTGCTACAGACGGTTTAAACAGCATAGCTGACTTGAATCCTTTTGAGTAGAGAGGATTAGGAAACCCATACACAGCTTGCATAGCTGGCAGACCTGAGGTGACAGGAAAAGCCAGGCAGTAACCTGTAGCACAATCCAGTGCAGCTAGAGGACAGTGTTAGTGTCAGCTAACAGCATCAGAGCTGATGCCAGTCAATGCTTGCAATGGCCTTACTTCATTAATGCTGTGTGTTCGTTTAGAGGGCTCTCCTTTCACTACGTGAAACCCTTGGTGATCGGTGTTTCTCACCACGCAGCCCTACAATGCCTTTGGCCCCTTCAGAATTTTCATTACTGATGGTGAAAGCTTAGTGACAGCAGAATTAAAAATTGGCTGTAAAGTTAAATCGATATACTCTTTACAATCAGGTTTAATTAACTTTGAGGTTTGAAAGCAGAAGCTTAAGGGAAGCTGAACATGGAAGACTTAATGTTGTTCAGCTCTCAGGACCAAAGTTCTAATGAAGACAGTAGGTGGCAGAAAAATCAATCAGTTCTAGGAACTAAAAACAGGACAAGATGCATTATCTTGCAATCAGTGTCTGTTTCACCTCAGGCTCAAAAATTCTGGTCTGTGGTTCTTTTAATGTGTGTTCTAGAAAGAAGTCAGGAAATGGTTTAGATACATGTGTATTTGTTTGCAATTAAATCACTTTAAGATTATTTAAGATAAGCTTCCCTTCTTGGGGAGGGAGGAATTGGCCTTAGTTAAGTATTGAACAGAGATCCTTTTTTTTTGTCCCTTATATTGCACTTGGAGAAGGAACATAAGCTTTCTGTATAATTGGGCCACCTGCACTCAGAATATCCCTTGAGTCAGGTGTTCCTAGAGAGCCACTTCAATTCTGTCTCTGTTTTTGTGACTCCTGTGCCATAAACAGAGTAGGTTTTTTGTAGGGACAGCAGTCTCCCAGGATTGTCTCCTGCATAATGGTTAATAGCCATAATGAAATTTTTGATCTTTTGTTTTAGATTTTCTGTTTTTCCCCTATAAATATAAGAATGAAGCATCACTCTTTTGTGGACCTATTTTAAATTTGTTAAAGTGATTTTTCACTTGCATTAGTCACTCGATGGAACACTGGGTACCTTGGCAGGTTTGTGATGGTCACTGTTGGCATGTGAGATAGCAATAACATTGGAGAGTAAGGCTTGCTCTGTTATGGGCTGGATTTGTCACAAACTTTCTTCAGGAGGAAGCTGATATTCTGTCAGGTGGCTGTTATATTCTGGTTCATGGGCTGTCATGCTTATCAACCTGTAGCAGCTTTGCCAAAACTGTAGTTTTATTTCCATGTCTCTTGTCTGCTCTTGAGGTGAAATGCTAGTATAAGTTTTTTGTTGAGCTCCTTAGTTAACAATTGACTTGAGAAGTGATTAACGTTCATAATGACATCCCTGGACCTGTTGATCTTGCAGAGATTTTTTTTTTGCCTTACTATTCTTTCTGTATACCTTTATATACATGTGTATGTGTTGATACGCACTGGGCAATGGGTGCAGTTGTCTTGGAAGACTTTGTCAGTAGCTTCCACTTTATCTTACTGACTTGAAACATCTTTTGCAAAATGCATGTTTTGTTGTCAATTTTTTCATGTACCAAAGAAGAAAAGCATTATTTGCAGGAAAAAATACTGATTTTCAGAAAGAAAAAATGATCCGTAAACGCTACTATATTTATACCTAGGCACTCCCTATTAGAACTTCTGTGGCAAAAGATCAGAAGTAAAATACCCAGAGTTGTTATGGTCAAGCTTAGAAGGATGTGTAGGATAGCTTTCCTAGTTGTAAAATTTTATTGTTTTAAAGATGGATGTGTTCCTATTTTTAAGACCTATCATTCACAAGCAACAGTTGCTTGGCTGCAAGCACTAATGAGGAAAGAGAGATATTTGGTAATGAAAAAGAATGCTGTTGGCACATATATCAATCTGCAGATTAGGTGCTTCAGCTGCTCTAGCTGAGGTTTTTTATATGCAGATGAAGTGTGAGTAATAGGTAATTTGTATTATGTATGGTCAGCAGTAGGCAGACAACTTTGCCTGTGGAGGTAAGCTGCTTCAGGCCTTTTAAAAGGTTGTGCCAACATGTGTGGATTTTGGGGTTTTTCAATTATTAAAACTTGCTTGACATTCCCATTCTTTGAAAAGGCTTGCTATGTGTAATGATAGTGTGTGGGTTACTGCTCATTAAGATTATATTAATGACAAGTTACACTATGTGGCTTGTGATATTTCACAAAATGTCTCATCTGGCTACAGTGTTTGTGGAGCATCCAGTATGCTTCCATCCAAAAGAGAAAGGAGAATTTTGACAGTACTAGCACAGGAGTGTGTGACTTCTGCTCTTTTAATGTGTTCATTCATGTTTGAAAGAATAATAGTACATTATTTTCTTAGATTGTAAAGTTCTTACTGTATGGAATATTACATTTAAGTGATCTCTCATTGTAATTTTTACAGGTTCTTCAGACCATAAGATATCAAAGTAAAGTTTGGGTAGAAATGGAATTTTTACTTAAGCCTGCATGAGAGAAGAGAGGGAACTGTAGAGACGGGGTTAAATTTAGTCCCACATTTTATGTCCTATATCTTTTGAATCCTTGGGAAATTTCCTCCATGTTGAATGATGGTATCTGAGCCTCTGTGCAGAGGTTTTCAGATTCGCAGCTTTCACTAAGGGAGTCAATACTGTCAGAGAATTCTGCTGTTGCAGGGATAAAGGTTATAATAGAAACACCTTTTTTGGTTTGTGAACTTTTTCCTGTGTATGAATTTTTTTTCACTTTTCCAAATTTAAAAAATGGCTGAAAATATGCAGTATCAATTATGAAGCTTTCAATTTTGCAGTTGAATAGCTGTAACTGTGATCGATTCCAGTCTCGATCAATGTCAAAATATAAAAATTTCTCAAAAGACTTGCTTTCATGGGCACCACAGAATGAAGTGTCAAGCATCTCTTCTTTGAAAGGTAGCAATATTGTTTCTCTGCCAGAAACTATAGCTTTTTGTGATTTTTTTGGCTGTCTACATATGCTTTATTTCTACTGTAGCTGTCTGGGAAGGTTTGGGTAAAAGGTAATGAGTCATGAAAACCAAAATGTAATGGCAATATACTGATGTAGGTGAAACTTTCAAAGGGAATGGAATTTCTGGTCAAAGACAGGTGACAATAACAGGTAACAAAAAACTCAAACTGCATCGTCACTGCCCGATTCAGAACAGAGTCAGGAGCAGCTCATTGTAGTATTTGGGATGAAAACCAACTTGTGGCACTGAATCACAATGAATAATGTTCTGTAGACAGACGAACCCCTTAAGAGTGATATTAAAAACATGTGTGCTTGAATTAGAATAGGATTTGGACCTAATTTCTTGCATTCTGTACAAGTACCTACCTATCAGTTGGATACAAGGAGTGAGGAATGCAGCAACCTCTTTCTTTGTGTGTTGAGAGTATGCACATGCATGAAAAATTGAAAGCAAGACACTTTCAAAGAAGTGTTCTTGCTTTGCCTTGAGCCCTATTCCGTAACATACAGAAAATGTTGAATATGCAGGTAATAACTAACACCAATTTCACTGTTTGTCTCTTGTGTTCCCTTAAATATATGTTATTTTCATGTTCCCTGATCTAAGTTTTACTTTTACAGTATTTGGAGAGGTCAGTGGGAAGCACCTTACTAACTTTGTGTAGGTGACAATTCTGTTCTTGAAATTAAACTGCCAGTCTGAAACTTAACTATCATTTGGCAAATAGGATTGTGGCTTTTTAGATTTTGATGTTTTTTCCAAAACATCTGTTGCAGCATAATACAGCTATTAGCTTTAGAAGCAAACTGTTGCAGGCAGATTATTGCTTGTGGTTTATAATGGAATCTCAAAATCGGTTATTACATCTTCAGAGGATAGCTTCATTAAAAGCCACTCATTGCATCTATCTGATGAACTGTTATGCATGGCTGAGAAAAATGTGTGATTTTCTTGTTTCTTTAACAATGATATAGTTGGTCATTGTAGTGAATATGTAGATGTCACATGCATCTTTTAATAAGGGAATGATTTGTGTAGCTCATGAATGTCTGAATAATCATCCTTTGAAAGTAACACAGAATAAGCTATTATCAACCCTTCTTTAGAACGTGCTTCTTTTTTCTTTGTGCAGTTTATACAATAAACAAAGCAGTGACACTAATTGGATTTTTTCCTTAAAAGCCAAGTAACAAGCCAGGTTATTTTACAAGTTTTCTTCTGTATGAAGACCAATCTTTTTAAAGTACAAATATTAAAAGAACAAATACTTGAACTGGGTTGGAATTACTGAGTTGAAGCATTCAGGTTGGGAATATTTCTTCCTTCTGACTTTTAAACTCAGCATAGTCTTTTTTTCTCTGTATTGAAATAAATACACTGAACTAAAAAGACAACCTGTTTAAACATGTTATCACTTTGTTCTTAATCTTTCAAGTTGAAGAATTGGGAGCTAATAGGTCAAATGGGGCCTTAATTCTACCTGCTTTATGTTCACTGAGGCTGACCAGTTCAGAGAAAATGTGTGATCAATCTCCAAGGTCTCTAATAAATCCTTGTATGAATTAGGCTAGCGTAGCTGATCCTTCACCATCCACAGCATAACAGGCCTGGAAAATAAAAGACAGGTCACATGTCAGTAATGCTGGTCACTGGCAAAATCCTAGTCCTTGCTTGAATTCACACAATTAAGACTCCAAATGAAAGTACTCTGAATTAATCCAGGATCCTGATGTGTTGCTGAGTTGCCTGGAACCAGTGAATTGCAGAAATGGTTTGGCAGGAGAACAACACAAAGTCATTCAGTAATAAAAGGTATTCTATGTGTTAGACTAAAGGAGCATGTAATGAAACTTGGTTTCAGGAGTGGTTTTCAGGTGCAGATATATGCAATGTGAAAGTTCCCAAGGACTAGGAACACTCCTCTACAGCACTGGAAATGCAACATCAGCCATGCAAATAATCATGAGGACCAAAAGTCAACCTGTGAAACTGAGTAGTCTAGTGTTGTGTTTGAAGATGTCTGAATTGTAAAGGCACAGCTGAGTAAATTTTTCCCAAAATTGTTCAAGAATAACCACTTAGACCACAATGTCAGTTTTATTCTCTGTAAACTGTTATGTTCACATTTGTTAATATTGTTGCAAATAGTAGCTTGCAGAAATATCTGTAGAAGCAATAATTTTCATGTTAGTATTTGTGGAAAGAAAGTGCTTTTTTGGATAAAACTGAAAACCTAATTCTGAGCATTAATCTTATGGATTTATCAGCACTGGTATTGTGTGTCAGTTAGCTAAGACAACTTGAACTTCAGGTGGTGTTTTACAAGCCAATTTGCAGAAAATTTGTGATCAGGAATTTAGAAAAACAGTATTGACCAACAATATTCCCTGCTTGACTGTTTTCTGGCTTTGGCAGAAATAAAGGTAATTACAAAAAATGGATTTTAATTTTACATTGTTTCACTCTTATGTAGGTATCTTAAATTATGTTTTGGTTTTTTGAGTCTCAATAACTACAAGTAATAAAACACCAACATTGATGCCTCTGAAAATGTATTCAGTGTCATATATTTTGGTTAAAATTGATTTCTGTCCATGTTGTTTGAGAAGTAAATCTTTACTGAAATGGAAATCAATGGCTTGACCATACATTTTTGCCTGAAATGACAGTAAACATTATTCCAATTTGATTTTTACAAGACACTGAAGATGAATTCATGGGTGGCTGAACTTTTAGTCTGCTTATGTGTATAAGGAGAAATTAAGACCGGTAGATACTGGTGTTTAGCTTTCCAGTTTGGTTCAATGATGGTGATTTGCATAATATGGAATAACTGTTCATTGAAATGTGGAAATGTTTCCACTGACACTGTGTAGACATCTAAGAAGAAAATTATTGCCTTCTTTTGATTCTTTGATTCAAATCAACCCTGCCGACAACCTATATCTTTCCAGTGACTCAATTTGTATTCTTAAATGTAGTTTTGAGGAAATGTTTGTTTGTTTAAACATTTCATACTTTTGGTGGGCATAGTTCTGCAGCTAGTGTGTCACCATATTTGATTTTGGTGTAAGTTACTGTAGTTGTCCTTTGGAGGTGATGTTACTATGAAAGCTTGAAGGAAAAGATGACAAGCAGTAGGTGGAAGTTAAAGGAGTAAACTATTCAGCATACATTTTTCAGAGAATTTCCTTTTGTATTTCATAGTGGAGACAGCAAAAGGGTAATGAGCACCGAATAGCAGTGCTTGCTTCTGTGAGTAACCCAGGTCATCCCAAGAAGTCACAAACCTCATCTGGCTGCTTTGAGCATCAGAGGAGCAGGTTACTTTTCTTTAGAGTAACTCTGTAGGAGTAAGAAAGAAAGAATTCTGTTTATGTTTGGTTTTAAGATTATTGCATCAGAACAGGAAGTGGGCTCGGGATACAGCAGGAAAATATTTTAGAATGAGTCAAGCAAACACTTGGAGCGGACAGTATCATCAGATGTAAACACAATAGCCCATGTTTCTGCAGCATGGCATGCTCATTTGGTGCCGTGGGGTTTTGCTTCTCTAGAACGGACCCAAAGCAGGATAGTGATGCCTATGTGAATTAAAATTATTCTGTGCTGTAGTTAGAGCAGGTAGGAAATTAAGTTCTTAAAAGCTGAATATTTTGGTTTTATTATTTTCTGTTTTTTTTCTTTCACCTCTGCTTGTGATGCAGGACAATCAAGCTGGAAATTCTGTTTGTTTATTTTATAGTATGTTTATTTTTTTGTTTTGAAAAATGTTTATTTTCCCATAGAAATGTTTGGGTTTTTTGTTTTCTCATTTTTTTTCATCCCTCCAGGATGGAACACTTCCATATTTTAAACCTCAGCTTTTCTTTTCTTATGTATTTCAAGCATTTAGAATGGTAATGCCTGGATATGAGACTTTCTCTGTATTTTTAAGATGTTTAAAACTTAGTGTTTAAGTCAGAAGACAATGAATTCTCTAGGAAGATTATCCTGCAAAAGTAATTCTGAAAATAATCTAGCACAATAATTTAATTAGTCATGGCACCAGCTGTGTATATTTCTGTCACATCTCATCACATTCTATTTGTACATCTGCCCACAACTGATGTGTTCCAATTTGAAGTAAAAGCAGCCATGTAGATTATGCTTGGATTTGGCGTAACGGGTTTTTTTGGGGTAGATATCAACTTTATGCAGCTCCAGAATGTGTCAATTCATTTTGAATGTGCAAGTGGAAGATATGATGTCTGTTCCCTTCAGCAACTTATTTGTGTATGTTCATGTGTAAATGATATTGCTCCTTTAACTGGGTCCATGCTGGCTCCACATTTTCATTGTTGGCTGAGGTGGATAGTTAAAACTAATGAGCTTTGTATAAGACCAGAAGATTGGTTCCTTGTCCTGTTACTATGAAATTTGAGAGATCTGTGCTTCAGAATGCTAAATGTCATCTGATAGCTAGAATCATGCAGCGGAAAATACTTAATATTTGGATGTATGTGCTGCCTGAGCCTACAAACTTGTGGTATGCTGTTATTCCTGTATTCTGAAGGAACATAACGGCCACTGCCATGCCAAAGAATTATTAATCTGGTAGCAAGAGTATAAAGATGATTTTATGGGAAACGGTTAGACAATAAATTGTGATAGCATAGGGAAAGATCATACTGATATAAGAAGAAAACTGTAGTAGTCACTCTAAATGTGACTCTTTCTCAAAATTCCATTTAATCTTTTGTATTCACAGCACTTTAAATACACAGGTGGATACCTGATCCAATTTTGCATGTCTCAACTTGCATCTAGAAGCATAATAAGAAACAACAGAATATAACTTTTCAGCTGCAGTATTTTAGCTGAAGGGTTGTGACTGACCGGTCTCTTCCTAGTCTTCTTACACAGTGATTTTGCAAGTCTGTCACTGGCCTTGTGAGAGAAATTACCTCTTTTGCAACTTTCGCTAAGTTTGAGGGCAGGACCCATGAGGGACTTGGCATCCCAAGGCATAGTTCTTCAGTTCTTGACTCTCAGACTGGAATCCACAGTACTGAGTGAGGCAGTAAGCTTCCTCGGGGGCGGGGGGACGGGACGGGGACATGACATGGGACCTTGTATATGCCATTGCTCTGGTCTGTCTAAGATCTTGCAAAACTTTATGGAGATACGCAGTATTATCACTATTTTTACAGTTAAGGAAGCAGAAAGCTTTTCTGTTCTCTAGGAATTACTTTTGATTTATTGTTGGAATTACACATGGGTGGATTATGCAAGTGACCACTTCTGGTTC
The DNA here is from genome assembly GCA_013400755.1 of Pelecanoides urinatrix. Lineage (NCBI taxonomy): Eukaryota > Metazoa > Chordata > Aves > Procellariiformes > Procellariidae > Pelecanoides > Pelecanoides urinatrix. The sequence goes on from VZTQ01000497.1 coordinate 39,003, forward strand.
TCTCTCAATTATAGCAGTACGTTTTTAGTTTTAAAAAAAAAAGGCTAAACTGGTTTCTTTTTGAACTTTTTTAAAAAAGTAAGAGTTTGTTACTTGTAGTTACTACTTTTAAACACATCACATCTTTTTTTCTCTCTCCGTTCTCTTTGCATTTATGAGAGAGTAATGAATTAATTTTTTGGCAGCATTGTTGGTTTGTGTTATAATGAAAAAAGAATCAGATGTATTCTGACTTTCTCCCAGCCTTCAATTTTCTTTTCAAAGATAAAACTTTTGTTGTGCTTCTGCATTTTAAATTAACGTAGGTTATAAATATTAGCTTAGGTAAGAGGGCAAGTTAAAACTTCGTGTTTATTTGTATGAATCTGAGATGCTGAAGAATCAGAGATGCTGAAGAAGCTGTCTTTACTACTAGCAGCATCGGTACCTAATCTGCCTCTTCTGTTTTGGGTGTTGAAAAAGGATGTAACTTAACTTCTTGCTTTTAGAGTAAATTAGGGGAATATCAGAAGAGATGATGTAGTTATACAAAAGCAGACAGAAAATGTGGTTTCTGTAATACTTCCAGGAGGCCAAAATTCCTCCATTATTTTAAGTAAGCCCTGCCTAGTTTTATTTTCATGATAGTATGCTAATGCTGAGTCTGAAAGACCTACCAATGGACTGAAGCTTGGTGAAAGTAGTAAATGGGAGAATGAAGAGTAGTGAAAAATGAAAATTTTCTAAACAGGCTTTTGTGGAACACCAAAATAGATTAAAAGAAACTTCTGTGAAACAAAGTATTTTGAAATTAATTAGCTTTGAATTATTTTAATACTAATTTGCAGTTTTAAGTGTTTTACATTATTAAGAACTGACATACAAAAATTTCATTATTCAGTTTATCAGTTGTATTAAAAAAAATTTAAACCATGTTTTTCTTACTTGCTTGAAAGCAGTAGAGGAGTATAAACAGTTGAAGGCTGCACCTTAGTAACATTGAGATCTGTTTTAAAAAAAGCACTGAGGGAAGTAGATTAGTCTCTGTATGTGCCAACTATGAAATTTGTATGTGGATAATTGAGATTGCCTAACAAAATGTACTTTTGGAAATAGTGCTTCACATCATTTTGTGATGTTCCATGTGGAAATAAAAGAAAATGATTTTAGTTTCAGTAAAATCATTGTTATCTATTCTTCCTTTGTGTCAGAAAAGAGTAGGCTTTTCCTATCTGATCCATAAATTAAGAATAATGTTCTTATGGCTATTACTACTTATGGCAAAGTTAATGAGACAAAAGGAATTGCTTGTAAAAATGAAAACAATGTAGCCTTGGGGAATTACAGTTTTTGTGCTATGCTTTTTGATTTGTGTTCCTAAAAGGTCTTGACTATTTCCTTTCAATATGTGGTTGTGAAAACTTCATTGCATTGCTGTAATTACATTCCTGAAAGGAGTTCAAATGTAGAAATTAATCTGTTCACTGCATCCACTGGACGCCGAAAAGATGTGAACTATCTTGTGAAGGTTCAGAGATGTGTAGGGTTCCTGCTTTTGGGCTTTTGTTTTCAGTTGTCTGCTGGTCTTTAGAGTCAGCTCAAGACTGGCTTCTGGAAGCCCTTTCTGCACTGCTGCCAGGCAGTCCTGCTCCAGAAATGCCTGTCCCTGGGAGGCAAGCGTGCCACCGCTGGGGAGATCGCTGCAGAGCCAAGGACCGGCTATCACCATGAAGTTTTAGCTGGGAATAGTATTGACCACAAGCAAAACCTTCATTTCAGCTTTTAATTGACTGTCATAAGTAAATTACTGGTACATAAGACTTTTATTTATACTCTTTTTAGTGCATATTTGTTAGATTTTATTTAAATAATTTTATACACAATATTGGAATAATCTGTTACATTAATGCACAGCTTAAAACAGTTCTTATTTACACTGATCACAGAAAGACAGAGGAATGAGGACAAATACTTTACATTCACCATCTTTATCAGCATTTTAAGTATAGTTAACCAGCACACATCACACACATCCATATCCATATTTATAAGAAATGTAGTTGTTTCTAATTACAAACATGGGCATGTAGGCGTCTCACTTTCAAAAAAAAAAACAAAAAAGTTGAAATGCCATTTCCCCCAGAAAACCAAAGACTTACAAAAAAAGGCAAATGGACCTACAGATTGCACAATTAATGGAATCAGGCATGGAAATGTGGTGGCTGTGTCTGAACACTTTTGGTCACTGGGGCGCTTTGGAGAGTATTTTTACTAGTGGCAAGTTTTGAACTCCTATAAAAACTTATTCCTGAAAACTGCAATGTGATCTCTTGCTTTGGAAGTAGACCTACTGGACACTAACACATTTGGTTCAATGTTAAGTCGTCTAACACCACAAAATTTTAGCCAAAGGATGCTCTGGATTTTTTTGGTTTTTTAGAATATAAATTAAAAACACATGACTTTCTTTTATGAGATTAAGGCAGCAATGGAGAATATTGTGCTACAGTGTGCATTTAGCTGTAGATAATGTTTTATTCTTCTTTATCACATTTTTACATTTATAATCAAAGGCCAACATATTATTGAACTAGACTGGCTGACTACAAAATCTTATAATGGAGAAATAGGTCTTGTGTGATAACCTTGTTACATCAAAGTTGAATTTCTCGCCTTACGATATACACTTATATTCTATGAAAATTAAAAAAAACTGGTAAAAATATTAAAATATTGCCTATACAGAGGTACCCTTATCTAAGGTAAAGTCTAGTCACTGCTATAAAAAGGCATTAAAGATGAAGTAAAACACTGGTGTAAACCAAGTAAATGCTCACTATAAAGCTTTTATTTGTAAGGCAAATCTTCATCAGACCTATTAGAAATTATTTTCAAAATGTACTATTTGGAGATTCTCCCTTTGTAATTGATACTACCCATAGCAAACAAAAGCTGACAGATAGGCTGACAGTGTGCAACATAAATTACAATTGCAGGTCACCTGCAAGTTTGAGGCTTCTTGGCAGTGACACCTTTAAAAGAGAGCCAGCTTAAGGCTTAGTAATTTTCCTAGTTCACCGAATTTATTCTGTTCCCTTATTAAAGAAACTAAGCAAATTTTGTCTAGTATGGCAGCTAAAGAAACGCCTGGAAAAGGGAGGAAAGCAAAGCACACAGGTGGCCCAATCTTGCTGTCAGTGCTTAGGTAAAAAAGGCCCACTGTTCTCAACATGAAAAGTAATGGCAGTAATGGTTAACTTATATGACGGCTGCACTGCTGGACTGAGACTTAAGCCTCTCATTTTTTTTCCCCTTCTTTGCTCCATCCCAACCGCTTCCATCCAGACACCTATGTGTTCTTCTAAGGAGGATAGTTTCACTGAATACAAACATGGTATCTGTGTTACTTATAGTCTTCTGGCTGTCTTCTGTTTCTCTGCGTGCTTCTGCTAGGTCAGTCACGCAGAGATTGCAATTTGTCTTGAACATATTCTGTTTTTAAGTGGCGAAGGAAAACTGATCAAATTCTGTACTTAAAAGCAGCTATATTACACTTCTATGTTTTTCTGCTGGTTGAAATATCTTTATCTGCCATCTAGTTCTCTATAGTAGTCTCTGATGCACGTAGATGCATCTAAATTCAGTCTCAGGCAATGAACAGTATCACTGTATAAATTAATCACCAGCTGAGGCTCTTGGTCCTATGTTGATGTAATTTTTATTAGGAACAGTGTGCAAAAATCTGAAAATTTTTTGGCCTAGGAAAAGCTTCTGTATGCATGGCATGGTTTACAAGTCTTGTCACTCCTCAGTTAAGCTTAAGCAGGCAAAACCAAGTAATTGTACATCTAATCACAGCTAAGGAACACATGCATGCCTGCTTGGTCAGTGGGATTGTTAGCAAAAACTTTGAGAATATGGATAGAGGGGGGCAAGTGCTTGCTGAAATATTCCAGTTGAAGTCTGAGTTACAACAGACTGAAATGGCTGAATAAAAAACTATTTTCCACATCACAGAAAGATTTTGATGGATGTTTGACATACAACTATTCCCTGTATGTGATCCTTTCTGAAACTCAGTGATGGAAGATCACAGATATAACAGCGCTTAACTGAAGGCTTAACTTCTGTAAATTAAGTTCTAAAAAGATTTCCCAACTGTTTTGCAGTATCCTCTACTAGTGTACCTTTTTCTTAAAGGAAGGCAGAATGTGGCTGGCTTTCTCATGAACAGCTAATATTAGTTTAGTAAATGAAGATCTGTAATAATTCAGGTGTTCAAGCAGCTCACAGATCAGTCCTCTATGGTGATTTCTGGCTAGCTCTGCTTAAAATAGTCCGTATGCTACTTTCAGCTTGTATATAGATATGAATCTAGTAAGGTCACTTCAAAGTCCTGTTTCTGACTGCTGTAATGTATTATGAACCGTTTATCTTCATATTCTAACAGTTTAACTTTCCACTGATTAGCTAGGTCAGCCCACAGTCACCAACAGGAACATGGGTATGAATCAGAGGAAGATAGACTGAAAAAGTGTTTTCCTTTGGAGGAGACTTTCTGGAAGTGTTTCCAGAAGATGTGTCTCCGTGTACTATAGCCAAGACTCCAGATTTGTTCAAGGGTCTAATCTGAAATATCATGTTGGCCTTTAAATGAAGAAGATAGAGTTCTTGCACATGAGCTGATCTTTGGACCATAAATATTCTTAGCCCTGAGAAAATAAAATGTATTAGAACAAACATATCCAATTTTACTGCTCTCAGAGGCTCAGAGTGTGCACATAATTTCTGCAGGTAGATTATATGCTGTCATTTGTTGAGCTGTGATAACTGTCTTGTGTCTGATCCTTCAGGCCCATTTCAAAATGTTTTAATGGGGCACTGCAAATAAAACATTGGTAAGTCTCATCTCTTCTGAAATTCCTGATCTATGGTTAAAATTTGGTTCTTAGGAAAGCAATTCTTAAATGTTTGCTAATGCCTCATGAAACCTAGTGTATCAGTCCAGGATATGAACAAAAGCTATCTACTCCCATAAAAGCAAGTATCCGCTAATTAATGCTGTATGAATCAGAAGAACTGCAAAAGAGACATTAAAAGCAAAAGAACTTTCTATGTGGCCTCCTACAACCTAACAGTACAAAATAAACTTAACTCATGTCAAAACAATAGCATAAGAAGTGGATGTATATACAAAATGTTTGGGTTTGACCTGTTTAAATAATAGCATATAAATGGTATTTTGCTGAGAAGAAATGACCAATTATATGGAATTTCCTCTGGGAAAATGACATACAACATACATTGCACGTGCAGTTAGGGAACATGTACAATAGTAACAGCCAAGTATTTCTCCTATATTCTGTATTTGAAATATCATGTTTAATCCTGGATTTCCTGCAAAATCCCTCACTATGGTAAGATATCTTTCAAGTGTTGCCAGGGTGTATGCCTCAGGACGTGACAGGACACAAGAAGGACTGACAAAAAACGTACGGTTCAAACAGGGGCTGAACACTAAATAGTACTAGTACTTTTTGGACTGTTGCTCATGAAAGACCCACTGTTTCTACCAGAAATCTAAATCTCTGGAGTTTTAGTAATCTAAAACTTTTAGATATGTAATGTAATACATTTTTAGTAATGTAGCTTTAGAACAGTACCAAGTATATGAAGAATTATTGTGCTGAATGACAGTAGGAGGAGTACAAAGAAAATGGAGGATCTCTTTCCTTGCTGCTAACTAACTTTCTGTAGCTTGATGAAAAAATATGGATCACAGGCGGGTCTTTTTCACTGACAGGAAGGAAGGTCAGAAAAGAGGTGCTAATGTATGACAGCTGCTTCCTTTATCAGATTACAAAAAGGCTTTCAAGAGAATATTTTCTAGAACTGTCAAATGAGCTATTTAATTGCTTCACTCAATTCTTCCTACTGGCTTGTTACCAAAACAGCCAACATAATTAGCAATCAGATAATACTGCATCTTGAATAAGCTTGTATCAAAAATTTTCTTCTTTTGGAAGTGGGGTGCCTACTCCATCAGCATATACTTGCCATCCCACGGGGATATCTGGGAGAGTACCAATCCCCAGAGCAGGTCTGTTCCCACAACAGGTATAGCTGAGGGAAGGAGTGACCTGCTTGGCTGAAAATTCAAGACTGAGTTAGAGGAAGACTTGCAATTAAACCACATGGGTGATAAGGACCTGACAGGGTGATTATTTTTTTTAAACTACAAGTGGTTGAACTGAAGGGAGATTAGTATTTTGGTGGCATTTGGTATTTTCCATATTGAAAATGTATTAGGCAGCTCAAAGCAGGTGCCTAAGAGGAGCTGGGTGCCCGAGCTGTGGCTTCTTATTGGACTGTCTGTACCATATCACAGAGTTGAGGAAAAGAATATAACCCAATCTTCACAATATTTGTCATTTGAATGGATGCTACTTTGTGTCGAAGAGCATCATTTATCGTCCAAGAGGCATGAGGTAGTTGAGCATTTTATTCTGTGGAGAATTGAAGACTTTGTTCTTCATCTCTGGGACAAGTCGTATTATATTTGGGGAGACTTCCTTTGGGGAACATCTTGAACTTAAAGTCTAGCTGTGCAGTCATGCAATGTGTATTATCTTTCTTTTTCATTTGGGCTATTCCTGGTAATAAGATTCCTGCTTTCTGTGATTTGCCTATTGTTTTCTGTATAGATTGCAAGTTCTTTGTCTATAAAACCTCGGAACAGGATGGCAATAGTGCAGTGGAGTCCTGAGCTATAAATACTACACTAAACCTAAGAATTTATACAGTAATAGAAATAAAAATAATGTAGTAGGTAATTGCCTTGGGAGTTGGTATTAAAAATACAATCAAACCCTAACATGCTGGGTAAAGCTGATTTCACTCCCATGTTAAGATAGCTTTGCTCCTATTCCAGAGCTGAGTGGTGATGAAATGTAACTTTTCCTACATGGGTTTTGCTACACTGATGGTGGTGATGGAGTGTGTCACAAGTGAACATTGATGCAGGTTGTTAGCATGAGTGAACCAAACAGTGTATAATGTGACAAGCTATTAAAGCTCCACATTGAAGAGCCTCGAAGAGTTTCAAAACTTGGTAATTATATCTGTCCTAAGAAGCTTTTGAGCCATGCCAAGCCAGTGACTGAAGCAGCTGTATTATTGAAAAGTAAGCTTTATAACAATGAGAAGATTCTCATGTAGTTTAGCAAACAATAAAAATGGGATTAACTATGAAGTTGGTGGGATGGCTTTTTTGAAGCCCTCAACATGTTTTCACTGTTTGGCCTCTTGTGTAATTACAGAACTAGAACCACAACATTTGAAATTCCTTTATTATTGAAATATATTTAATAACGGGGTTTAAACAGCTATCGGCCATCAGCTGGGCCAGAAAATATGATTTCCTTTATAATTAGAAGAAAATATCCTTTGGGTTTAAAGCCCTGTTTAAATAAAAATACTATTTGTCACAAGACTCTCTAAGAAAAGGACAATACTTCCAAGTGTTGATACGTTCCAAAGTATTGATTATGTTGGAGGAAGAGAAAAATATGGAGAGAAATTTCCTTTCCATTATTTTTAGCAGAATTCAATGTTAAATGGAAAAGGCCAAAATCACTTGGGACTTTTAAATTGGGCTATTTCTAAAAAGGAAAAAAATCCCTCAACAAAAATTGTATTATAAATAAAAAAGCCCCATCCTTTTAAATGTCTTTTTAAAAAGAGGAACCACTACATACATTTAAAAGACAAGCTGAATTGAATGTATAAAGACCAAAAAATTCAGAGGTAAGATCCAGAGGTAAACTCTGGGCTGGATTCAGCTGAGACGCTACTGCCTCTGAAAATTACTATAGATCTAGTGACAAGTTCAAGAAATAACTCAAAGCTACCAAATCTAGTGATCACTGGGAAGATACTACAGTGATAAGTGACCACAGAATAAGAACAGCACCTAAATGCAGAGTTTGTTCTGTATCTTCTACCTTGCATAATGCTACCAGAGAGAAGAGCTGGAATAGGCTTAGAGAGCTGAGTATGCCTAAAATATCCTTCTAAATCATTCAACACAATCTTACTATGGTTTGGTAGGTGAATCCAGGTTAGATTATAATAATAGCATGTTCACAGCAGGAGAATAAAGCCAAAGTTTGGTATTTTGGTGCCTCTGGGTAGATTATGTAATTCTAAAAAAATCATTCTCTCTTCCTATGTATTTTACATTCTTTTATTTGGAATGAAGTATAACAAAAAGGTGGAGGTCTGTCTATTTGCATGTAACTTTCCTACTTAGCTGAAAGAGTCTGTGGACTATGGATCATATGATAAAGCCATTTTAATTGTTGTATAAGGGAATATATTTTTCATTAAGTACAGTGTGGTATTAAAGTGTATTCTGTACTTAGCTATAACAGGAGTTCTGTTCCTGCTGCTCTTCAGCTTGTATAATTAAACTGGACAGAAAATGGCATGGACATACACAGACAGCAAAGACAACCTTCTTCACCAAGAGAAGAAATTAATAACAAACCACTGAAAATGAAGCACTGAGTCTTCACTTCAGAAGGATGCAAACTCATATCCCAAAGGATAGTATGGCAAGAAAGCTAATGACATTAGTACATAGTTAAAGTTGCTCCTTCCTCATAATTAAGATGTACTGTTTCCTTAGATCTAAGAACGTTCAGGTGTTGTTGGTTTACAATAGGTCGTGGCATTGAATATCTGAAGTAATTATTACTGTCAGAAAAGTTTAATTCACTTCTTCACGATAAAAGAGCATTTAACTTACTTTGATTGCTTTTTTTCTCTGCTCCTCCCTCCTCCACTTCTGCCAATAGCAAAACTCACAAGTTTTGGTCATGTAGGGATCTCATGGCACCAAAGGATGTAAGAAAAATTAAACTGAGTCTTTAAAGATCGTTTGAAGCCAAGTAATAGAAGGGAGGCATTGAGAACAGAGAGCAGATGTCTTCCCTCAAAGAGTCAGTAGATAAACTCTGAGCCAGCCTGGTCCAAGCATAATTGAGGGAGCTTTGAACTTGACTTTTCTGTATTCCCAGTTTAGCTTAACATATTGGCTTTTTCCTCAACCTGTTGGTTGTCATATTGATAGCCAGTGTTGAAGCTGTAAAGGAACAGAAGTAGTTGTTTAATAACATTATTGATTCAAATGATGATAGTGAGAGATGTTTTAAATACATTAGTTGACAAATCTAGAGTTACAAAGAGGTTTCAAAATAACGGATAAATTATAACTAAATTTCTGTTGATTCCAGTTTGCAGTGAGAAATGTACTGAATATAAAGACTATTGAGTCATCTCTCAGTTCAGTTTTAAAATTCAGAATGGCCAAACGTATGAGAAGAAAATTTTTGTACTTGTTTGGTTTGGTAGTCGGTGTTTTGTTCACAAACTTAAACATCGTGAACAAATCACTAACTATGCTTTAGCAATAACAAAGCTTTTCCTAGCTGTTCGTTGAAGACAGCAACAAATTAATATGGCCTAGTGTTTGACATGGTTTGAGTTATCATTAGGGATTTACTTCTGAGTATAATCTTTTCTAACTTAAGTGAAATTAATTTGCTTCCTTTTTGCCATTATAGGTTTGGATTCTAAAGACTGGTAGTGTGTAGGAATGGCTGTTTATAGCCCATTCGCACAGGAACATCTGCCTCTGGAAGAATCAAGTTATTACTTACAGCTGGAACATTAACTCTCCAGACAACTAAGGGCAGAAATAGGGGAAAGAAGGCAGGAAGAGGTGCTGTGTTACTGCCTGCTACATGTTCTTGGCCACATCAAATAAATTGTGGTCATGAAACAGGAAGCTTTTTCTTCCTGCTTCCATTCTGCATCCCATAAATCTACACTTGGATTATTTCCTTTAAAATTCAAAATTACACTTCAAACAGTATTTTTTCAGAGTAAGCAAAAGGCAAATTTCTTTTTTCAATACCAACATACAAACTACAACTATAAAATCTGGGTCATGTTTTGAGGTGATGTGCATAATTCTAGTTGCTTTCAACTTTGAAGACAGAAAGTGGTCCGGCATGAATACTGATTAAGTATAACAAGCTTCATATTTGCATCCTTTTTATCTTCTACAAAAAGGACTTTATTTCAATAAGCTCATTTTATTTGCTAAAAGGAAAGCAGTGTTTGGAATCCTATAGCATGTTTTTCATGGCTGCTTAAGAAGTCTCCAGCAGTGTTTTCAATCAACTTGTAGGCCTGTGGAGAAAGCCTATTCCACATAACCTAGCACATTATTTCATCACAGCCATTATGTCTAAGCTCTGACACTGGATATTTGTTTTGCTGTTTACCATATGTTATGGCACATAATTGGAGTTTAGGAAACATGACTTCAAATTGCTGTGCAATAACTGAGGGAGAGGCTATGACCTGTTCAAATGCATTTGGTAGTTTGGAAGTACCTTCATCTCTTGGTGAGCTCTCACTGTATTCAGATACAACCTAAAATACTGGATTCAAGTGATCTGTAAAATTGTGGATTCTGCTTAGTGAAGGAAGAAAGGTGGCAAAAGCCTTCCAACAGAGTTAATGCATGTGGTACTGAGCCTGCTGCACCTTGTCATGCTGGCAGAAAAAAAGAACCACGGACCTGCAAAGGTATCCACTATGAGGAGAGTGGTGCAAACCTGTAGTTGTTGCTAAAGACAGGAAAGGGTTGGTATCAGGAGAGGAAGCATGGTGAAAGGAGTACAAACCTTAAACTGCCTGACATTTCCTTGGGCCACGAGTTGGTGCTCATTTTCAGGTGTGATGCAGTAAGCTAATCTCTAAACCAGATGGGAAGAAGAGGAAAAAGTCAGCCATATGAAGTGGGATTATGTCTGTAATCCCCAATCTATAATGGGGAAGTAGCATGAACTTTATTTAAAACGGTAATTTAAATCTTTAATATCACTGCATCATGTGCCTTTAACTTAGTCACTGAGAGAACAAGCTTATTATAAGCCCCTTGGTATTAGCCTTTAATATAAGAAGCAACAGTAGAAAGTTTATGCAAATACTAAGTCCAAATATTTAGCAAGTGCATATGGAAAAGAACATCACGAACAAGTTGGTATCACAGGCCTTACATCCCCTAAATGCACACTTCTCTGTTAGTGCTGTATTGAGGTTGACTCGTTCCAGTGGGAGAGGAAGGAGGTGCTGACTATTTCCCAGCTCATCTCCCTTGTCTACCCTATGCTGTGCCATTTGGGATCACATGTGGATTTTGGTTTATCATGAACTTTCAACCAACTTAAGGAGTTCCCGTTAGAATAAGAGCATACCTTTCCCCATACTTTCAAGAGCCACAATTTAGGGCATCATATCTTATGATAGTTATTTGGATGTAATATACTAGCCTTTTGCTGGATTTCTCACGGGGAAACTGAAGAGTTGCTATCTATCAGAGCTGTAAAAGGCAAAACAGAACTTGCTAATACTACAAAATGAATGAGCAAATGTGTTTTTGGCCAAAGGCTTCTGCATCCTAATATCAGTAAGCTTGTGTAAGCTGGCAAAAGCCTGTTGGGCCAGTACAAATTATTCATTGACACTTAAGTGCTAATAGAAAATGGGTTTGTAAACCTCCAGGAATGGAACAAAACAAAGGGCTTATAGAATTGCTGGACATAAGAGCTAGCAATTGTGCACAACATTGAGATGTTGGACCTGATGAACGCAGGGCAGGTGGAAAGGAGTTCCCACTTTGGGGTGCCTTTCTGAGGTGAACATTCAGTGAGGTGACTGTAATGTTTCAGAAACAAGACATTTATCCCTTTGGGCCTGCCAGGTCAATGCGAGAGGGATGCACCCTATCTAGGTAAAGGGTGAGATCCTATTTTCTGCTTAATTCTCTGTACGGTGGTGGTTCAGTGATTTGCTTAAGAGCATCAATATCTTGCTACACCATTGTGTAACTCTAGCTGTAGGAAAGGAGAGCAATAGAACTAGGTATAAGTCAGAGAGTCTAGGTTAGGTTACAAAATTATGACATATCACAGGACAAAAACTGATGCTGTATAGTGGTGAGGGGTCTTACTTCTGAGCACCATTTGAGGTTTTAAGACTATAGCTAATTCACTATGACAGTGATGGTAAAATTAATATGATCAGTGAACCTTAATCCTGTGCCATTTTGAAACTGATAAAGTACAGAGGGGTGAACCGTAAGGAAATACGGATGCGTTTTTCCCCATAGAAACAAGTTCTTTTAAATAGAATTAATACATTAATATTACACATAAGCATATAAATGGACTTAAAAGAACACTCTTAAGGTTGCAGTGTTAAAATTCTTGCTGTTACGCAAATCATTAGAATAAGATGGTCACAAATTGTTTCTCCCTCAGTTTCTGCTTTATTCAGTGCACAGACCAGGCATATTATGCATGAAGTGGGTTTATGTAGTGCAAGATGCTGCTGTCTAGTACCCTGGTTCTTTTACTGAAGTAGTTGAAAAGCAACAGGCTAGATGAGACCATAGGCGGTGCCTATACCAGAATTGTTGCTTGATTTCCAGATCTATTTCAGCACCCTGGTCTACTATTAAGTTTCTTCGAGCATTCTGATACTAGTGATGAACACAATAGAAAGATCTGGATTAATTCTAGCCTTGGCAGAATGTTGAAATAATTCCAGTAAATAGAGGATAAGGATACATATTTGACAGAAAAAAATCAAATAGGAAGTGGCTGCTGTTGAGGACAGAATACTGGGCTAAACGGACCCATTGCTGTGACCCAGTAAAGTATTTCTTCTGTCCTTTCTGGACACTCATTACACGAACAAAGGCCATCCTGAACACAGGGCTACTTTGGGGGAACATCCCACCCTCCCAGCATGTGGATATTTGTTTAGAGACTCTTAGAATGCTAAGATAGGAGAGGTTTCAATTAACTTTGTACATATAACAGTTTACAACACTCCCATATAGAGTGATAAAGCATACCTCGGACTGAACTCTATTTAGGTAGAGCCGTGTGAAGACCATACCTCAGAGCTGAATATGAAGATACCATAACTTGTATATTTTTTTGTTAGTGAGGAAAAAATAATCTCATCAATCGGATTAATTACATGCATCAAAAATCATTTTTCAGAATTATTATGGTGCTTTCTGGAAAGCTAATTTCAGTCTAGAAACTCAAACAGCATACAATAATCCTACCTCAAAACTCCAATCCATCTGACGGTTGAATCCAAAAGGTCACTCATGAGTAATAAGTTTTGGGAGTAAGAGAAACAAACTGCCAACTTAGATCCAGCCATTTCATTTCATAGCAACATTTCATGACATTTTATTAGCTTTCCACTTACTTCTTTAAAGGTCCCACGCACATTCATAAATTTATAGATAATATAGGCAGGCACAAGCATCATTGAAGATAATGCTATTCCCCAGCCAATGCGATTTGCCCAGAGAGGGAAGGTGTAGTCATCGTAGGTCAGAGGTTTGAAATTTATTATGCTGACTATCACGACAAACTAGGGAAGAAAGAATAGCATGAACCACAGTTTTGAGATGAAGAAACTTAGTGGAAAACCGATTTCATGTGTTCTATTAGGCAGCCACTCTAAGGTATATTTCAACCCAGCTTTACCATTTACCTTCATCCTATTTACTTTGTGCCTCTTCCTGCTTAAACTGTTGAAGTTCTTGATGCATTTGCTAGTATTAACAGTTCATTTTAGCTACTCTGGACACAGATTATTTGATATTTTGGTGGGAAAATCAGGTGGTTGTCTGCTACTGCCTCATTTAAATTAATGTTATAGATATTAAAAAGAGATTCTGTAATCAAGAAAAGCCTCTGCAGGATCTATTGTTTTTTCCCTTCTTTGTTTCCCAGAGGCATTAGGTTTCATTTAGAAGTTTTGTACCCATTTTTCAATGAGAGGCATGATGCAAACTCTGGCATGATACATTTACTGAGGAAAGGTCAAGCAGCCCTAAGGCCTGGAAAACAAAGTTGGTTTTTTTCCTGCTGGTGTTACCCTGTCCAGTACTAGATGCAAGAAGGAAAGAGTGGCGCACCACCCTATTTCCCTTCTGTTAGATCCATGTGGGTTGTGTAATATGCAGAGTTCTGTGATTTGGTTCTCTGAGCCTATACATTCTGCTCTGTATAGCAATTTAAAATTAGAGTATTTTAAGCCTAGGATTTCAAAGGCTACACAAGGAGAGTAATGGTGTGGGTTAAAGGAAGCTGATAGTGTGAAATCCGGTTAGAAAAACCCTAATTCCATTTTGAGAGTTTTCTTGGGATGATGTACATAGCTGCAGACAGTATGGAGAAAAAGCTTAAAGGAGATATTTCCTAATACCAGCTACCTGACCAACCCCAACTTACCTTTATCTTATAGAGAATTGTATTTATTGTTAGGAACTGCTGTAATACAATACCAGTCCCAAACAGGGGCCACCTTGCACTAAGCACATGTGGGATTGTTAGAGCAAGAATTATACTGAAGTGTGACAATTTTATGGCCTTTTCCAAATTATCCTAAACTATATATATCAAAGAAACTATATCTGATTTTTTTTTTNTACCCAGTAATTAACGTGATATGTTCCAAGTTCAGCAATTCCAACTGGAAAAAAAATCTGCGCATTGTGATGGCTGGAAGATGCATTACCTACAGATTCATTCAGACCCTCATGTTTATATGCTGCGGTAGGAAGGTATTGGGGCCATTTCACCAAGAAATCTTAAGCTACCTGAAGGTTAGACTGACAATCACTTCAGCTTTCTCTAGCTAGCTTGCTAGAACTCTGCTCTTTGTAAATTCAAATTTTCAACAGTCTCCTAATGTGCACAACCTAAGAATGTTTGGTGCAGCATTTTTCCGTTCTGTTTGAGTCGGCCTGTTTGAAGTGCCGCAGGATATAGTTCAATACAAGCTTCTTTATAGAACAGTGTTTAAAAGGATAATGAATACATGCTTGGTAGGTGCTTACTTATGAACTGAGGCCAGAAGCTTCTGTATTAAAAAAAAACAACAAGTGGACCTGAAGGCTGTCATAAAAGCCTACCCAGTGTATCTTTGGAATACCAGTACTGCTTTAAGAATGCACAGCTTTAATGCAATTAATATTCTCCTAAAATCATAGTGAGGTCAAATTTCCATATTATTCATCCTGACCTTTTGATTTACAAATATGCATAGGAAAAGATCCCAATATAAAACTGTAGTTTAGTTCTGAATGTAACCTTTACATAAAGCAACCAAATTCACACTCTGGGATTTTTTTTCCCCAAGTGTAATGAAGCATTTGTTTTTCACATCAAGCAGCTTACAAGGTATATTTAATACATCTCTTCAGTGTTTCACATAGCTCATTACTGGGTGTAGTTACATATTAGCTATTCTAAGGTGTCATTCCACAATTTGGGGATCTTGGTATCCTCCAATGAAAAATAAACTCTTACTAACACAATTTCTTATCCCTGGTTAATTTATTTTCCCAACAGAATGATTTATGTTTAATATGCATAGATGCTGGGGGGACANCTGATTTTTTTTTTTATTTGTATTTACTGTGCTTATGGTCTCAGTCTCTTATGGTGAGGCAGTTTGTATGCTTCATACAGGTGATACAAAAATGCTGTTTCTTAGATCAAGTGACCAAATTTCTAGACTTTGTAGTTTTAAATCATGTAGGCTAATGGTGGACTACCTTTTTTCATGCTAGTGACATCTGTATAGTTTTCACTTATAAATTACTAAGTTAAATCATTTTGGTCATTTTGACATAATATGCTTTATTTTCTTAATGTACTGAATAATGAACCCAAAAGATAGGCTGTAAGAAGGTAAATTATGATCACTTTTCCCCTATAAATCAAGATTGTAATGTCCATGTTCCCTTTTAGAAAGTTGAGAAAATATACAGCTGTAACAAACCTGCCCAATGTCCCCTACCCAGTGTGATAGAATTCCCATGGGTTTTAAAATACAGTGGTACCCAGTAATTAACGTGATATGTTCCAAGTTCAGCAATTCCAACTGGAAAAAAAATCTGCGCATTGTGATGGCTGGAAGATGCATTACCTACAGATTCATTCAGACCCTCATGTTTATATGCTGCGGTAGGAAGGTATTGGGGCCATTTCACCAAGAAATCTTAAGCTACCTGAAGGTTAGACTGACAATCACTTCAGCTTTCTCTAGCTAGCTTGCTAGAACTCTGCTCTTTGTAAATTCAAATTTTCAACAGTCTCCTAATGTGCACAACCTAAGAATGTTTGGTGCAGCATTTTTCCGTTCTGTTTGAGTCGGCCTGTTTGAAGTGCCGCAGGATATAGTTCAATACAAGCTTCTTTATAGAACAGTGTTTAAAAGGATAATGAATACATGCTTGGTAGGTGCTTACTTATGAACTGAGGCCAGAAGCTTCTGTATTAAAAAAAAACAACAAGTGGACCTGAAGGCTGTCATAAAAGCCTACCCAGTGTATCTTTGGAATACCAGTACTGCTTTAAGAATGCACAGCTTTAATGCAATTAATAGTCTCCTAAAATCATAGTGAGGTCAAATTTCCATATTATTCATCCTGACCTTTTGATTTACAAATATGCATAGGAAAAGATCCCAATATAAAACTGTAGTTTAGTTCTGAATGTAACCTTTACATAAAGCAACCAAATTCACACTCTGGGA
The DNA here is from genome assembly GCA_013400755.1 of Pelecanoides urinatrix. Taxonomy (NCBI): domain Eukaryota; kingdom Metazoa; phylum Chordata; class Aves; order Procellariiformes; family Procellariidae; genus Pelecanoides; species Pelecanoides urinatrix. The sequence continues at coordinate 55,689 of VZTQ01000497.1, forward strand.
TTTTTTTTCCCCAAGTGTAATGAAGCATTTGTTTTTCACATCAAGCAGCTTACAAGGTATATTTAATACATCTCTTCAGTGTTTCACATAGCTCATTACTGGGTGTAGTTACATATTAGCTATTCTAAGGTGTCATTCCACAATTTGGGGATCTTGGTATCCTCCAATGAAAAATAAACTCTTACTAACACAATTTCTTATCCCTGGTTAATTTATTTTCCCAACAGAATGATTTATGTTTAATATGCATAGATGCTGGGGGGACAGGGAGAACACTGCCTAAATGTTCAGTGTTCCTTAAGAAGAGCTGCTTTCTTTAAATCCTGCTAAAGTGAAGGACAGAAGATGACCACAGCCACAATTAGCTTCTCTTTCACAGCTAATATGTATTATACAAAATATAACCAATGCCATTGAGGAGAAAAAAGAATTAAATTGGACTCCTATTCATCCTGACAACATCAGGCATAGCACTGAGTATCTCACTCTTGGTACCTATTGTATATTCTAGGAAGCAACATACCAGCATTCTTTCCATGATGAAATAATTATCAACACTTACCAATAAAAAAGCAGGGCTAACAAATTTCCAGCACAATCTCCAATAGAGGCCTGGCTTGAAGCCCATCATTTCTTGGATATCTTCACTGAATCTGTCCACACCTAGAAGGGATGTGAACATCAGACTGGCATAAATCTAAACTGATGAGATGCTGGCATACCCAAAAATATCTGCTTTCTCAGAAAGCAGACAATAATGACTTCCAAATCATAAGACATACAGCAACATTGATCTCCTTTCAATGACTAGATGTGTCTTTGACATCACTGTACCCAAGACTTAAATGCCTGTGAGCACTTAAGGTCTGTTGCAAATAGCATTACCATTGAAAAGTGGCATTTCACAAATATCTAGAATTTAAATTGTGAATGGGACACACATTTTTTAATAGCTGTGGACTATTGTAACCTAATTACTCAATACTATTACGAGTAAACTGAAGGAGAACCCACACCCCTGCTCACACAGACTGCTTACTGATAATGAGGTAGATTCACACAATTCTTAATTTATTGAAGGAGGCTTATTTGTTGCACTTAATGGTATACTTTACTTATCTTTCAGTGTTTCACTAAATACCACAGAATGTTCATTATTTTTATGACAAATGTAATTTCATCTTTTATCACCTTTCCAAGAACTGGGTAGATGCTGCTTCTGTTCAATGTAAGTATGTACAAAACTACATTAGCTAGAAACAGGTGGCCTTTTTTAGAGTATCCTGTGTGTTTTTGAAAATTATAATGCCAACTAGAATTTTCTAAAATCCTTACCTCTGTATGCATCTAAATATCTAGTAAGTAGCTGTTGTAGATACCTTAGAAAATACATGATCTGTTCACGTGAGTAAAAACCAAGAGTAGCCAGAAGTTTTACCTGCAGCAGTAATTAAGACAGCAGAGGATAACATGAAATTCATTAAATGAAGACGTAGATCAAAGATAAGTCCTGCTAATTGTACCAGGAATATAGAATATGGGTTTAGAAACATGGATGGTTTGATTGCTTGATTATTATCAAAACCTTGGTAGTTACATACAATATTTCAGTTTAAGACTTTGCATGCAAGAAGTAACGTACAAGGCTTCTGTTGTCAGGAAAACTATATAACAGTATTCCATTCAAAACCACTCAAACTTTAGCTACCTGCAGTGGGATTCACTGCACTGCAGTGCAGAGAACTGGAGGCACCAGAACCAAGTGTTTAGCAAGTGACATAATGGCCAGAGGGGAGAAGAGCTGCAAATACCCGGTTCTCAGTCTGTAATATTGCTTGAATCCATCGAGTCTGAGATTTTGTGTGTGTGTTGAATATGTGTGTGTATTTAGTACTTATGTCAGCTGAAGTATTAATAGCTATCAAAACAGTGTAAATAGTTGCAGCTGAAATCTCTTCCCACAGCCAATGCAGGAAGGAGGATCCTCTGACCTTGTTGACTCCCTTTCAGAACTAGACAGTGACTTCAAAGTTGGAATAGGTCATGCTGCGCAGACCAAGGTGAAAACAAAAAAATCTGCTGTCCTGCGTTCCTCAGGACATACCAATTTCTGTAACAGCGAATAAGGAAGAAATGGCATTTCAGTCAGTGCCTTTTAATTCCTTATGGGTTTTACACATTTAAGTAAGTGTTATGAATTCTGTGTCTGAATACCTCAGGAGGGACTGCACAAGTATAATGTGCTTTCTGTGAGTGGCACTAGCCTGATCTAGCTAAACATTTTGAGTAGTCTACAAGGGTGTTAAGCTGTCTGTATGTGAGAAATCGTTTTTTTTTCTTACTCCAGTAATATTAATCCATGTTAACTCGCATGCTTTGGACTTTCTGGAAACACTCTAGTCTTCAGTGGGACATTTTCCATCTTCAGTGTTTATTGAAACACTTTTTTGCATTATGTAATTTACTATAATTTACTATGCAAAGCAAATATGAATTTTATAGTGACTGTAAAATGTCCATTTGAATGGTAGCTTCTTCCCAGTTTTTCTTAATGATTCTATCCTGGTTGGACTTCTCAGCATGAGGTATCTTGTAAAAGTTTAATTTAAGCCCATGCTATTTTCCACACTGTATTTTAGAATGGGATGATTATCGCTGATATAAAAATGGGGAAAAAATGTCCTTCTCGGTTTTCTTTAAAAAGAAAACAATCTCTGACTTTACACCTTAGAGACATTGGCTCACAGAGTAGTAGTTCTCTCTAGTGCAATCTGTCATGTCAGACTACTAGTCTGTAATTTATCATACCTGATGTGTGCAGGAAGTTTACTGTTAATCCTGAACCCTATTAGGTAAAAAGCAGAAATGTTTTTACCAGAAAATGATTTACCATAATAATTGTTTCTCTTCATGTGGATCAGTTCAGTAGGATTTATTTAATATAAATAATTAGGACAGCTTGAGTTAGTCCTTTACTTCCAGCCAGGGTGTAAGACACTTACAAGGTCTGGACATCTGAGTGTAAACTTCTCTTTGATTTCCACCCCCCCACCTACCCCTCCATTATGTATAGGTGAAGCAAAGTAGCCAAAAGGATCTGCAAATGCTCTTTAAATTTAATCTAATTCTATTTGCAGTGCCTTCTGTGAACTTTAAAGTGACTGAATTTCAACTGCTATGAATAGTGAGTGAAATTTATCATTGTGCAGAAGGTCAAAGACAAGGACTAGATATCTCCAAAAATTTTATTCATAGGTTTCCAGACAGACGTACCCAAAGCTCAAATAGTGCTTTATGTTCAATTTCTACTGAAAATGGGGGATAAGTAGTCCATGCTCTCAGACTACTTTTTCAACAGCATGTTTTTTCAATACTATATGTCTTCAAATAACCGTTCAAAGAATCAACCTGTAAAGTAGAACATAGCTATAGCTACAGATGATGGTAACTGTAGCGCTTGGGTTTTTCCAGTTCTTGAAAGCATTTAACCATTTTTTTTGTGATTCTGTAGGATAAACTGAAACTGTGGGTGACTTGTTTAGTTACAGGAAGGAACTGATGTACCACAAACAAAACACTAGATTACTTGCTGGAGACCTGGTGTTGAATATGGAAATAATGCTTTTCCAGTGATAAGTAAGAGATACTTACAATTTATGATCAGATCCTGGTTAAATACACTGAACCCAAAGAGAATTTCAATGTGATTTCTGAACTAATTAACACTGCAGCTGCCTGAGAATGTCTCCACTGTAATGGTCTATTAAATGGCACAGAAAACTTGGCCCATTCTCCATGTTGTGTTGTCAAGGGAATTAAATCAATATGCAAAAAAGAACAGATTAGGAAGAAAGTGAAAAATAGATTTGGCTATAAATGCAAGTTACTCTCCTCACATTGGGACAACCTTTCATCTCAGTGATGCAGAGATGAGAGTTCAGATAGAATGAAAGTCTACATGTTACCGGTACCTCCTGCACCTGCTGCCTGCTAGACATTTGTAAGTCATTTTGCTGTATAGGCTCAGCCAGTGGTTTCAAAACCACTCACTTGCACAGAAGCCCTTGAGCAGGTCCTGGCCCTGAGGTGGAACTGCTCAGTGGCTGTAGCTGAAATAATTTGTGGGCATGTTTGCAAAAAGTAGTGTCATAGCTCCAACAATCATTTGGATCCCTAGAAGCAATCTTTGTATGTGTTGTTTTCCCTTCCTGTCTTGTTTAACTATGTGATATATAGTATTCTTGGAATTATTTTTTTAATTTGAAAAGTAAAAATTAGTAATAATGCCTTTAATGCCATACATATGATTTAAATGAATCCAAGAAATCAAATGAACTATGCTGGAATAATACAGTAGTAAGTAGTAAGAAAATTGAATCAATCTTCAAGTTATTTTGCACTTAATTCCCTTTCCCTGTGAATGTTCCTTCACCTTCCCCCCCCGCCCCATACTGAGTTTTACTTCTGTGGATGTGCATAGCAGTGTATGAGCTCACACAGTCTGGATGCAAATAGGAGTTGTAGTGAAAGTGCTTCATTGATCCATCCTATATTTTGGCCCTTGGGAATTACAGTAAATCACAGAAGCATCAAATTATTCATGTTGGAGGAGTTCTTGGGAGGTCTCTAGTTCATCCTCTTGTTCAAATCAAGGTCAGCACAATTCAGAACAGCTTTCTTGTGGCTTTGTCCAGTTGGGTCTTGCAAGCCTCCAAGAACAGAGTCAGCAAGCACTCTTTGGGCAAACTGTTGCAATGTTTAATTATCATTATATAGAAAAATTATTTTCCTGTGTTCAATTTGGTCATGGTCCCCTGTCCTCCCATTGTGCACCTCAGTGAAAAGCCTGACTCTCTTGATAACTTCCTTGTAGGTATCGGAAGGCCACTATCAGGTCCTTCCGAAGCCTTCTCCAGGCTAAATAAACTCAATTCTCTCAGACTTCTTCACAGGGCATGTGCTCGAGCTCCTGAACGTCTTGGTGGCCCACCACTGGTCTTTCTCCAGTTTAACACCGTCTTCTTCTAGTGAGGGTTAAAAACAGGACACAGTATTCCAGGTGCACTCCAACAAGTGCCAAGTAAGAGAATAATCACATCCTTAATCTCCTGGTTATGCTTCTGTTACAGCTGAGTATGCTGTTGGCCTTCAGATGCTGGCAGGTCACTCTTCTGACTCGTTTAGCCTGTTGCCCACATCCCCAAGCAGCTCATCTTTGAGTGCAAGTAGCAGATCCAGAAGAGTGTCACTTCTGGTTTGTCCATCTAGCGTCTATGCTAAGAAGTTGCTTCTGATACCTTCATCTCTAAGAACCAGGGTCAGATCTGGACACTTCTTTAAGTTGCCTAAAGAAGGCTTCTTCTACTTCCTGACCCTGAACAGGTTCTCTGTAACAATATTCCCCACAATGTCACCCTTGCTGGCCTCTGCCCTGACCCACAAGCACTCAGCCATCCTGTCATCCATTCCCTACATTTGAGTTGTTCTTCTGCACATACAGACAACACCTGCCCCCTGCTTCTGTCCTAACACCATGTATCTATCAAATGCAGATACAGTCGTACAAGCCCTTGTCCAGGAGAAGATGAGGAAGGACATTGTTTTTTCACACAGCTCAGCGATTGTTGGTGTTGGGAACATGAGAAAGAAGGGACAAAAAGAATATAAAAGCCATTGTGTGGCTTTCATTTGCAAATCCTACAGAGCACAGAACAAGATATCTGTTGATTAACCATGTAGTGAAGTAACAACAACCATGTCTTTTTGTTCCTTAGTCTCCTTTCTAGCTCTGGGGCAATATTGATACTCATTGGTGGTGACCCTCACCTGGTGGCAATAAGGGAATAAGCTGTACCAGTACCATTCCCAAAGAAGGGCAGCTGTGCTAGTGTAAAAGCAAGCAGAACAGTAGAAAACATTTCCCCGCCACGGCAGTGCAGTAAGTTCTCCAAGCTGGTTTGCCCCACTTGTATTTCCATTCTGTGGAAATGTGTGCCTTCATACTTTGTCTCTCATCCCAGGCACACATCCATACAAAAGCATTTGTGAGCAAAGATGAGTTCCAGCAGTCAGTACTTGGTTAATTTCTTTCCCTTTTGCAAAATCGAACAGTCGACCTTAGATTTTTTTCAAATAAATGCACCTTTTGGTCTGAGATTTCAGTCTAAGGGATCTTTTTTGGAAATTATTTAAGTAAATGAAAGCAATGAGATTACAGGTGAGGATGAAGATCATAGCTAGCTCATACTGAGCTTATTCTAGTCATTCAGGGAGATGTTCACATTAAAATCTGACTGAGTAGAGATTTTCCTTCAAGTGAAACCGAAGAGCAGTTTTGTGTCAGTGGGCGAGATGTCTGGCTTTTCTTAGAATATTCATCAGAGGGATGATATCAGGGTTGCACAAGAGGAAAAATGGTAACAAGCTAGCAGTCATAACTAAACTATATCTGCATAGTAAAACAAACTAACTCTCCCTTCTCTTACACATACAGGTGGCCTTTGCAAGAAGAAACTTCACTGTAAGTGGTCATAGGCATAATTTGAACTAAATTTCCACCTTTTTGGTCTGTGCCAAAATGTCAATGCTTGCCTTCAGGCTGGCTTAATATTCAGCTGGGTCATTAAGGCAACTGGGGTTTATCAGAAAAAAGAGGTAGACAAGACCATGCCAGATTTAATCAGTTTAAATAGCACCCGGGGCTGTAATAAGTTCTTTATAAAGCAACAGGTCATACTGTGTCAGTAAAAACATCTGTCAGCTGCTTAAGACAAATGAATAGATATTTTTCCGGTTATGGGGAGGTAGGAGGGAGAAAGGAAAGGATGATGAAGGACAGAAGGTGCAACAAATAAACAAAAGCTGACTAACCTTGGCTTAGTCTGTGAACCACATACAAAGCCTCGCTATTGTAAAGAGCAGTAAATCCTATTTTAATAGCAGCAGATTATAATTTGCCCTTATTAACTGAAGAATATTTTTATGCCTCTGCTTTTAAGCTAAGCTATGATCACTCTTCTGCATTCAGCTCTTTTACAGGGATTAAAGGCAGTTGTCTGTGAAATCTAGTGCCTCCACTATTTTGAGAGAGAATAGCATATGAGCTGCTAGCTCCATGCTGATGTTGGGTGACAGAAGTAGTACATTACTAAAGCAATAGTTTTTAGGTTTAGACTGAACTTTGCTTTATGCGTGAATGCCATTCTTTCACCTCATTCGCTCAAACAGTTTTTAACTGCGAGCGAGAGTTTGACTAGAAGAATATGGTGGCACAGCATGGATAGATAAATAAGTGACGGAGGGAGGTAAATGGCAGTAAAAATGATAATGTTTAAGAACCTTCTGAATCATATGTTAACTATAAACACTATCTCTGAATAGAAATGAACATGACTTTCAAGGGAAGAACAATCTTACTGGGAATCAGGGAGCTAGTTCAATACAGACTTCAATGGGAAGAAGATTTGCAGGCTGCTATGACATTGAAACCTGGTAATAATGAAAACAGTTGTGACCAACCAGAAAGTATGACATGAGAATTAAGAGAAGATGAGGAAGAAAAACAAGAGCTCAAGAAACTTGATTAATCTAGCAGCAAGCAATTTCAGATATAACTGCTAGTTTGGACTGTTGCAGTGAGATGACTTGTTTAAGACCTAAGAAGCAGAATCCTACTGCTTGAACTGCAGAAAATAAGGCATTCTTTTTGGGGTCCTTATAATTTTACTAACCCTGTCTGTGACAAGATAGAGAACTGATATTCTCCCCGGAAGAAAGGAAAAATCACTTTCACTGTTTCTTTAGCAAGATATGCCTAATTCAGATTAAATTATGACTTGGTTTTTTCTGCTTGATTTGGTGACTTAACACCACTTCGTAATTTCTGCTCTTCTGGAGGTGGCATCTTTTCCAGTGAATAAGCTTGAGGCTATGGAATGCCCTACCTTCCTGTATGATAGGGGAAATTTTGAACTCTGGGTCAGTGCTAGAATGTAAAAAGTACTCCTCTAGGTTGGGAGTGTAGGGGAAAAGGGAAATGATTGAAACACTGGCTTCAGATATTTAAAAACACCTCATCTATTAAATGCTGAACTAGGGGTGGGGAGAAAACCCACAGACTAGATACTCTTTCATAACTTCATAATCGGAGGTTTAGCAGGCTACATATAAAATCAAATATTCAAATATTTCTACTGTAAGCAATATTCAGTTTAACCTTTTTGTTTCAACTTCTTTGAGAATAGTAAACTTTGTCACTTACAGCAGAGGATTGGTTTTTTTCCTTGGTGAAAAAACAACGCAGGACACTTCACAAGACTCTGAAGTTCCTGGAGGCTAGGGACTGAGCTCAGGCAGACTCACTGTCCAAAGTCAGTGTTGTGGCGGAAAGCACAACTTCAGTTTGTTGGGTTTTTCCTAGTTAAGGTTATCCAAGTGCATTCATATGGGTTTAGAGCAGTGAATGTGGCTGTTTGCCATAATTGTGGTCATTTATACAGTGGGAGAGAAAAGAATGTTTTTCTTGTTTCATATGAAACTTGTATATCAAGTGTCTTGCTTTTTATTTGTTACTTTAGGGAGGAGAAAAATATTAAAGACAAGTAAGTCCAGGGAAGTTATTTAATAAGCTGGGTGCATCTTCTGAGACCTGACTTAAATTGTGAGTCATATATTTTTCAGGGTACTGTAGCACATCACTTAAATCTGGTTGGCACACCATGATTCCAGCCTAGTGCCACAGATCAACCGAATACTCCTAAAGCCTGCCATATTAAGGATAAAGCAAATCACTGCATCCTTTTTGTGGCACAAATTAGTATGAAATACTAGAAATAGTGTTATTTTTGGTATCTAGGATGTTGGGTATTCCATACCGTGCTATGAAATAAGAAAACTAGCGTTTTACAATTAAGTAGAATATTGCCTCAAACAAAATCGACTAATGTAGGAATTACTATAACTCTAGAGACAAACTTCCTTTATTTGTATTGCATGGGGGGAGCTTGAGATTGGCCCTGGGGAAATCATGAAAGGAGGAACAGGTTTAGGCTAACCTACTTGATTTGAAACTACCAGGTATAAACCTGGTACTGCAAGTCATCAGCTATGTTAACAGCTGCAAATTACTGGCAAAAGTAGCAACGTTTCCATCCCACTGCAGTCTCCTTCACAAGGCAGTTTTCTTTGGCTTTGTGCAGGGTTTCAAAGTTTGGCCCACTGAATGTCTGCATTCCTGTCACTATTCATAAATCAGATAAAAATCACTGTATGAAACCTGGCTTGTCATGGTTTCATGTGTACAAGGCTGTGCTCTTTTCCCTTAAAACAATGTGTAAGCCTGTTACGAGCACTTGGAATTTTAGAAAAGATTTTGCAGGTGCAGAATGAAGTGCTTACCATAGAACCAGGAAACTCCAATTGCTTCCATTAGAACAGCAAACAATATCGAAGTCCCAGCTGCAAATGTGTCCAGGAGTGTGAGCACATAAATTCCACCCTAAGATTGAGGAGTTAAAAGACCCAACAAAACCAGTTACAAATAGAATAATCTCATTAGTTTAGTATCTAGTTGAATCTGCTTTACTTGAAACATTATTTTAACCCAAGTATTTTAATATGGAGCTGATGCTGCAGACATGGGTTCATATTTGCATACAAAATAGTGGAATCAGGCTTACAACTCTGTAAAAGAGGCTTCCTTTCACCTGTGTCCTCGCTGAGCTGGGAAACAGAGGCCTCAGCTTAGCATGATTAATGAGTGCCCTTGGCACTGGCTGTTTTCAGTGGAAGTTGATGGCACTGGCTGTTCAGGGAAGTGCTCAGCAGCTTGTAGAACAGGGCCTGTCTACAGCAGATCTTCCTAAATTATTGGCAGGAATGGAGGACTACAAGAGTTTCCACAAGCCATTATCACTCAGTTTGTTCCTAAGGCCAATTATTCTGTAGTCCAGTGAATCTGCAGTCTTAGACTGATGTCTGCTTTTCCCAGAGTGCCTGCATGTTCCTGCAAAGGGAGCAGTTGCATGTTCAGTGTTACCAGCCCGGCGTGGAAGCAGCTTTGCCCTCTTTGGTTTCTTTGCTGTGGTGTGAGCAAACCTTTGCTCAGTGGAGAGAGCAAACCAGATCATCTTCCTTTACAACTGCACATTTCTGTTCTTCAGTGGTTCATGACTGAGAACTGTAAATGCATTTGCTAAAGTCTGGTGTCACTGATATTTTTTTTAGCTGCAGTTTGGCTACTTTTTGCCTCATTTTACAATGTGGTATGAATTGTGTAAATTCCTGGTCATTTTATTTAGTTTGGGCTAACGAGGAGTGGAAGACCATGGTATGTTTACTTGTTTCAAAATGAATCTGAATAATGTGTTTCAGGACATTCTTTGTCACATGTAAACAACTGAAACGTTTGCAGTTGCAGTAGGTTTTCGTTAAAATCTTTTTTTACAACCAGACTTAATCTGACTATGCCTGTTCAGAAGGGGAGGAACAGAGGAATTATTTTGTATGTTTTTACCAATGGTATAAACAGCACTTGCACTATTCAGATCTCTAGGTGATTTTAATCTGGACAATCAATCAGTTTTCTTTTTTCTTATAAAAAGAGGGGTTTCTGAAACAGCTGTGCCTATTTACAAAAAGAGAGAGAAGAGTACTTAGGCCTTGTCTAGGTTTTTAATTCTGTGGGGACTTGCCCGGAAACTGAATGAACTTTGGTTGTTGTGTTAGAAAGAAAATGTTGCTTATTGAATGACATTTGAATTTGACCTCTTGTTTTTGCTCTACACCTGCTCTAAATGAATGCCTTTGCTATCAAACTTAAAGTGAATGACAAATACGGTTTTGTAAGAAACATGTTTTAAAAATACAGCCTTAAAATTTCAGAGGACAAAATCAAACATTAATTTAATGTGATGGTATCACAAGGGTTTTTATTTGTATTTTGTACACATTAGAAATATTCTTCTTCAGTTATGTGAACCAATACATTTGGACAAGTCTGGGCAGTTTTGTGCATTCCAGCTGGTGGGGTGAACTTAAGTCTAAACAGGTGCCATTATTTAAAAGCTAGAGCTAGGTTGTTATCTTGAACTGCTTTAGCTTACTTGAAGGCAGTGGAATTGCACCCACTGGCACCTGTTCAGGTTCTTAACCACTGAGTTTGTTCTCATCTTGAACTTCAGGAAATTTTATTCCAGTTGAAACTTTGAATAAGGAAGAGGCATGTTCAATTCTTTAGGTAACAATGGAGATAGCATGGTATTAAAAGGATAGGTATTTTAAATGATATATCTATTTTTAGTGTCTTGAATGTTTTCCAGTTTGAGGAAACTAGAGTAAAAATATTGGCGTATTCTTTTAGTGTGAAAAGAGCTTAATTGTTGATAAACTTATGCCATTTCAATAATCTTAATAGATCTGGAAACCATTTCTAGAGAAGGAGAGAGGTTCAGCACATCTACTTTCGTGGTGGCTATCTCAAGTTTCAGTTGTTTTCTGACACTTTTGGCATCTTTGATTACAGGGCTTTTTGCTTTTTTGTCACCAAAAAAAAAAAAAAAGGAAAGGTCTCTCCAAGCTAGAACACTGATTCTCATCCTTTAATTAATTGTCAAAAGCCTGGTGGAGGCAAATCGTTCAGGATGATGGTAGTGATAAATACAGGTTACTAGATGTTCAGGATAAGTTATCTGTGTGGTTTTTATGGTGTTAAGAGTAAAAGATAAGATCTAGGTACATGAAGGAACATTAAAAAACACATCGGGGAGAGATGATCATTATTCTAAACTTTCACAAGAAGTGAATGCTGCTTCATATTTGCTTGAAGACGAGAATAGGCAGATGACTAAAGGTCTGGTCACTTGAAATCCTTAGTTCCTCACACAGGAATAAGCACTCAACACAGTTCCATTTAATGTGATTTAAAATATATATTTAAAAAACAAAAAACAAAAAACAAACAACCCAAAAAAACCCAACAAAACAAAACACCACAAAAAACCCCACCAAAACAAAAAAACCCAAAACAAAACAAAAACCAAACCAAACAAAAAAAACCCACAAAAAAACCCAAAACCCACACAAAACCAACAGTAGCATAGACAGTTCTTTGGAACAAAGACTTGTAGGTTCGGTTGATAGCTAATGATCTTGTGCAAAAAAGCAGAGAATCTTCAAATAGATAAGACTAAAAGTAATGTTCTAACTATAACGTTGTTTAAGAATTAAAATTTATAACAAAAGTAGTCACCTGAGCCTGTTCATATTTCTATCTGATGAGGTTAACTGCATTTTTAAGGTCACTTGTTGATGGAAACTTTTGTTGTACTTACATTGGTGATGCAAAAAAGGGCAAGTAGGAAGGTGCCAAAAGAAACACCAAAGGTGAAGAGCTTTCTATGCTGCTTCAAAATGTGGAAATCGTCTGCCAAGCCAGTGATCACAGCCTCCATTCCGCCCATCTGAGGAAGGGAAGGCAAGAGGTCTGGTTAAAGGCTGCTGACTGTTCTAAATACGGATTGAAGAATGTAAAGCAGCTTGTGTAATTAATTCCCAACCACTGTATGATTTCTGACATTTCAACTGTAAATCACTGGCATTCTGAGGTATAATTTATTTTCTCGTGATAGAGAACTGAGTCAGGGAACTGGACATCAAGTGCCATGGTTGGTGGCTCGGCAGCCATATCCTCTGCGGACCCTTAGTGGACTCACCAGGATAGTAAGTAGACAGTACTTTAGGAAAAATAATAAAAATTTTAATATACTTTGGGGAAAAAGCTGGTAGCTTAAGTAACCAAACTCCTTAAGAGATTTCTAATATAAAGACAGACACAACAAGCACCTAGGGGAAATGTAGTGAACAAAGATTCAGTTTGGCCATTGATTAACCAAATCCAATTTGACAAAAATCTTTACAGACCTGGAAGAAGCACTACATAGGAATCTTGATGTAATTTTTTTTGCTGACAACATGAAAGAATTTTACTTTGTTTTCTAGAAGGTAATGCTGAATATTAGCCATTGTTTTGCAGTATAGGAAATGTACTTTCCAAGTTTTCATTGAAATTGCTGGGTTATGTAGGTTGTTACGAACTTTTTTCCACCAGTGAAACCATTCCTCCCCCACCCCTCGCAAGAAGTTGTGTTTTGGGGAGGCTGGATTCCATGCTTTTTCTGATGCTGAAAGATCATGGCAACACCTGGAGTGCTTGGTGTAATACGGTAGTTTGTTAGCAGGTACATAACCTGTCTGTTTCCTATAAGATTTTGATTAAATTAGTAGCAGAGAATTATCTCTCTAGAAATAGAATGATTCCTTTCTAGAGCCAAATTGCTGGGGGCAGTGGACCTATTTTTTTTTTTTAGGTAACTAATGTTCACAAGTAAAATGTCCCAAAACCTAGTGTAGGCTTGTATTGTCTGAGGGGTCATCAGCGAGTCCCCTGCAGTTAAGATGGGTTAATATTTGATGTTCTCAGAATATTTGATGTTACTGTGTTGACACTTAAATGGTCTTGGAGAAGTTGAAAATGGAAAGAGACAGCTTGGATTATTTTGGCTAAGGACCACTTCTTAATGTATCACGATTTATTCCCCTTGTTAATTCCCTATGCCAAGCTAGATACCCACTCCAAAAAATGTTTGCAAACATTTGTTCCCTTTTCTGTCCTTTTCGTTGTTGCTTGCTTAAACTTGCATGATCAGATTTCTCTTTGCTTAAACATTTTGACAGTTCCATTTTTGTACAGATGTCTGTATTTCTGTGCCAGTGCAGGCTTATACATGAATAAAACTATTTGTATATAATTCTTCCTCTTTAGCTTTGGGGTTATTTGATTTTTTTTCTTTTTTTTTTTTTTTAAAGTTTAAAAAATTTTAGTTTTCCCTTCAGGGACTTGATCAGTCAAATGTGGGGGGAGAGTTGAGAAGGCCACCATAAAAAATACTGCCTGACCTGAGTTTTCTTAGGTAAATGATGAAAAATCGTGAACAAAATATGCACAAGTAAATTCCTCCCCTTTTAGAAAGAAACAGCTAAACTTGGCCATAGTTTATCAGTTCATAATATTTTAATTAGCTCCACAAAAAAGAGCTTTCTCCACTTGTATGAAAAGTGTGCTCTGCAATCTAAAGCCCCGTGTCTTTGTCACTCAAATGTTTCTTTACATTGCCTTAAATTTACTGCTGTTGCAAAGTTAACTGTTCTGGATCTAAGCACTTTTGAGCATGTATTCTCTTCTTATTTCTGCGCTGTTCCTGCTGGTCATTCATGCCCTTCCACTGTGCTAAACCCTTCCTTTCCATGCTTCATGTTTGCTTACAGTTGCAAAAGGGCCAAGCTACAAACCCAGATATAATCTTGCCTCAAACATTTGAATAAGGATCCAGATCTTAGTGTATAAAGACAGACTTCATTGAACCTGAGCTGGAATCCAAAAATCCAAACACTTCGGAAACATTTAGACCTGAATCTGACCTTTACAGCTCAGACCTCACTCCACAAGATCTCATTCAGCTCTTTGCCAATGATTATCAAAGCTTCCTGCTGCAGCTTCATTTTTCTTAGTTTTGCTCTCCCCCATGGCAGTTCATTCTTTCCCTTTCTTGTCCTTGAAAATGAATGACGTTTTCTGAAGTTGTAAGCAATGGAAACACTGTTTTTTGCCATTTCCAGCAAGAAATTCCTACATTCAGAACTACAAAAGAGATTGCTATGCTTTAGAATAGTAAGAAGCCCCTACCCTACTAAAAATGATGAATTTGTTCATGGTTCACTATTCCTTAAAGACCCTGTTTGTTTTTCCCAGAAATTAATCAACCTTTAACGTAAATATAACAGGATATCTTGATGCCTCTTTGGCAAGAACAAAGCATTACAAAAGTTGTTAGGGGACTTGGGATATTTTCTGGGATGAAGTGTCTGTGATCCTGTATATCATGGTACAGTAAAAGTCATTAGGTTATGGAAAGAGCAAATACAGTTGTTTACAGTAAGATAGTAGTAAAATGAAACCACTATGGAAATATTCTGGTGTGATTTTTAAATTGTGACTAAACTTACAGGAAATTCTGTGTCATTGCTTATAGAAAAAAAATCAGACTACCTTCAGACATTGTGTATCTTGAGCAGATTAATGAATTTCAGCACATGTGAAAATCTCTTCTAGAAACCACTCTACTCAATGTCTTACTGTGCCTTGTGTTTTGCAAGTAGGGTTCCAAAACCTTATTGCAGGTTCATAGTAGTCATAGTTCATAGCAGTGATGTTGGGTCATACCTTTAAATAGTAATAATTGTTGATGAGCAGCCCCTCTGTAAGGTCATAAAAAAGCAGCAGTGAGTAATTATTTGCTAGCTTGTAAAAGATTTGATCTTTTCCTAAAACTCTTACATATCGTGAGTCTTTGAATATACTGCCAGAAGTAATACTATTGGTATGTTGGCTGTGACTGTGAAAACAGATTCAGGGAATGTACAGAATATTTATTTGAAATGTAATAAAGTCCCTGTTTAAGGTTGATACCTCTCCAGATACAGAATATAACAGTAAAAGAAAAATGTCAATGCCAGAAGGGAAAAATACTCACAGAACTGTCGATGCCAAGAGTAAGGAGCATGATGAAGAATACCACAGCCCAAAATGTAGATCCTGAAAGAGTTGAAATTGCCTCTGGATACAGGATGAAAACTAAACCAGCTCCTGAAATAGAAAAGAAAAAAAAAAAGTATTACTAAATGATGTTTCTTAGCTTCACAAGAGTGTTCATTTTAATAAGATAAATTATGACTAAGTTGACTTTTACATCAGTCCACATCACACTGAGTAGCTGTTAAAACAAAATATGCATTATACCAAAAATAGATCCAAAATATATTTTAATAATGTACTCATAACAGTTTTATATTAAAAAAAAAAATTATCCTATTCTTTTTCACTTCTAATAATCTTTTATGGGATTCACAACCTTACTAGCTATTTTTCAACTATGTAGTAGAGAGGGAACCCTGTGGATGTGGACTCCACTGTTTAGCAGGAGAACACTTGGATGTGATGAGAGATACAGGAACTGGAATCCTGGGTGACCTGTTACCAGTGAAAGGACTCTACAGCTAAGCCTACCAGAACCATCCAAAACAGTAACCTATGGCACTGAACAGCAATATTTTTGCAAGATGTGGAGTGGTAAATGCCTGTTTGTTGCACAGGTTGAACTTGTGAGGGGCAAGAACCTCAACTCAGTAGCGGTGAGACGAATCAATACAATTTAGAGTTCACATTTCAGCAAGGCATGTACACACAGAGTTTTAGTTCCAAGTAATTTAATTCAGGTCATTTCCATGAGATTTTCACACACTTGTTTGAAACAAATACAAACACATCTGCAAAGAAATGGTGGACAAAAAGTGGTAAAACTAGTATAAAATTAACTTCTTACCTTCAGTGGCTACATCTTCAATTTTAACTTTGTGCTCATGAGCCATGTAGCCCAATATGGAGAAAATTGCAAATCCTGAGATGAAGCTTGTGACACAGTTAATGGTACTAGTCAGCAAAGCATCCCTAATGATGGAGAGAAGAACACCCCAGTGAAACAAACCACTTTAAGAACTAGATGGGAATAATCTTATAGCAATAGGAAGATTGTTGTGAAAATGCTAATTGTGCAATTATCCTGATGATCAAAAGCTTATGTCAGCATACTATGCTCGGACATGACCTACTTCTGTTTACTATTTTGATTTAAAACTGTCTTCTGTTAAAAAAACCTCAAAAAAGCTATATTAAATATTAAGATATTAAAGAGTAATGTCATCATCCTAGCTGTTCGCTGTAGCATAGCAAGAGGGTGGCCTGAAGTGAAAGAACCTTGCTATTCATCAATTCACGTGAGCAGATATTCAGGAGTATTTTCAGTGCCTTTTTAGCAAACTGTGCTGCCATTCACTGCCATGGCACTGGATAACCATCCTTAATCTGTAACGAGGTCCTTTCATCTATAAAGTTGGCTAGGCTTTTCTGAAAAGAATACAACTCTTGTTTATCAGATTGCTACAATAGTGAATTTAGTTTAAAGGTTAAATATTATACAGTGTGCATCATATAGTAATGATTGTACAAGTTGTGGTTTTTAATCAATCTGCCCTGGTATTATGATAGATGTATAAGTTTTCCTGGGTATTAATAACCTCTACTACCAAACCTAGCTTGAAGATAAGTAGACCATACGTCTTTAGATGTCTACCTAATCTGCACAGTCTTGTATGTAATCTTCTGCTGCGTATGACCTTTAGAACAGATAACACGGCTCTGTGAACATCAGTAATGCCAAACAATGCTTTAATAAGCAGAAAGTGGATATGATTTCCTTTCATAGTTACACTACCCAAAAACATCGGTGCCATACACCAAACTTTATCCTCTTCATTATATTACTTTATTTTGATAACATTGAAGAATTTATGTCCTGTAATTCTTAGTGCTTTCCTGGGGAAGGCTGCAGGATCAAGAGAGACCAGATTGGACCCATAAACTCAAATTCTTTTCAGTCATTAAAGAAGAAAATCGCTAGGTATTTGTCACTGATAAGATGGCAACAGTATTTCTTGTTTCCCACAATTCAAAAACATTCTTATGCAAGTGAATAATGCTTCTTTTCACTTAGTTAATAACTGGTTTATGTGATGCTTATCTCCTTATAAACTGAGCTGAGCTAGCTCTCAGTATTTTCCATGTAAAACTAGATCATAATTAAAGTACAGATTCTCATATTTTCTGGCCCTGATTTTCAGTATTGCTACCCTACCTTATCTTACGGACACTATTCCTCTGAAGGAAGGTGTATTGAAGCATAGATGGGACAGTGTAGTCCTAAGTCATGGCCTTCATTTGGAAACAGTACTATTTTCAATTTGTTCTGTTTCAAGAAAGCCTTTCGAACAAAATGTGTTAGCACATTATGGAATTATTTGACCAGAAGAAGGATATTTGTAAGTGTTGAATTGAAGCTTGCTTTTATGGTTAGAAATAAACCACAGTATTTAATGAAACTACAGATTACTCTTACAGGGAAGACAAGGTTTATGAAGAACATGGAACAAATATAGTAAGCTAGGAACTAAATAGTATGTTTTCACATATAGTCTGTGGTGTTTTCATAGTTTCCATTTCAGAGCAAAATTAGAATACAGAAGAAAAACAATTATATAGGGAGCTGCTATGAGATTAATGCAAAATTATTTGCAGAAGATGATAAATGTTATCTTGGAAGACTGCTGGCTAGTGTTTTAACTGAAGGGTTCTCAAACCTGGTAATACTACCTACTGCAAATAATCAGCTGGCAACCTAAAGTCCCTCTGGATTAAGTACAAAGCTCTTTGAAGTCAGTGGAAGTATTCCATGATTTTGGCTTTCAATCTATTTAAGACAGTTCAAATCTATATATTTTCTTGTACCTTTTCACTTCAACATTTTTTTGCCATCCTTCAGTTCACAATGTATTTATAATACATGTACTTTCTGAATTCATGTTTTATGGGAAATTTTAAAGCGATGCTTGTTTTCATTCCAAAATGGAATGTTAACAAAACTTCTAAATGTTGGAAGTTCTCAGAAGGTGCAGAGCAGTTCTGGTTGAATTTCCATGGCGGTGATTCAACAAAACACTTACAAACTGACTTGATTTAAAGTGCATGCCTAAATTGCAGCTCAACGTAAAATATCAGAAATATAATCCCAAAGCACAGAAACACTTCTGGAAACTAGAATCCTTCTGCCTTTAGGTCCTGGACCAATAAGATTTCATCCTGTGTGTTCACTGTTGCTCTTAATGGTACTTTTGAAAGGCAAACACAAGCACAGTTTACACAGCTGTCTAAAGTCCAAACCTAATCCCATTCTGTTTTGCTGTACAGCAGATATCTTGCAGGTTCCTGTTACTAAAATTTCAGTAAGGAAGACAGTGTTTCAAGATTTGGGTTGGTTGCTATGTCCACACAAGACTGACCATCATGAATAAATGATGATTGAAGATAAAAAGATAGCTCAGTACTTATGCCAGCTGCAGTTAGAGTAAAATAGTAGCATTCTGAAGCAGTAGTGAAAGAATAGGCTGTCTTACCTGTAACAGTTGTTGTCAAACTTATTGTAACTGGCAAATGCAATTAAAACACCAAACCCGGCTCCTAAGGAGTAAAATATCTGAGTAGCTGCATCAATCCATACCTGCATAATGACACCAACATTGTCAGTGTCAGTTCAGTCCAAAAGATACGTCAGGGAAATGCAAGAGTGTACAAGACAACTGGCTTTTGAAAAATGATTAGCATTCATGCTCATGGGAGTGTAAGTGCTTCTCAGCCCCCATACGATGTCACATGGAGCACAGTCATGGTCTGGAATGGCTTAACCCGAAACGGTGGGGGCCGAAGCAGTGGTCAAGTTCTCAGTGCATGCACGCTGCGGCCATGGTGGGGTGTACCACTTGGGTCTGTACTTCTGAGCTTTTACCAAGTACTGAAATGATTACATGATTTTTCTCCCGGGTGACAGAAATGCACTTCCAATAGTTTTTGTTCCAAGTTAGTTTGGAATGTACAATCAGAAAACTAAAAATAGTTAATGGGTCAAGAGTTACAGGACATTTTCTTTCCCATAAGAGAGCTTTCTTCATGGGACTGTTAGTACACTTTATATGATGCTTTCTTGTTTCAGAAGCTGAAGCACAACTGACATGCTGTGAACAGAACCATGCAGGTTATCTGTCACCTTTCCCATTTAGTTGGAGATGGAGTTATTCCTGTAATAGTCATTAAATTTCAGTTTAGATGCAGCTTGGTCATTTTAAGCATTGTCCACTAGGGAAAACATACAAAATTTTCTACGTCCACTCAAGATGTGCAGACAGCAGTCAGCAACAATGCCACAGTCCTGGTCTCCTGAATCAGAAGCCTGAAAATAGTCTACCCTGGTTTCACAGAGATGTTTAAACAAGCATCTTCAACAAGGGTAATGAAGTCAATGGAGTGAATAATATTCAATGTTTCTCAAAATGAGATCTTCAGTGTTTGATTAAATCTGCCAAGTGCTCAAGACCACGAAAAGCACTGGATTTCATCATCCATCTCTACAAAATCAGATCCAATATATGTATTCAGCTGCAGCTTTCTAACAGATCTAAGCAGCTTATGAGCTCCATCTGCATTGGGATTTTAATGCTAAGCTAGTGATCTATTTTTTTCTCAATATAGATGATAGATGCTTTCAGCTACTGCCTGTTGAAGACTGTGAACCATTTATTGAACTCTGGATTTGTAGAGAAACTTAATTTTATGAACTGTTGAGAGTTAATTACTTGAAAGATAATATGAAGAACAATCTATGATGTGTTTATTGCAAACCAGTGGATAGGTGGATATGATTTTTCTCAAATTGCAGTTCATACAGGACTTTTAGGTATCATGGATTTCTTTTACTAAATAACAAAACAATCTTGTAAAATTATTTGTTGCTCATTCCTTTTATATACCCAGTTACATCTTAATGTTCTATCTCCACACAAAGGTTGAGATCAAATAGGATTGTACTCTCTGAAGAGCGTTTATGTGGATAAGAGTGCAGAAGGAGAGATGCAAAGTCTCCTATAGTTTTTTTGTTTTTTAAAACTTCCTGTAACTTGCGTTGTTTATGAAGTTCCTGAATTTCTTTTTAAATAAATTTTGCTTAAACTATAACTAGATCTGCATGCTGCCACCATAAGGCACTTGTTTTTTGTGGTTCTCTAGCTCTTTTGTGTCTTGCCAGTGGAGTTGTACTCATTATACTTCCCCTTTCTTACCATTCAAGCACTGTTAAGCATCTGCTTAAGTTCTATTGATTCAAATAAGAGGTTAGCACCTGCTGCTTACCAAAGGAGTTATGCATATGATTAAGTATCTCTTGAGTAAGAGTCTTGGCTTATAGTAGCTGGTTAGGAAACAAATTGAGAAGATCAAGGTGAAGGGAAAAAAGAGCAGACACCAGAAATTCCTTTAGAACTAAGATTAAATGCAAAACATTCCCTTTGTTATAACAAAGCAGGATGTGAAACAGACAGTGGGGCTGGTTCTTCTGCAGTTTATGCTTATGTTCTCTGTTCACTTCAGCTGAATGGCTTCTGATTGATGCATTAGTCTAATATATTTTATAATAGGATATTGTTTTTATATGCATTAAAAATGAAAAAATAGAAACATTTTACAGGAGGCAGTCATCAATCTTTCTAGCTTTCTTCGTGGTTGTTTATGCTATTATAACTTTTGTGCATATTCTTTCTTGTGTATGTGGATTTAAAAATTACTGTGCTCTGTGGGGAGGAAACGTTGTGTGCACCCCCAGATGTTATATAATCTTCAGGAAACTTGTTAAGGTGTATGAAAGGGCGAGGGTCTTCTCATGTCTGATGTAACTCTGTATTTAACGCCTATTCCTTTAGCAGAACAGAAGTGTAGCTGCTGTTCTACACAGATGTTTAATGTATCCATTTGTGCAGTGGAGATGAGTATTAGGGCTTTGTAGCTTCTGGACTCTCAGCAAGGAACATAGCTAGGCATTGGTTTAGTTAAGAGGTTCTCAGGTGAGTATCTTTCTCTCCTTTTTATAGAGACACCCTTTGTGGATTTAATACCCTGAAAATTGAGGTGTCTCAGGGCTTGCTTAGTGCTGTGCAGTATGTGGCCCTATAAAATGAGGCAAACCTTGACACTGATCAGGATGCTCTAAGGTCTTTTAGAAGAGCATTGGCAGAACTCTGTGTAGGTCATTACTGTTTGTGACTTACGATGTTTCTTTGTTAGATTCTTTGTTTGTGAGAAAAAAAATCATATATCAGCAAGATTCAGGGACACATTGATGTAGAACTGAAGCAGGTCTATTCTTCGGAGACTGAGGACAAAGACACAAAACCCTATTGCAGCAGCAGGTATCTCAGTCTCCGAGCAGGAGGAAGGCTGACGTGACAAAGCGGTTTGTGAAACTTCTCCTTATAAATGATCTTTAGCCTTTTATTATTATAGAGCAACTTTTTTTTTGTTGTTTGAAAAATTTAGTCTTCGAAACAAATAACTTAAGGGTCATCCAAATAGCAGCTGCAGAAATATTAATCCAAGAAAGAGCAGTGCACAGAATATCCTTCTGAAAGCAGAAGGCAGCTGTGATTATGGAGGCTTAGATTCTGAACTGATGCAAGCTGGCACAGCTCCATAGACATCTAGTTGAACTTGTGATGTTTTTTTCAGCACTTAAAATATATAAGCAAAATTTAAGCACCTCCTTTTTTCATCGTTGCATCTTTGTATTTATGTGTATGCATAAACGTGAACTACTGAGGTGGCTACTGCCTTGGTGACAAAGATGGATGAAAGTCCCATATTTGAAGTTCGGTTTGACTATTCCAAAATGGAGTGAGATGGGGTCTGGGTTCTAGTGACAACTTCCGTTGCTGAAGAAATGTCAGTTCCCAAATTTAATATTACAAAACCAAGGAAGGATTGGTTTGCTAAGAGTATATAAGATAGGTCTGTATTCTAACACTCAGGGTCTTTGTCTGCCTTTTTAATTACTGATGAAAAATCAAGATAGGATGCATAGGAAATGTACAGTGCAACTATGTAAAGACTACAGACATCTCTGAAAGCTGCAAATTTTTGAGACAGTTTATTTCCTTCTAGTAGAACTATGTCCTCGCTTTTAAATTTTGTAAGCATTTGAATGGCCTCGTGACCCATCCACAGAGATACCACTGTCTTACAAATGATATATGATATTTTGAGAATAGGACAGTGGTAAGATCTATCTGTAGTCACCAGATCATTGTACTTCGTAGGTCTGAAATGCTAGTGATTTCATGAGTTAGTGATCATACTCGTAGATCTTGCTTTACAATGGATGAAATAATTCTTAGTTCTAAGGTACTCTACAAATTGAGTTGGTTTGCATGTATTTAATGAGAATGTCTTGCAGTGTTGTTAAATGATACGGAGAAATGTACATTACTTTCAATAGTAAGATAAGAACATCATGCTATTGAAAATCTCATTTGTATGAAGGACCATGATTAGGTAAGTTAGTCCTGACTTAGTATGTTTAGCAAGGTTTTCATAGGCCAGGATTTTTCTTTACCAGGTTAAGGTTTAACCTAGTGATTAAAAAAGCAAGATTTTCTTCTTGAGGGAATTCTTAGCCTTTTGAGAACTAAATTTTTGCATGACTCAATTTTCAGGTATAAAGGATACCGAAGTCACAGGGTGCACAGTCAAAGCATGGACTTTAAGGGACTGCCACACCTGAAACTGCCCTCATACAGGTTTTTTTTTTGTCATCAGACCAGTTTGGGTTCAGGCTGAGATAGTCCTGTTATGCAGAGTGTTGGAAAGTTAGACTGTCAGGGACAGTGGAACTAGTGCTTATGCAAAAGCAGAAGTATGGCTATATAATTTCAAAAATTAGCTCTAATATTTTTAGTTTTAACAACAGGAGCAACAGGTTTAATAATAACAAGTCAATAAGAGCAGAAGAGTACACTTACTGTGGCTTCTTTTAATCTTCTGAAATCTATGTGCAGGTACGCATTTATTCCATTGTATGCACCAGGCAGGGTTATTCCATGTATTAACAAGACAAATAATACAACATAAGGCAAAGTGGCTGTTATCCAAACAACCTGCAGACAACAGAGGTCCCAAAGGTTAATCAGCTGTTACAGAAGATTGAAGAATGTGTGAAAAATACAGCTGTCACTTTCTTGGTTTTGTCCATTCAGTTCGATGGAGAAGCTCTTTTTAGAACATCTTGGGGGGGGGGGGGAATTCTGTTATGTGTCATGAGGCTTTAGGTATGTATGTTTACAGATACCAGTAGGAGACAGTTTTGACAAACAGAAGACTTGGAGTGCTTGTATGTTACCAGTGTGTGTCAGGCTGCTAATTAGCTGTTCTGCTACATATTTGTTTACTAAGCAAGTGCAGTCATTGCCTGATGTTAGGTGATACTTCCATGAAAATGTGCAAAAAGCTCTCAGATGTATCCAACCCCAGAATTTCTGTTGAGGTGTTTTCTGAGGGATGTCAAAGAGTAATTTCAAATTACTTTCATCAGACATTTCTCTTGTCATGGCATTTTATATAATAAAACCAAAACATCTTAAACCATCAAAACATTAGTACATTTGGCTAAGAATAGGAGGCACATTTAAGACAATTTAAAATCTTTCAAAATATTTTATGGATGAGACCTCTAATGTTGAATTGAAAATAATATGCTAATAAAATTTCCTGTTGGAACATCACACAAGCAAAACTTGTAAATAAAATGAAGGCTGAATCTGGATTGTGTATTTCCACTGTACATATATGAAGGCCTCTCACATGATTTGGTCCCTGAGGATCCCTCAGCAGCAGTGATTTAGTCTCTTGCTTTCTAAAATTAGACTTCTTAAAGGAGACAAAGAACGTAGTTGAGATAGAAGGACAATATTAGCTCTACCTTTCCTGAAGTCTTCACGCCTTTCCACAGACTAAAGAAAAGAATGATTACCACCACCAAGAGGCAGAGGGAAAGTTGCCAGCGAGGCAAGCCAAGGTCATGGATTCCACGGCTTTCATGCAGGTGCAGAACTCCTCGCCTACATACCAGATACACAGAAACAAAGTGAAGTCACTGGGGGAAAAAGGTTTTTACAGTCTCATCCTGTGGGCAGCAGAAATGGATGCTGCACTGCAGTAGTAGCTGCCCTACTGACATCGCTAGCAGTTAGTGAAATCTGTTTTGTGAAGCCATGTATTGTGCTTCTTCCCACAATGCCTTTATGTTCTCACTGGCCCATCAGTATCTGTTTAGCACCATAGTGCCATAATGATAGCGCTCTTTTCTCTCCTTCACTGGAAGTGTTTGGGGATTTTGGAAGTGTCATTCATTCATTCTTGCTTGAATACTGAACAGATGCCCAGAGAATCTCCATCCTTGGAGGTTTTAAAACTTGGCCAGTAAAGGCCTTGAGCAGACTGATTTACTTTTGAAGTTAGCCTTGCTTTGGGTAAGGAGTTATATTAGATGACCTTCAGAGATCTCTTTCAACCTAAATTATTTTGTGATTCTAGATAAGCTAACAGCTGACTTCCTGCAACTTGGGCAGATCCAAAGTTACTTTCAATTTCTTTTTGAATAGGCTATTGTGAGGCTGCAAAAAAGTGGCCAGATAGGAAAAGCAACAGTTAGTAAATTTAAATTGGATATAGTGCTCTGTGTTGTTCACTGAGATAGTGGAGTGATATCAGAGGAAATTCTGTTGCTTACCAGGGCAGGCTAGTTCTTCTGAGATTATACACAATGAACGGGACTGAAGTGTAGAAGAGAGTGTTTGTCCCCATGACTGGTGATATCTACAATTAGAGTTGTCAAAACACATTGCGTGCAACAGGCACAGGGATATGGGAGAGATTTTATAGTGGATTTCCCTTGCTTTAACTCAGTTCTATGCTGTTGAAGTGTCTCTTGCTGCTTTTTCAAATCTAAAAAATGCAGAAATATTTTGCTTTACTGAAAGCTGTATTTGCCAAGAGGAATGGCATTGCAGCTGGAGCTCTGCACTACAGGAGAATTGCAGAGCTAACTCCTGTTTCTGATATGGAGGTTCTGATATGGATCTATAGGATGCTGCCTCAGGGATTCAGTTGCTTAGTGTTTCAGTGCCCATCCAGATAAAATGGTCACGACCTTCCTTGTCTCCTCCCCCTTCTCTATCACCTTTTATTTGCTATGCACTTTTTGGGAAAAATAGAAAGTTGATGTCTGTTGGCTTTTCTTAGCACCATGATAGTACAAACAAATCTAATCAAAGAAGCCCTTTTCACTGGAGGACCTTGACATTTTTATGAAGATAACTACATTTTAGAGAAACTGAAGTACTGAGTGATTTGCAGACACGTAGGAACAAAATCCTGAGGAGTATAATTCCAGCCTTACTGGCTGCCTGCATACAATCTCTTCCTATATGGATAGTGCTTCAGAATTAACTTTAGCACTTGTCTTATCAAGTCAGAGATGAGTGAGATAGTTGAGTAAGTTCCAAGATAGGGCAAACCTGTGTCAACTTAAATGGGGAAAACTGAAAAATGTCTCTGTACTACTTAAACTGTAGAAACATGCTGGGGAAAAGTAAGGCCCAGTAGAATGATCCGTCTAGTAATATGAGAGTTGCATACAATTCCCTTTTGATTCCTAAAGCATCAAGATATGATCAACTTAAGAATTGTAATAGTTCTGCTTCTGTAGTTTCTCATGTTTAATAAAAAATGTCGTATTTTTGGACTGTTTCTATGATTTATCCCAGGTTGGATAAAAGATACTTGTAGAAAGCATCCTCCTGAAAGTAGATGGAAATTCTTGCAAAAAGGAGAAATGATGTTATGGGAGAAAGATTGAGAATAAACATTAACAGATGAAGCTGACAAAGTAGAACTGGGACCTACTATATTACACTGAGCAAAATACAAGAGGAGCTAATAAATTGTTTAAGCTTTCTGATGTTCTAGTCAGAGTTCTAGCAATATTTAGTTAGTACAGCACCAAGAATCAAAGAACATGCACTAGAGATGAGAAATTAACTTTTTTTTAATCAGGGATTTGTGCAAAGGAGCCTGATTTATGCTAAGACTGCTTTCCATGTAAGGGATTGTAAATTACATTTGCAGTGACTTTGAGGCTGTACATCACTGTAAGTACAGGTCCCAAGAGTCTTCCTGCCTATCTGAAAGAGGAGCAGGAATGAGAAGGGATTTCAGGTTGAGGCTGCATTCAGAGATCATGGTTTCTCTCCTTGGGAGATTTCTTCTGGTCCTCTCCTTCCCTGTGCTCTCTGCTGGGAAGATTCCGCCAGTCACCCAATAACTGACACCAATTCTTGTCCTACTTCCACGCTGCATTCAGCTAAAGGGAAATAGTTCACCTCCACTGAAATCAGCAAACAGTAATTCATTTGCTGATACCACTGTCTTGTGTTTTGCTTTGTGCAGCTCTTGGGTCCTCTTTAATTTGGTGTCAGATCGCAAAGAGCCAACAGGAAGCCCAGATGTTTGGTATTCACACATAAACCCTACTAAACACAAATTATTGAGGAGACAGGAGGGCAGCTGTTCAGTGGGACTCAGTAAATGAAGGATCCAGTCATCATTCTAATAACAGGTAATGTTGGAACCAATAAATTCTTCTGTGTCTTAGTGTTCTCATCTGTAAAATACAGATTATTATAAACCTTTGCTTTGTCTCCACTCTGAGCAATTCAGAATGTTTATGGAAGTGGTGAGTATTTTGAGTACAGAGAACCAAATCAAAGGAAAAAGAAATGCCAAGGGTCGTGAACTGAAAATTACTCTGTATCTTGTTCACTCCAAAATGTTTAATTCATAGCCAGAAAACAGGAGGTAAGAGTTTTAGCTGTAGAATTCTCCTAGACTTTTTTGTCAAACTGGTTCTTTCTGAGGACTTTCTAAGGAGCCTTTTGTATTATTCATCCCTAGGGAGATATGCACGATTGTATTTTGGAAATTTAGAAGGTTTTGTACGAGCAGATCAAGTTAAAGGTCTTGGAGTAGGTCTCATTTTTTCAAATCCCAAATCAATTATAATTTTAGGTTTCAATCCAAATATGATTACACAGCTCTATAGGCTCATTCTTTCTCTTTTTATTAAAGGCAAAAGTTATTTGCTTAAATCTGATGTGATCAATAGAAGGGTGTCATTCATCTAAACAATTTTTAGATATGTTTTATCAAATTTGTTCAGTTTGCAAAAATGTCATCAACTTGCCAGCAAATTGGTGTGTTAACTAACAAATGTTTTTATTACTTAACATATTAAGTACTTCTAAAAACTTCAGTACTTCTAAGAACTTCCAAGTACTTCTAAAAGTTAGTAGTCACTTTTACGGGATCAAACCCAAATAGCTTGCAAAGAGTAAGTATCAGCAAATTGGCTAAGGTATAAATAGATATAGTCCTGGTCTCCAGAGCTCTGTTCCCTATTCTGGTAGTTAGACTAGTTTTTTATGATTTAGAACTTAATGCAAATTGTAGATCGAAGATGCTAAAAGGACTGTCAGTGTATACAGTGTGCAATCCATAGAAATTAAATTACATACTCGATTTAGAAGGCAATTTGACACATGATAATTGTACTCAATTAGAAGGCTCTCCTACATGCATCTCTTGTGTTATATATTTGGGCAACCATAGTTCAGTTGTCATTGCTGCCAGTTTCCTTCAGAGTTATAAAATACAGTTGGTTCTTTTATCCATGGAAGGTTAGGTTATCTGCCTCACGCACCTGTGGATGGAGTTCTTTTTACACAGAGTTTGCCAGGCTCCAGGTATTTTTACTTCAGGTACAGCACTGCTCAAATTGAGCTGTACTGTTTCCACAGCAGTTTGCATCTACAAAGTGTATATCCACAACTGGGTGGGGCAGAGCTTATGGTACAAACCCTGCAGACGTGAGTTGGCTCCATGCAGGTTGAACACCAGCATCTCCTCGCTGTAATTCTGGGGCTAGGGGTGCAGTGCAGAGATGGCAGATTTGGCTCCACATGAAGTCAGCAAAGTGCAACAGGGTGAGCCTGGCTCTGACCCTGCCACACATACAGCTGGTGTCTGAGCTGCTTGGGTGCCTCTGTGTGCTTTGTAAAGAGCGCTGGGTATGGTATCACTGCAATGCAGAATGATAGCCTGGCTCCAGGAGAGCGCTCTCCTGCAGCCAAGAACATGGAAGAGTGGTGCCGAGCCATCTGACATGCAGTGCTACATGTGCACTGCGTACCTCTCCCCAGCCCTGGGGCGCTGGGCACGCTTCAGAGGCATGCCAGGGGCTCTGCAGCAGCCAGCTTGGGTTCAGCTGGACGTAGTCACTCCAGCTCGTTTGGATACTGCATTGTTTTTTGCCACCACCTTTGTTGTCTGGGTTTTCTTGTTTCTCAAGATATTTCAGCTCCCTCTTGTGTTGGAGAATGAAGCTGTGTAATGGACTTAAAGCTACATTTTGGGTATCACTTACAGAAAGATAATTTACCAGTGGCACCCTGGTTGGCTTATTTATTATTTGTACTGAATGAAATGGTATTTCTTTTTGAATCACAATAATCCTGAAATTATACATGGCCACTAGGACTAAACACTTCATTCACTGAGAGTGTTTATCTCCATTCACTAAGTCTTTACCCAGCTTAATTCTCCCATTAACTTAATAATTGTGACCTCCCTTGCTATTTATGCCACACTTCAGCACATTCAAGTCTGCAAAGCATTCTGAAAAAAGAGACTTTCAAAATCTGCTTTTAAACCCATTATATTGAGATTTGCAGATAGAATAGAAACGCTTGAATTTCACCCCTCCATAGATCTAATGAATACTGAACTCCTGGAAAAAGTTCATTGTTTGAGGATACATGGCAAAGCAGTTAGAGCACATGTCCTCCCAACTGCCCCAGCCCTTAGTCAGCAAATTGAATGGTGCTGCAGACGCTGTTCTCAATGGGCCATGTGCTGCCCTAGACAGTAGGGTCATGAAAGAAGAGCCCCAGCCACTCCAAAGAAGCTGTTGAGCTTTCATGAAGCTCTACTGATTTCGGAAGAGCTGCATGGAAAGACACAAAGTTGCCAGAAGAAAGTCAACCATAGGAATAGGCCCATGCACAACAAACTGAGGCCTGCTGACACATTTAAACAAATAAGTGCTCACTTTATGGTTTGACATTTGTTGTAATGCTGGGTCCTTTACACAGTGAGGTTAAGTTTGTAACATTTTCACGGATTAATGCTAAGATGTGATAGTGGATGAGCAAACACTTCCCCTATAGGAAGCAAAACCTAAAACAGTAGTGGTGATAGTATGTCAGTACTGTGTCATAGAGAACATTTGATGAGAAATGGGTGAATACAAATAAATGGGTGTTTAGTTGTGTGCAACACCTTTATTGGCTTTGTCTTGAGCAATATGTGCATATGGAGATGTTCCACAGAGAAAGGCTCTGCTTCTGCTAGCCAGGATTTCAAATGCAAGGTAATATAGGGAAGTGCTGTAGCACTGACCTCAGCTGCTGTAATTATTGCTCAGAGCCTGGTACCACCACCAAACTACATAGGATTCTGTATGTAAAGATAAGCAGTTAGAATTCCTCCTACAAGTTAGCACAAAGCAAGCCATTTGCATGCAGCATTATGTGCAGCTCCTGACATTTGCAATATCTCATAAACCCCCCTGCAAATTTAAGTTGGCAAAGTGGTCATTCTTCCAGTCTTCTGGACTTGCTACACAAGGGTGTGTTGTGGTTTAGGAATCATTTCCATAACGCTGTCCAAAGCCTAAGAACGTGTGGACACACTTATATGGGTTGACTTCCACTATACTCGCATTTAATTTCTTTTCTTTTTGTGTAAATAAATGGTCAACAAATGTGAAGATGTGAACATACGTGAAAAGTAAATTTCAAAGCTGCGCATGTAAATATTTGTGGAATAGCTGTTTTTATTTTATGCACATAAATATTTGTACCAGAAATTCCGGTGCACTGAGTCAAGAAGAGAAAGATTGAGTTACTTAGTTGAGTCCAAAAAGGTCAACACAGTCAAAAAATAAATCTAAAATGTGTAGGTATGCAAATATGTTATTCTCAGGCTATGGATGTGTAAACAATGCACCCAAACACTTCCTAAATATGCCTGTGCAGTTAATACAGAATTGATTTCTAAAGCAGCTTGCTTATTGCTATTTCAGCAATATGGCCATAAATTTCCCACATAAAGTATTTAATAATGTACCTGATTCTAAGCCCACTGAAATCAGAGGAGTTCTTCTGCGGGATTTTCTAGGGGCGAAGGTACAGAACCTGGCTAGAATTATTGTTAGTCTTCGACTGTGTGATTTCTATGAAGGTAAACAGATGACTCTTAAAGAAGCTTCAGTTATATTCAGTGGAGGTTTGTTGTCCAGGAAAATGGTACATCATTGAGAACTGCTGATCATGTTTAGCATGAGCTTAGAGTCTTCTCTTACCAAATGTGATTAGCAGAATATAGGACTATCCACTCTCATTCGTTCTTGTTGTCTGATTCAGTTTTT
Organism: Pelecanoides urinatrix; assembly: GCA_013400755.1. NCBI lineage: Eukaryota > Metazoa > Chordata > Aves > Procellariiformes > Procellariidae > Pelecanoides > Pelecanoides urinatrix. The sequence continues at coordinate 86,831 of VZTQ01000497.1, forward strand.
ATAAGCATTTCTAAGCAGAATTGCTTATGGTTACTTTTGAAATGGTGTTCTCTCTCTTTCGGGAGAGGTTGCTTCACAATTGTTTTATGGGGATAGGTTCCTGCATCTTCCTTTGGAGCACATAGGGTTGATCACTCCATTTGACGAGCTACTGAACTATGTGGACCCTTTGGTCAGTCGTGGTATTTCCTGTGAAGACTTGTACCCCAAAGCACAAACATAATTGGTCTATAAAAGTTACCTTTGCTGTATAGGGTGAGGGTTTTTTCAGGCTATTCTTGGTTCACGCACTCCTTATAAATTTATGTTCATAAATATGATAGATGTAGACTGCTGTGACTGAACATTGTCTTTATTCCTTGTTCTTAGGTAGCTCTTTGCAATTACTCACATCTGGGTAGACTTGTGAGTTCTGTGAATTTCCTTTACTGAATCTGGCACAAAAATTTCCCTGTAAAAATGTGTTTTATTTCTTACACAGAAAGAATGGATTACAGTCCTGAGAAAAAGTACTGTCAGAGGAAAACAGCCATAGCTCAAGACCTTTGTTGACAATTTCACTATTTTGTTTAAATAATTGCCAGGATTTGTTCCTACAACAGATCATGATATTTTACAGGCACAGTACCTTGTGAGAAGAATAGTGCTTTTATTTGTCCAAACTGGTTTTTTTTAATTGTCAGCATAAATGAAAGCAAGATGGTAACAAACTTTTCCCAGACACAAGAATGGAGAGAACAAATATAAAGTAAGCCTGTATTCAGATAAAGTATTTAAATAGGAGTGATATGGAGTAGATAGGGGAACTTTTTTTGCAGTGATGCACTTGTGTTCTTCCAAAAAAATGTTTATAATGAATTATTTTAACATGTGTTGAAAGGATAGAAGGTCCTTTGCATTTTGTGTGTTTAATTCCAAACCACTGAAGAGGGAAGTAATTAAAGTAATGTGCGTCTCCAAAGAAATGTGGAATTGACATTTTATTCCTAACTAGATTTCTCTTATGACTGACTATTACTAACAGAAGGGCACCAGTTGTTATCAGATTTTGGAGTGCTTGCTTTGCTAAGTTTGCAGTGTACAAATAGTTTGTAATTGATTTTAACCATCTCTAATGAGGTATTTTAGAGGTCCCATTCCATCCTGTATTCCTGTTGTAAGCAACTGTCCCGTTGACGTCAGTGGCACATTGGCCTGAATTAAGCCTGAATGACTGAAACCAGACTTAGTAAAATGAAACGCTCTAGAAAGTCTAAGTGTAGAACCACTTCAATCTGAATTATTGCCCTACTCTGAAGGCTTGAAAACAAAAGCCCAAATATGTTTGTCAGAGTCTGCCTGGCACTGCCTTGGCTTGGAAATTGCAATTTGAAGCGATTTCTTCCAAGTCTGAGGCTTAGCTTCTCCCTGCTTTCCCTCCCCACTAAACACCGGACAGCCTAGATTTGGCCTAGATTCTTTGCAAGTTTTCCCTTTTCTCGCTCAATGTAAGTGGTGAGAATCAGCATATTTCTGTTGAACTTAGAGGTGCCTTTCTTGAAGTATTAGGTGAATTGCCACATCACAGTACTCCCACCTCCTCCTACAATTTATTCCTGTGCTGGTGGAGATAGAGACAGTCAGCTCTGTCAGCTGCATGATTTTAGGAAATAATCTACTCTAAATTCATGGTCAGGCCAGCTTTGTGTGAGGGAATCACATCCCAAAGAGAAGTGGTGTGTGTTTCTCTTAAGGGTAACCACACCAGCTTTCTGCTTGTGGCCTACTTTGGAAGTACCTCTTCTCAGTCATTCTCCAACTGCAAAACAGATGTTTGATGTTTCTGGTCTCCCTGCTTCCAGTTCAGCCTTCCCACCAGAAGGCAAAAGTTTGTATATGTTCTTGATGTAAATATACAACCTAGAGAACCAACTTCAAGCTGTGCCGCTTCCCATGTCGTTTTGAGGCTGAAGAATTAAGTGCTTGGGCATTTAGCATCCTTAACAAGTTTTCCGTAAGCTGCAGTGTATCCCAGTAACGCAGAGCAGCAAGTTCTCGTTATGCTGGTTACTGTGGTTGAAAATATGGCCCCAAATACTCCAAATTGGATGGTCTCCCATATTCCTTGGTAATATTGAGGCGACTAATGGAAATTATTTTAACCTCCACTGACAAAATCACTCCGTTTCTATATTTTTACAGTGGGCAGCAGTGCTATTGCTGTTTTCAATCCCTGTTTTAATAATCATACTTTGTGTTAGTGCAGAGGCTGAGCTTCCATAGGTATCCCACTGAAGTTTGAGTGGCATAGTTTGATTTCCCTCTGGTATAAAAGTGGCTGCTCTGTTTCCTTGTTTCTCTATATAACTGATCATAACTTAAAATCTGAAATCTGCCATATTAAATCTATTGCCCAAAAAGTAATTGTTTCTGTTGTTGCTAATATCTGGCAACACTGGGTAGCAGTACAAACCTTAGGAAAGTAAACATGATCATAGGATTTGGAAACCAGTGTCTTCATGATGCTGTTACTTAAAAACTGTTACTCATCCACAGTATAATTGAGGAAGGATCAATTAGCTATCCAGTCAATAATTTAGGATTTCTGACTGTAAGGAGTAGACTGACCTGACACAAACTATTCTGTCAGGAACTGTAGTTCTCTGGCAAAGACTTGTTGACTAGAAGTGACTAATGGCTATCTACCGGGAAGAATCAGGTGTGGTTCCTACACAAACACTTGGATTAAGTTCAGCAGTGGGTCAAGCAGTAGTGCAATATGGTATAAGGACACCCAATATTCAGCCCTTACTTGAAGGGGTTTTCAGAGGGAATGTATCCAGTCAAGACCCTTACTTGAACTGTTACTTAACAATCTACTGCATCCAAAAATGGTGTGTTTTGTAAACTCATTATACTGATGCAAATTTAACATTACATGTTGCATGTTGCATACAATATGAAGCTTTACAATCAGAAGATTCAGCTCTCCCTGTTGTAAAAAGACCATGGGAATGAGTTAGGTTATTTAATATAAGAGAAGAAACAGTGCTTTCTGAATTGGACTGTCTTTATTAGGTTTGATCTGAATACACTAAAACTTTGCACAAGTTTGGGTCTACACCTGAGCTTCACGGCTGCACTTGATGAGATAATCCAAATACTGGATAAGTGAACATAATGCCCCTTGTGATTCCTGGTTTTTACAGCTGCGGAAGCAGATGTTATAGATTGTGTTACTTGAGTGGTTATTCTGCTTATTTTTGCAGTATAATCTAGTTGCTAAGTACAGGGCCTAGGGACTTAATTACTGCCCTAAAATTCAGGGATCAAAGCATAATGAAATGTCAAATTCCCTTTTTATTCTGAATACTGCACCTTGAATCTATTTCATGGTAAGGAAAGAGCCCTAATATTTCAAGTTTCAGTATAAGACAGAATCACAAATTTAGCTGTTCCCCAGTTCAGTGGAACTAAATCAAAAGATTGTGAATAGATTCTACCACTACCCCACCCACTACAAGTTCAAAATCATACCCCAAGCATGATGTGATGACAGAAAATGCATAGAACCACTTTCAATCATAAAGGAGGAAAGCAAGAATATAGGGATTGTATTTTGCTTTACAAAGGCTTAAGCACAAGAAAATTACAAAGAAAACTTTTTTTCAAATACTGTTCATGTGAAAGTTCTGTAATAATGCAGTTCTTTGTTTGAAGATGCTGAATGTATAATTTCTTATAGTTCACTTCAAAGGTTCTACATGCATATATAGCTATAAATGATCTCTCTTTACCTTTGAGTTATGAACACATCACATATTGTCTTTGTAAGGGCAGTAGATTCCTAGCTGTCATTATTTGCAATTGTAGTGAGTTCCTTTGAACTGAACCCCCCTTATTGTTTTCAAATAGTTTAGTTTACCCAAACCCTTGCCAACAGTTTGTGTATCACCACATATATTTCACTGTGCTGTCTTCAGAGGAGAAATAGCAGCCACAAATGTTTCAGAACTATAAACACAGACCTCAAGATCCCTACTGTAACCAGGCATGGTGTAACACACACTAGGTTATTTATGGTAACAATGGTGTCTCTTTGTTTCTACAGGGTAGGACTTGCTGCTCAGCAGGTGTCTGCCCTGATACCCTTCTATTCCCAACACAGAAATGCTAATTGATTATTTAGATGAATTCAACAGCTGATTCAATTAGCCGGATGCCCACCCTTCCTTCTTTATCCTAATCAAATCCCATTTTCCCTTGGAGGTCCATAATGCAATTATTTATACACAGATTGATATCTTTGTTTGATAGTTCAGATGTTACTTTATATACCTTTTTGGTTTTGATTCCAAGTGTTTGATTTGAGTGTGCCTTTGCCTGTTTTGGCCCATATTGCAGAATGCTCTTTTGCTTAGGAATTAGAAAAAGCCCATCTTTCTACAACTGTGGTGCTGTCCTCCCTGCTCAGTGCTTCATCTCACTTCATTGAACTATTGAAGCAGCTAAGCAAACAGAGGTCTGCTCTGAGATATTTTGCAAGTGGAGAAACAGGCCAAGTCTCTTGAACAAATGATTATTTTAAAGCCTGAAAGTGAGCTCAGTTTGGCATGCAGTTCTCTTTGTCAGAATATTGCTGTGTTTCCTTGCCCTGGCAAAGTTGGTGCAAATAAAAATGGAACATCAGGGACGATTTGTGTCTTGTCCAATTCCATATTGCTCAGTGGCAAGTATTGCATTCGTACTGGAAAAAACGAAGTTTACAAAGGCAAGAGTCAGAATCACACAGGAATACAGATCAACATTGCAACTGCATTTTAATCTTAGTCTTATGCTTATTTTAGAGGCTGGATGCTAAGCTATTTTACCTTCCACAGGAAACACGCTTAGACGTACAATTTTGAATAAATAGCAAAGTCAAGTCCACACTTACTCATAAAATTCAGCTGCAGGAGTGAGCTTGTACTTCGAGTATTTGGTACCATTGCCAAGCACTGATGCATTGAAGAGTTTGGGATCTGTACAGTTTGGGCTGTTCCAACTGTTGTCGCAGTTTGTCCAGGGGAGCTCAAATGTGAATGATGAAAATAGATAATACAGAGACCAAGCTATGATAACGTTGTAGTAGAAACCCACGTAAAGAGCTATGAGTATCACTGCATAGCCTACACCTAAAGACAAAGGAAAACTAGATTATACATTGCATTTTGCATGCAACAGCATATGCAAACACTGTAGTTATACTCAGCCATACATGGTTGCAAATTCATTTTAGATCTTCAGACCAATAAAAGGAATTTTCAACATTTACATACGCACATGTGGACACAGTGTCATGGACCTTAAAACAAAAAACTACATTAATGATTCTGGAAAACAACTGGCTTTTAGCAAATCCAGTTGTTTGCCAAAAAAAGAAATTAAGCAGTGCAATGTCAAAATTTGCTGTTGTACAACTCTGTTGCTGATTTGCTTCCAATGCGGAAGATTGCAAGCCCGTGTTAGGAGTGAAACTCCCTTCATCTTCATAATGTCAGAGTCCTTGGCAACGTTTCTTGGAAAAGTGAAGCTCAAGACTTAAGTGAAGTTTCCCTATGCCTTGCGCTCCCACCCTGAGCTAGTTTGGAACAGACACCGATCCCTCTCCTGTTTCTTTCCTGTTGTTACTCTCCAGATTGGCTTCCGTCAGCTTGTAATTAGGTCCAAAACATGCATAAAACAGTCTGTGTTCTTCCACTGAGGGGCTCAAGTGGTTTTGGGCATGCCAGTAAATCTTGGTGAATATCAAGCTTGGGGCTAAACTGTGTGTGGACCTTCAAACCATTTCATTATCTCCCCAGGATTACAGAATCCCCACTGTAAGCATTCTCTTTTGACTTTGAACATTTGTTCTGTATTTTTGCGTACTGTGGAGTGTGCTTGGAGGGTGCCTTTAGCGAGAGAGCCCCAGAGAGTGCATGTTCTCCGCATGAAAATGGACTTTTTCCAATGGTTTGGGAGGAAGCATTGGTAGTAATGTCAGAGCAGAACAAAAGTTTGTTGCCAGAATTGTTCAGGAAGCTTGCTTTACCTTAGCTTATATCATTCTTCCTTTACTCTGTGCGCAGCATTGTTCTCTGAATCTTACCCCAAAGATGTATGTATTACATATAACAGGTAGAGACTACAGCTGTTTTATGACCGTCATCACTGTACTGTCACAGCACCTAAGTGTAAACTTTTACTTCTAATTTTTTTTAGTTTAGTTTTTTGGAGATACTGCATTGGAGGCCTAGCAGTTGGAGATTATTAGGCTTTCTTATTTCTTGATAAAGCAAGGAAGCAGCACATACTTTGAGTATTAATCCTTGGTTTAAAATTTGCATAAGGAAAAGATGCCGACCCTGAAGGAGTAGGCAGTTCAAAGGCTGCTGCATATACCAAAGTTACTCTTTGCTCTTCAGGAGGCTTTTAATACATAGACCAGTTTGCTCTTCCCTGATATTGGGGAAAAGAATGCGAAAGTAAAGATGAAACTGTATCTTCAAATCCTTGGTGCTTACATGAATCCAGTACATTAACACTCAAACTCTAGCGATACATCATGATCAATAGAATGGAGCAGGGGGGGAATCACCCAAAGGGATAATTCTTAAAGTGAATGTTAAAATACTAAGTACGAATAATATATGTTGCACTGAGATTGGATGATTTCTGTTTAAAAGAAGTGTTCCTGAAATTCCTCCAATTCAGGAGGACTATGATGGATATTTAATATCAAGATTAAAAAAATACTGATCAAAAGTATCTTAAATATCACTACTCTGAAATCATAAGAATGTTCAGGAATGAATTTGCTCTCCTGTTTCTAGGTCTAGCTTTTCTTAAAAAGTAATGCTGCACTCTGAAATAAACCCTGGAAAATACAGAGATGAATACAGAGTTGCAAAGGTTACAGGATATATTTTTAATTGCATGCGTTATGAGAGCATCTCATTAGAAGTAGAGTCCTTAGAGTTCATAGCAATAATATTCATAGATAAAATTAGTACTATACTGCTTTTCATTTAGAGAAGCTGTTATAAATTTGTGTAGACTGTGTACTTTTCATCTGAGTGAGAGATTTGAGTTATCCCAGAAACAACCCAAAAGCATCAGCAGTAAAATGTGTTTCTATGTTATCAGAAGATTTGGTCAAAACTCTAAAAGTACTGAGTTTATACTAGTGCTGAGGTGCAAATACAACTGAATGCTTATTACTTTTTGAGAATCAAATAACTTATGCTATTCTATAGCATAGTAATAAGAACACTTGAAAATCAACAGTAATGTAAGTTTAGTCCACCTTGAAAATGTCAGCTTAAAAACACAGCTGGAATGTCAACAAGAGTATACATGAAATAAGTTCTGTTTTCCTTTCTCATCATCTTTTCAATCCTGAAGTCAACGGATAGAGTACCTCTGAGCACAGTGGTACTTGGCTCACACACTTTGAGATCCTTAAGGTCTAAATTTGCAGTTAGGTTTTCATAATCCTCATTGCTATCCAAAGGTATTAACTGATACTGGCAGAAATTTTGATTGAGCAAGGGTCTTCAGGTTCCGAGGTGCTGGGATGGATTTTGTCTCCCGTGAAGGGATTATAGAAGTGCTAGGTAAATCTATATGAATTAATTTCAAAATTTTGGGGCACATATTTTATTAGCTTGCTTATTTATTTTTTATTATATCTCTAATTTTGCTGTGAGTTTTGGGTTTGACTGATAAGAAAAAACCCTGCAGTTTTCCTATTCTGCAGCACTAGCCTCCTTGAAGAGGAAAGCTGTATTTTGAGAAGGAAGACTAACATTTACTCAGTGTAACCTATATCCAAGCACAGGATCCACCAAGTTTGGATTGCTATTGTTAAGCTCCTCAGCTTTTGTCAGTCACGGGATGAACATGATCTGAATTTTAAGCTTCTAAGATCAGCTGAGCTTGAGTGGTTTCACTTCAGATAGCTCTGTGTTGAAAAGGCTTTTACGTAAGATTTTAGATATAATCTGGTATAGATATGAGGGAACTTAGTTTTTGTTGGTAAGCAATGCTTAAGAAAATTCTTGAGGCTCCTTAAGAAATACCTGTTTCATGTACAGAAAGCATATGGTTTCTTTCACCAGGGAGATCCCTTTATCCCTGATCAATGCCAACCACCCTGATCAGTATGCAAACACCTAACATCAGCTATTTCTTCTCTGCAGAATGATTGCAACTGAGTGTACAAGACAACGCTCCATAGCCTTTTATTCAGTGATGCTGGAGAGTAATAATAATGTTCAGGTTTTAATAAGTGCTTTTCATTGCTAGATTTGAAAACCACTTTACAAAGTCTGGCAGAATCACTGCTCCCATTTCATAGGCAGGAAAACTGAGGTACAGAGCCACAGATAACTCGTGTGATGTTAGAAGTCTAGCGGCTGAACTACAGTCTTCACAACTCCGTTCTAGCCACTGTGATATGCTGACATTTGCAGAGAAAGCTCCACACAATGAACTGAATGGAGTCGGTGGGTATGTTAGTCACTGGGGGAAACAGGGCTGAACTGACCTGGGTGGGATTTGGTGTTCCTCAATGTTTGCATTGCCAGCCTCTCCCTCCACCTAGAGATACCCAGTTCCTCCCACTCCCTGATGTGCAGGGAGAAGGGAGGACGGGGCTGAACTGCCCGTGCTCTTTGCTCTCTGCTGCACTCCTCAGCAATAACCCTGAAGATGATTTCCGTGGCTTTTCCCATTTTGTGCTCCACCTGTGATAACAAAAAGGCTTCTGACTTCAAGGGTTGGGGAAAGGTCAGCAAATACCACGCTGTCTGTGGAAAGATGAGAGACCTTTCCTTTGCTTGTGATCACAAGTGTGTGGCACCCTCATGGTACTATTTAAGTGAGCAGAGCGACACTTACCTTTGAAAACTGGACAGATTTTCCACACAGTGGCAGCCCCTTCTCGGTTATACTGTCCCAGTGCTAATTCCATATAGAACAGGGGCATTCCAGCAATGATTAGGAAGAGGATATAGGGAATAAGAAAAGCACCTGGAAAGAGAATAATTAGACATTGTAGTCTATGTTTTGGTTACCTTTTGCTTTCTCTATTGCTTACTTTTACTGCGTAAAGACAAAGCCACTGCCTTTGGGAAGTAGAAAGGAAATATCAGGAAGGAAGAACCCATGTTCTTTTGTCCCTTTCCTGTATTTTTTTTAAGGTCTCAGAGACAGAACCCCTGAAAAAAGCTGTAGAGCATGGCTCCTATTTCCCCCTAATGTTTCCCCTCTGCTTTCTGGCTTCAAAGGGAAAAAAATGTGTCCCTGAAAATTAATCCCGAACTGAAGAAGAAATTAGGCTGAACACACTTGCAGAGCTAAAAGGCGAAGGGACTATGAAAAATTTTAAGTTTTTTTAGTGTAGTATGTTCAAAAGGGAGCATGGAGGCCAGCAACAGAAGAAAAAAATGTTGTCCAAGTGCCTGTAAGCACGGTTTAACTGTGTGAGGTGTCTGCAGGAACCTCTGGCTTGAAAATGAGTAACTGCTGGTCAGTCAGATGGAATTTGGGCTTCCATGGCATATTTTGGTTTTTGCTATAATAAATTCCTTTATTCTAACAAAATGTGTTAGGCAACACACCCCTTCTCCAACCTAGTGATGCTCATTGCCGTTAATGTGGAGCATGTACTAGGATTAGTCTGGTTTCGCTGCTGGGCTCAAGTACAACGTCTTTATATTGCCGCTGGGGCTGCTTGCACCTTCCTGGAATATATCACTTCACTTGATTGAGGAGTCTCCCGTGAATTCATACCACAGAAACTGTCACCTGTGGAAAAATCCTGATGTGTCAATGCTACTATCATAAAAAGTATTGCCAACTGAAATACAAAGGGATCATCGAATGCAGAAACTATCTGAAAATTTCTTAGCTATTTTATATGATCCAGGTCACAGAAAGAAGACTTCCCCAATGCATGGCTACATATGATATTATAAAACAATTATAGCTGGTGTCATGTTTAATAACTGGATGTTCTGTCAGTCCTCTGCTTTGTGGTACCTGTAAGGTGTAGTTTTTACTTTATTGCATAGCTTGGTCCAGAACAGTTCAATTTGTGTAAAATTTGTATTAAAAATGATTAGATTGTTTTGATAAATAAGGAGCTGACAGTCATATTCTGAATGACTGACAGCTCCCTTAGGAGTTACCTATGAAAAAGAAACTAGGTTGTGAAAATTATGGTTAAATTGTTCAGCAAAAGAAAAAAGAAAAACAGCAGCAGCTGTCTATTTCTCCCAATAGCAAGTAGTAGGAACTTTTACAAACCTTTAAAATCTGCTGTACTGGTTTAGTAATGTGAAAACTTGCCATGGAAAAGGAAATAAGTTGGCACTGCTTCTAAATATATAAACTTACAGAAGGTATGTGTAGTCCATAAAAGTATAAAAGCATGACTGTAGCTATCTAAAACATGCCAGTAAGCAGAGTGAACTGTGTACTTAAAAAGTACCTCTGAAAGTACTGTTGTGCTTTTAAAAGTCTGAATAGTTGTTCCTCCTTTACCTTTCGCGTTTGCTTTCCACAGACATCACTAAGCTGCCTAGCATGACTGTTCAGAGAGGGAATTTTGAGTATATACTGGAGAATAAGAATGGAAAACCAAACTGTTCTCTTAGTCATACCACAAATCTACTTGTAAAAGTAGATGTACTTTTGAAAGTTGAAATCTTGTAATGAAACAGAGACAAGGTATTTCAACAGAAATAAAAAATAGCTTAAAGCTTTGAGAATGTATCCTAAAAGTTGAAATATATTGGTTGTATCACTTTAGGGGCAAGAATCTTCTTATTCATGATGTTTATATGGAGTGTAGTGTGAATGCAACCTGCATTCACATAAGCTACTACAGTACCAGTGACACGTGTTTTAATAATATTTCAGTGTTGTTCATAAGCTGCTTTCTGTGATTGTCATGTTGAACTGTCATATGTTTGAATATTATAGAGAAAAAAATATTTGTATTCAACAAATACTTGATTGCCTGCAGTTCTGAGCTCCGTTCAATGTCGAAACATACTCAGCCAAATCAATCTGGGATACTACATACTGCTTTCACTATATCTAGTATCTAGAAAAACCGCTTTAGATGGTTTTACTGTCAGATTTCTTGTAAGTGACAGTCTTCGAAGTGCCACACTTGTCTTGCTTCGATAGTATTACAGTGTGTGGAGCTGACTCACAAACCTAGCTTGTATTTGGGAGGTGTGGAGTTTGCACAGAGTGCTGTTTGATTAACTTTAATGTCAAGAGACCGTGGAAAACATGATGCCACAAATTGAATAGGGAGATTTGAGTTTGAGAAAACTAATCTGGGAGATGTGTAGTGGACATACATATTAAATGCTAGTTTAAAATATATGTTTTCTAAGTATGACTAATACCATGATGAACTGTGAAGCGTACTGTGCTTAGGCACACTTGCTTAAGCGTCATCTATTTGGCTGCGAGTCATTCCAGGCTTTAGTTAAAGGAGGTTTCTTTCTTTTTTTACTTCCCCCGCCCTGCCCCCGCAAGGGATTAATAAGGTGTGGTGTAATTTTCAGCAAAGAGCAGTTACACAGTATGGCAGGGTTTCATAGCTGGATTACTTTTCAGGTAACTAAGTGATTGAAGTATTTTGAAATTGAGATAAATATCAAAGTAAGGGTGCTTAGTCACATTAAATTGACTTAATTTTTAGAGACTTCTGGAAACTTCTTGTTTAGCAGCTTCTGATTAGGTAAAAAATACCAAGAAGTCAGGTATTTTGTAAAATCTTGATATTTGCTCTTCTCTTCCTAGCCAATATCCAGAATCAAACTTCATGGCGTTCACTGAACCCTTTCTGAGATCATGGGCACTTCAGCGGTAAAGAAATGGTGGTCAAAGTATCATTCAAATTGCTGCAAACTGGAATGGTGTGCAAATGCTTTTAAACAGCATATGTGTGATAATCAACCTCACTCTGAGATTGCACAGGGGCTCCATCATAGGACTGGTTTGTGTACAGTATCTTATGAACAAGAGGTGTGATTTGGAAGGAGACTTCATACCGTCCTGCGTGTATGATTCCAACATCCTGTGGGCCAGGGAGGAGGCACACCAGCATCCTGGCGGGCCTCTTGCTTTAGGTCCACTGGTGTAAATTTGAGCATCACACCAGACTTCTCTGAAGCAGCAGCTTCGCTGTTAATGCCTACCTGCTCTATGAAGTCAAAATGTGTTAGGAAGAGTGACATGATGCCAGCTGTGTCACTCCCACCCGTGCCACTGGCCACAGAAACTGCTGTGCTTTAATTGCATGAAGCCAAGGGGCCAGTCAGATTTGTATAGCCCAGACAGCTGAACTCTTCGGGAGCACGCAGTTTGGCTAACACTTCAGACTAGCTTGCCAAGATCTACCTACCTCAGAGAGCTGAGGGAATGCAATCCGTGGGATTGCTGCATTGGCAGCAGCATACTGATAGCACTCGAGGGGATTCCACTCGCCCACTCCGTGATGGGATGGGGCTGAGCACACAGCTGCGTCCCACAAGGCAATACCGGTCTCAGCAATCCCTAATGGTTCCTAATTTCCCTTTACAGCTAAAAATCTGAAGTAGTTAACATCTGTAATACAGCCCTGGCATAAGAGCCATACTTGACTTGCTACTGAGTCACAAGCAGCTCAAAAGCCACAGGTTGGCCTTGGACTGTTGCGACTTGCTACATCTCTCTGTTAACAGATTTCAGGAGATACAGATACATCTCTTAAGGTACCAGTGTACACAGAGAGTTAAGACAGCCTTGTGTCTTATGCAAAACTAGATTAGGTCAAACCCTCAGCTTCTACAAGAACCATCTGTGTGCACTTCCAGTGGAAACTTACACAGAAGTTTTTTAAAAAAACTATTACATTTAATTAGTGAAGGACAAAATAGAAGACAGGCTTTGCATTCCTGTGTTCAGTGCCAAAACAGCTTCTTAATTTTGGTATAACAGAATCCACACAGAGTGTCTCCTCCCTCTGTTTTTCAGCATTCACAGCATCCTAGGGGGTAGGAAGCCAAGAGGAATACAGCTCTAAATATTCCTCTCAATCCTACAAGGAGGTCTCATCTCGCTTTTAAATACCAGAAAGAAAGAAGCATTAATTTACTAATGACTGAAAAAAGATCATTTAAACAGCTGCTGTTATCCGAAAAGGATTTGTTGATGCACATACAAGAAGTAGGCCAGGACAGGGGTAGTTGAAACAACTTCGAACTATTTGTGCTCGTTAGCCTTCTGCATTTGTTACCATGGTTATTCTAGTCTAAATGTTAACTGGCGGGGATGTCTGCTAAAACAACAAACTTTGAGCAAATATTGCAGTATATTTTCGGATAGGAGTGTTTCCAGTATTTATGCGGGAAAAGAGTCTAAAACCAAAGATCTCCCAATTGGTGAATTGAAATACAAGCTCATCTCTGTATCTGATCAACACTGCTTGTTTTTTTTTCATACAGAATAAATAGTACTTCAAACAATATCAGCAAACAGTTGATAGAATGCAGTACGTTTGCTCTTACAACGAGGAACATGGGTGGAAACTCTAATCTGTGCAGACTCTTGTGAATGAACAAGGAAGTCCCCGATGCAGAGATGTTGAAATCTAGATAGTACAAGATCACCATAGGTAGAAAAACTCGGTAATCGGAAAGGCAGGCATTTCTTAGTACATGAATGTTAGTTCTGGCTCTTCAGCAGACTTACTACCCACTGGCTTGCACAGCCACCGAGAGCACCTCTGAAGGAGGCGAGCTTGAACCTGCTGACTCCTAGGAAGAAGGGGTGGAAGGGTGGACCTTTACTGACCTGAGATTAAAAGCAGTAAGGGTTTGAATGGTACAGCAAAGAGAAGTCAGAGGTACAAAGGAGCATGATATAACCTCAGTGTCAAAGCCAAGGTGGTGATTTTAACAGCAGCTCTATGATGATGTTGATCCCAGCCAGCGATAGATTACAGTAGTCAAAAATAACATTTTTCTGCAAAACAGATCGCATGACGTACTATAAAAACTTCAGCAGCACTTCGCACATACAAAATCCTCCAAGTATGCAATAAAATCTTCCAAGTATGCTACCTTTTTCATGGAAAGTATTTCTGAATCATAAAACCAGTGAAGCTATATTATTGTGAGTGACATGTTTCTTTTGAAGCCCTTATATTTAGCTGTTCCCTCTAACAAACCGTTGCTAGATTTGAACTTATTTATATTTCTACTCTCAATTTGGGCTCAGAGCCTTCAGTTTTTCCAGGATTCCAATTTTAATAGTGTTCCTTTCACTCAAAAGAAAGTGAAAACAAATAGTTTCCAGAAGTGGTTCAATGCTGTTCATGGGCTGATGCCAACTGAAGTCTGCATTTTTTGTCTTGAGCTGTTAACCTGCTACTGCCTTGAAATCACTTGAAGTGACTTGAAGTACAGTGTATTTATAAGCTAGTCACTGGGTTGTAACAGAAAGGGTTACCCAAGCCCTTCCATGCAAACCCAGTCATCTCTTTGGCTTTTGTTACAAGAGTAATGAGCTAAAGAAACCCATTAGTAGCTATTTTGAACAAATTAATGAGAGTTAAGTATACCCATCCACTCAGAGCAGCATGATTCATTCATAAATAACACCCAAGTCATTGGCTAAGGTCCTATTTACATAAATTAATGAAATGATCACATTTACAACAGTGTGTGGTTTAAAGATAATCGCAGGAACATACAAGAACAGAACCCTCACCTATGTTGTTTGATAGAAAATTAAAGAATAAATAGAGACATGGTGGGTTTGAGGGAATATAAATCAGGTTGGTCCAAGATGGCCAGTGTGGCAGTGAGAGCTCTGGAGCTTTGCGGAGGGTTCCTGCTGCTGCTAGCTTAGGAAACTAAGCCATTCCCATCTTCTGCCGTGAGCGTGACCGTAGAAAGTCCAAAAATCTGCTTTACAAGGTTGCAGTGATAGCTTTTGTTTTTACATCGTGCCTCCTTATAGCAGAGGTACTATTGGAACTGGCCCGTTTTTTGTTTCTAGATAAATGAATTAGTATCAAGGTGACTTTTGACAGTAGTTTGGTAAGTAAATAACCTGCAGTTTGTAACAATGTGAAGGTCTAGGTACTAGCATTCCTGCCCAAATCCATCGTGTTGATTTTGTGCCTTTTTCTTTTTTAACCACCTGGCTGGTTTAAACAAGAAATGAGAGTAAGTGAGATGGAATGTGGAGCCAGCTTGTAGGCTGTGTTGTTATGTGATTTATGAAATCCCTATTATTAACGTTCAATAAGACAGGGTTTGTAGGAGCGCTAGTATCCTTTCCTGGAACAGCTAACACTGTTGGGAACAAAACGGCAAACCTTCTCGTTCACAAGCTCTTCAGAAGGTGCTGGTCAGGGGAAGTGTGTAGTACTGGACTGCTGGGTCAGCGTGCAGATGCCTAGCTGGAGGATGCTGCTGCTTCACAATAAACATGATTGGAAGCTTAAGAGATGCTAAATTAAGAGGAAAAAATGCTATTCTAACATTTTATTAATAGGAGCGTTCTATTCGTGTTTTTTTCTCCCAACATTGCCATTATTAGGGGTGACACAAGGATATATTCACCTGCAATTGCATATCAACAAAACCACCCATGTAAGGTGTAGGCTGTACTTGAGATGTACAAAATCAAGTGTCTGTCAAAATGTACCCTGATTTATTGGTGGCAGAACATCCACGGCTAAAAATATTTTTGAATGAAGACATCAGAAGCTATTTGCTGTGAGCTTGTGGATCAAGATAAGCAGGTTTTGCTGGATTCCAGCACTAGAAAATCCATAATAACACAATCTCATGTGATAAGTTTTCTTAAAATGTGTATACTGAAAAACTGTTTTCTGTGATGCACAGAATATAGTCATGTACATGAAAGGAAATACTACTTCATCACCTTTAGCTGTCTCTTAAGTGTAAGGAAGTTCTTGCTTGGTGCCAGGGAGATTTCGGCAACTACAGTTTTACTTTGGTTCAGATACAGACCCTTAGTCATAGTTTTCTCTTCCTTCTCAGAAAATTGCATGTTCGTTTGTGTTTGTTTTGTCTCAGTCAGTTGTAAACTAAAATGAATGTTTTCAAAATTCATGGATCCATCTGATTTTGATGCCAGAATGGATTGTTAGATACTTTGATCTAACTTCCTGTCTAACCAGAGTTTCAGACAGAAAAACATACAATCCTGATTTGAAGATACCAGGCAGATCCTTTGCTTTTTTTGGTAATTTATTTCATAGGTTAATAACTTTAGTGTTATAAGAAAGAATTACAAAAAAATTATTATTTCTAATTTGAATATATCTGACATTTGAATGTGGCAGTGCTTTCCCTGATAATTAAAATACCCTGCAATAGTTTCTGTTTCCCTCCTGTGAAGATGCTTAAGTGCTGCAATCAAGTGTTTCAGCCTTCTTTTTATAATTCATAGAGACTGAGTGAACTAAACTAATGAATTGCAGTGTAATAGTCATTCCTGCTTTTCTGTCTAAAATTCCCACCTTACAGGTATTTCTTGGTGTAGCAGGTTCATATATTGGCAGGTTGAAGAGTTATGTGGGCATGTTTTGCACCCACATTAAGTTATGGTACCCACTTTCTGAGCTGCACATTTGATGCTTCAGGAATGCCAAGTTTATATCCCTGAGATGTTCCTCCACCTTACTAGAAAAGAGCCTGGGATGAATCCTCTGGATTTCAGCCCCTCATTTAGGCAGTGTTAGTCCTTGCTTTGGTCTTCCTATTCTTTCTAACATTCTCAGGATTGCCCTTGTGGGAGCTGCTCGCTCTCCTGTGTACATTGTACGGGGTATACCCGGGGAGACTCACCTCCTAGTTATGCCACCTGTGCTGGGTGCCTCATATGAGGTGATACGACTGCCCTGGCAGAGCTAATTAGAGCCACAGTAGTAGCTAACGTACACAGTGGAACAGGGCACGTTAAATGTACTTTGTTCTGTACATGTAACAGTGCAATTTCTGGTTCACAACACAGCCTCAGATGGAGGGTGTTTCTCTTAAAGACTGCTTTTCTTTTGCAGGTTGTCAAAATAAAAAACAGCCCCAAAGTTAAGTACCCTCTAGAGAGGACGCAGTACCCATTTTAGGCAGCATGAGATTCATAACTGTGCCAGGGTAAAACAAAGTGCTTAAGACATCTTAAATCAGCTCTAGACAAGTGCTGGGCAGCTTTCAAGAGGATTAATGTACAAACCAATAGGAGGTAAATGCCTTGAAATTCTGCTAGAGAAGAATCAAGTATAAACACTCTGAGGTACACTTAAAACTTGCCTTACCATTTAGTGATTAATCCAATTTTAAGTTGTAATTCCAATTTTTGGACTCAGTGACCAAAGCAAAACATTCCTTTTCCTTCCAGGCTTTATTAGAGATTTATTTGTAATAGTGTAATACTTTCTGTACTATCTTAATCTTTACAAACTCTTGCACAACAGAATCCTCTAAATTCTTCCTGTCGATAAAGAGTTATGTTCTATCACAGAAGTATAAGACAGTTAGACATTACTATCTATAAGAATTCTAATAAATCTAACCTCTACTCTCAGTCATTATAAACGAAACCTTCCGGATGAATGTTCTTTCTGGTGCCACTAAAGGAAGCAGAATAACCATACTGTAAACTACATATAATGCGTGTTTGTACAGGGCTTTAAAGTAGATGGCAAACAGTTACATACACTATAAAGCCATTCTCCGTGTTTTATTAAACCCACCTATGTTTTCTGTCAACACTACTGGGAAGTATTCTTTATGTAGAGTTTTCTGGTACATCTATATTTCTTAGACATGCTATATAAACTACAAAGTACAGATTTCACACACATTTTGAAATGGATAGTATGCTATCTAGCCATAAATAGTATTTTCTTATATAAGACAAATGTTGCATCAATTCAATTTATTTGTAAACTTTAATGGTTGTGTGTGATGCTGTTAGCAACGATTTTGGCATATTTACCATTACAGTGATGGTTACTATTGCATAATTGCCTAGCACAATGCAAAACTCTGTACTCTTATCTAAGATTACAGTTGCTATTGGATTGTGCTAAAATTTTGGAAGATCTGGGCAAGGGTAGCTTTCAAATGGCTGTGACTTCTTTATTTTGTACCTTTCTATTAGCACTGAACACAGGAATTGCACAAAAACTGTCACAGCATTCTTCACAGAAAACCTTTCCATTTAGAAAAAATCCGTATTTGGCCTAGGGTAGTGCTGGTAATATTCTGTATGCAATGCAGAGCCATCAGGTGGGGTCTCTGAGAATTTGGGCATTGTGGGCACAAAGCAAAACTCTTCAGTAGCATCCCTGCAACAGGAGGACTATAAGAACTACTTCTCTTGACATTCCCTTGCTCCAAAGGGTCAACTGAGTCTCTCCTAGACTAGTATGAAACCACAACAGTGCTGCATCAGTCTAGCTGTACTGGGTAGCAACATCCTTCCTTCATTTTCTGTCCAACTGCTCTTCCTCTTCTGTGGGAATTAATCGGACAAAAGTTTTTATTTAAGTTTGTAACCTGAGCTTTATGTTTGTTCTTATTTAGTGGACTATTTTCCTAATAGGCTTCAAGCAATGAAGTATATTTTCCCCTCAGTCGAAGCTGTCCAGTACATACTTTATCACTGCCATTCTGCACAGGGCCTCCTAGCTTGAAATGCCATAGAAGAATGTGAAAATGACTGCAGGGCCCATCGTAGCTCACTGCCAAGATGAAGCACAGGCTTATTAACAGTTTGAAGCAAAATCCTTCTTGTTTCATCACAGTGCAAACTTTTGCTAGGGCAGATTGTGGGGCAATTTTGTTCACTGATTACTCAGACCTTACAATAAATCAGTGTGGCTGAGCTTGGTGTTTGCAACTTATCACAGAGCTTTTTTTTTTTTTTTTTTCATATTTCTAAACAGCTTTTAAACACATAATAACTCATGACTGTAAAACAGTATTTAGAAGGAAAAATGTAGGTGATCTTGAAGATCCCCAAATCTCTTAATTTAGGGTTAGAGACAGTGATTTTGTCATCAGCCTCTGTATGCATCAATGAAGGATTAACCTGCAATTTAGGAATAGCCTGGTAACTGTTTTCTGTCACTTTCTTTTAAGGAGAAGTCAAGGGAGAGAGTAACTGATGCCAGCTATATTTCTACAACCGCCAATTTCAAAAGTTCAAAAACCATGGGTTAGGGCCCAGAATAATTTAAAATGTCTTAAAATGTAAGATCTTCTAGTCCAATCCTTTTATTTGCCTGCTGGCTTTTAGTCTTGTACTTGCTTTTTATTTTCCTAAGCTTTTCTCTTTAGCCTTGAGAGCTAGAAAGAGATTCTTGCCTAATCATTTGTCTCTATGAAACTGTGAGAGTAAAAAGCACTTCTTAAAATAGTACTTTTTTTTTAGTGCTTGAGCCCTACATAGGAGAATGCCGAGGTCATAG
This sequence comes from Pelecanoides urinatrix, assembly GCA_013400755.1. Taxonomy (NCBI): domain Eukaryota; kingdom Metazoa; phylum Chordata; class Aves; order Procellariiformes; family Procellariidae; genus Pelecanoides; species Pelecanoides urinatrix. The sequence goes on from VZTQ01000497.1 coordinate 106,350, forward strand.
TCTAACTCTCACAGAGTAAATTCATTTTGTGTAATAATGACCATCATCTATGTAAGTCCCGACATTTTGCTTATTAGGTAAAGTACGGAACTACTGCACTCAGTGAAGATCAGTTATTAGTCAGTGGAAGTCTTCTATATCAGTTTAGTCTGAATAGTTTTTTATTACTTTGCTCTGTTTTTCTTCTCACGTAATTCTTAGTCTGGAAATTCTGTCTACTTAGGAGTCCTTAAAAGAGACGTCTGTTATTTGGGTTGAAATCCTGGCTCTGGTGACGTCAATGGAAAAAAACCACCCATTGACTTCAGCTGGGTCAGGATTTCTCCCTTGAGGTTTACAAATCTATTGATTTTAACTAAGGCTGTAGAGCCATACATAAATGAGAAACAAACTGCAGAAAAAGAGCAAATGATCAAACTCTTCCCCAAAACAAAATCCTGGAGTGTCTCTGGTCTCACCAACACCTGCCTCGTGATCTCATTGACACATCTGCATTTCTCTTTAGAGAGGAGACAAAAGCACTGCACAGCCACAAGCTATTCCTTAGTTTTGTGATAAATCTTATAATAAGATGCCTATGTACAGCTATAATCACCCCTCAGTTGGGGGCACAAGCTTTGATCTTTCTTCTAAAATGAGTCGTATTGGACATCAGTAGACAGATAGAGTCCTGCCTGCTGACAAAGGGTCATGTAGCAAAGATACTTTTGAGTAGCTTCTAGGCTGTGAACTTGCTGTTTTGATAACACTTGGCCTTGAACTTTTTAATACCATAGTTAGTCCAATATACTTAATTGTTCTTGCTCACTGAAACTCTTTGCTTTCTGTTACTGGTGGTGTGAAATAATGATGTTTCTGCCAGGGCAGCAAGGTGCTGAAACCTGCTAGAAGGCAGGTTACATTAACATTGAAGAAGGAAAAAAAAAGCATGGCTCTTTATTGTAGAATGGTAGTGAAAGTCTATGTGGAGCTTGTTTGTTTTCCAAAGGTAAATCTTTTGAGTGGACTGCAGAGAACAACCTCCTAAACTTAGTATTTGAGCAATTATTTCCTCCTGTATCATTCCTTGGAGGGAGGAGACTTCATCTCCATTTTAATGTTGCACTCATTTAAAAAATGGTGTGTTCAGGGGGTAACATCTTGTTATCAATGGATTGTCTCCTTGCTGTCATTGTGGCCATGCTGACAAGTGAGCTCCTTGATGTGAATTAGGCATCACTAAAAGCTGCCACTCCTATAATGTCCTAATAAATTAAATGAATCAGGAAATCCAAGAAGGGTCTGCTTGGGAACAATAATTGCTATTACTGGGCAGCTCTGTATTTGAAAGTTATGAGCTACCCTGTTAAATCCTCAGTATATATGTATTTTCTTTTTTCTATAAATGCAGTAGGTTGTTACATTAATTATCAGGTTAGGATCTACTAAGATCTATAAGGATCTACTGCTCCACCTTGTGGTCTGAAAAAAGTTTTCTGTTACTCTGTAGAGTGGTGTGTCAGAAAAAGTCCAGCCTCTCCCCCTTTTTTTATTAAACTGGAATTTGACTGGAATCAGTATCATACTTTTCCTCGAGATACAGATCGGAAGGGCAAGTAATGTGTTGTCACTTTTGCTGTGCTTCAGGATAGACATTGCAAGAGATGTTTGATTACGGAAGAGAAAAAGAGAGAGAAATAAAAGTTAAATCAGTGAAGAGTGCTATTCACTACACATAATTCAGAAGGTGCAGAATAAATTATAAATAGCTAGCAAAAAATAAGATACACAATACTTGGCTGCTTTTTTCAGTATGTGTGCTAGGCCCATGGTAACAGCTTGTTTGTGTGGTCAGTGAGGCAATCAGATAGGATGTATTCTTCCACGCTGCCGAAGCGCCAGAGAATCAGTGGCTTCCCACAGTTCTGCAGAGTTCAGTAAAGATGAATGCTATGCGATTACCCAGCCACAATTCTTCCTGTATATCAATGCCACAAAAGCTGCTTCTTAAACTAACAAGAGTGCTATAGCAAGACACGGCTTTTTACTCACTCTGTCACTAATTGCAGTGCTTGGAAATCATGCAATATTTTTCTCCAGCTCTGAAATAAAGACTGTAAAGGGGTAATATTCTTCTGCTGTTGAAATCACAACTCCTGTGTACTTCAGTGGAGCGGGATCAAACATGCTCTTCTGATGCTGGGTTTGTTCTAGGGAAGCAGTGTATAACAAAGCAGTCCAAGAAAGGGTTTGTATTTCTGTAGTCTAACGTCACCGGTCTGGGAGTGTTGGATCCTATTTTGGACACTCAAATTAGCATATATTCTTAAACAATAGTAATAGCCAAACAATAACAACCAGTTAATACCTACATTAAGAGCACAGCTTCTGCAATCACTTGTGCTTTTGGCAGTGAATGCTCCTAAAGCCCTAAAGAGTAGGAGCACTGGAAAAATTACCATCTTCTATTAAAAGGCTTATAGGGGCAGCTTGTTTTACTGCATACCAGCTATCAGAATGCTAGTCATAAAAAACATTTATGGACTGGCAAAAGACAACTGCCTGCCCAATCCTGTCCGAGTTTTGTTTAGTAATATGTTATCACAGAATAATTCCATGCACTGGAAAGTTGGTAGTGTGCTTTGGATGAATATGAGTGTAAAGAAGTATGCGGCTTACGTAGCCAGACCTCCCTGCTGACAGTTTCTCTTTCTGAATGGTAGACCCTAGTTCTCAAAGTGGTGTACTGTGCTGTCACCTTTGTCATGCTTCAGGAGAGAGATTGCAAAACTTGTTTAAATAGAGAATAGGGGAAAGGAAAAGGAAGAGTGAAAACAAAACAAAGGACAGCTTTGATAAGTAGTTTAGAGGTTCTTTCCTATGGTCTTCATGAAGAATAGTATGTCACAAGGCAAGGAACTTAACTGTTTCCCTTCCATTCCCCCCACCTCCTTCCCCCTTCTTTATGGATTAAAGGTTTCAGAATCTGCATGGCTAAAATTAAGTATGTTGAACCTATACAGAAGTTAAGATGCTGAATTATACTACAGTTATCTCCCCAGAATTTCAATGAGAACAGGGATTATTCACCATTACTGGGGGTCTAGGCACTTGTGGTGCTGGTTTCCTGAAGGACTCAGATATCCATCTTCAAGAAGTCGAGTTTTGAGTGTCAGTAAAGCCTTTCATTTGAAACTATTCTGACTTGGCACCAGTGCGCAAGATCTACACAATTAGGATGAAATCTTGCCATGAAAGCTTCAAGACTTAACGCGGAGGCAGGGAGAAGGAAAGGGGAAGATTAAGGAGTTGTAGTTGGAGGAGGGAATTACAGGTTGTCAAGACATGGGTAACAGGCTACTAACATGAATCCTTTGTCTCCAGATGCCCTGAGGAAGGGAAACTGAAGGTTTATAAACAGTGTGATATTCCTGGAATCTTTACATACTCTTCCTTGAAACTGGATTGGGGCAGTAGAGTTTTTCTGAATACAACTTATTTCAACTTTAGTAATAATAACTTCGTGTTGTCAAATTACAAGTTAAGAGTCAAGAGTCAGTTGCAAGATTCCCCCAAATCCATTATCATGGCTTTGTATATTCTGTATGGAGGATATATACAGAGAGAATGGAAAATACTAAGAGCAAAGTAGTACTGAATGATCTAGAACTGTATTACAAAGACACTCCATTTAAATTTGTCTCCTGCCTCCTGAATTAATATTTTAATATAAATATATCTCTAAGTATAGAATTTATTTGGTTATAGTTTATTATTTTGTAATAGGGCTGAGAGCAGTTAGGTACAACATCATCTAATAATTACAATGTATGTAAATGGAGTTTACAGTGCAAACTGATATTAGAGAGCCATACCACAGTTCTTGACTATTTAATCAATTGGTTAACCTGGGACAAAGGCTTTAGAACTGAGAGTTGCTGATGTGCTTCCCATTAAACACAGCAAAAATGAAGGCATGAGCTATTTGATGTTGCTCCTCAGAACTGCTCAAAATTCTTTAAAATGTTTGTTTCCATTTTAATTCACAGCAAGAGGTTCAGTAATTTGTGGACTGATTTTAATCATCATTTCCCTCACAGCATTTCTAAACACTCACTAAAGCTGTATGTTCCCTCTGATCTTATGTGTAAGTAGTTGTATTAGTATTCTGTTTCGTATCAGTGTAAGTACGGGGAGGAAAATATCTGTCTTGAAATAACATCTTTAGACCGCTGAAGCTGTATTCACATATTCACTGAACTGACAGACAGGTTTATGATATTTTGCCAAAAGATGAAAGGGAAATTCTGCCCCAAAACCATGTAGACCATGTCTCAGTCTCCTCAGAGATATTTTGGTTTCTTCAGTAAAGAAGGGCTGTTGGCTGCTAAACTCCTCATATGGCCTTTCTATTTTCCATTGCTCCCAGTAAATTTAATAAAGAGCTTAAAAACATGTTATCGAGAAAACAAACTAGAAACAGATGAAGCTTAAGTGCCTGCCATTTCGGCTTGAATGAGTATCCAAAACCTAAGAGCCCTAGCCAAACTATAAGAAACTCCTGTATCTGTTTTAATAGGTGTTAATACGAACGTAGAAGGCTTCCTCATGCAACTTCCAGAATGTACTTGTCCAGGAGGGAGATATATCCTATTGGAACGGCTTTCTAGGGATATTTCAGTACTTCAGTTTCTTGGCAGAATTTAGAAGGGCATATAGGAATGAAGGTGGGGGGAGGGAAGACCTTAAGCAGAGATTTTAAATTTCCAAACAATGGAACTAAGTTTACCACTTGATGTCTTCTGCCTCTTACTTTAGAATAAAGTGCTTCTGAGTGATAATCAAAATGTGTTCATTCAGCGTGCTTAGAAAGAGGTATCTTTGTTTTTGTTAGAACAGCTCGTTTGGTTCACACCAGCTTTTTTTATTGTCTTGGTAACGTGGAGAAGCAAAGGTGGAAAACCAGTTTTGGTGATTGATTGGAGCACCCCTCAGATCAGTTCTGAATGCTTGCCCCGCATTAATCATAGGATGGTCCTCTTAAGGTGTAATGTCAAGCTAAATACTATGAATCTTGTCTAGAACCTTTCTATGCTTGTGTATCTCTAGAATCTTTGTAAAATTGTCAATCTAATGGTTGCTAGAATTGTTCAGGGACAAATAACTTCTCCGCTCAGCCAGGTATTTAGCTGAGAGTCCATACTATGTACCACTTAGACCTATTTCATGATATCTTACCCCAGAGTCAGAAACTAGAATTTTAGAATTGATGAAAGATTTGGATGAGAAAGATTCAGTTCTTCCTTATCAACTATTCATAATGCTTCATATGTAGTAGGTGTATGACATAGTAGCTTATAACCCTGCAAACATTACAGTTCTGAAGATTTATTTTGTGGAGTCAACAAGACATGCAGAGGAGAACAGGGAAGCAGCTGGCAACCGGGGTGTGAGCTACAGGGCTGGTGAGCCTGGTGGATCTATGTTCTGTATACACCAGATGATTGGTGGCTGATCAAGGAAAGGAAAGAGAAGTGACGATGTCTTGTGGGAAAGGGAAGAGAGCAACTGTGAGCTGGCCACTGAGTCCAGCTGTGGGGAAGGAGGTACTGTCACACCACACAACTGAACATTGTCCCCAGTGTCACACAATGCCTGGGAGCCCAAAGCTCATGGCCACAGTGTGGAGATCAGCATAACAGTTTAACCTACCTGAGGTCACTGGTTCGATGTGCTAACGGGAATTGAAAACCCCTTATTAGGAAACTAAAATCACTAGATTTGCATCTAAGCTTTGATTGATTGATGAGTCAAACTCTTGGCGTAGGCTTTGCAGTGAGATTACTTCAAAGTTGATTTATTATTATCACTATCAATGCTATTTTGGATTTGTAAACCCTGATATTACAAGGCAAAGGTGATCCACCTTTGAAGTGTAAAGCGCCAGATTATATTCTTCTCAAAATAGTGATTAAATTTGGTGGCAGATACTTGGCAAAACGCAGGGGGCAGAGCCTAGTAGAAAGGCAAGGTGCTGCTGGTCAGCATCATAGCTGGCTTTTGGTGAAGCAGTGCGCTAGCCAGGCTCAGCTCTGTGGGAGGCGATACTTTCACAGGTGTCATCCTCAATGTGCGACAGCTCTTGGCGCCTGGCTTTGTGCTGGCCCTGTTTGGGGATATTCGGATTTGGTTGTATGTTGTCTTTGGTACCTGTGCTGTGGATTGCTCAGTCTTGCATTACAGCTTATGGAAGTATGAACAGGAAAGGGAGCATTAGGATAAATTGTAAGATACTTCTGTTCTAAAGTGTATTTATTGCTGGCAAACTGTTCTTTGAAGCAAACAATTTCTTCCAGAAACATTGTGGTCTAAAAACACTTTAAAAAATAATCCTTCAGAGGAGATTAAAAGTGTATATTATGATAGTTAGAGAACTGTTAAAATATTTATCTGCAGCTATTCGTAAATTCATGAAAAGCTTAATCTGATTCTTATGATACACTAAGTCTCCAGTGACTAATCCGACAATTACATGCTTCCTAATGAGTAGTCTGAACATGACTGACCTTGCAAATACTTTGGCTCACATAAAAAGTACTTTATGTTGGTAAATTCTTTTTCCACAAGTTTCAATGGGAAATATTAATTTTGCCTATGACTATGCAGGAAAACAAAACAAAAAATGAACATTAATACTAAAAGTATCTTGTACAAAAACTACAATAGCTTTGTTAACTAAGACAGAGCATCATCCTCCCCCACTGTGAGCACATCAGTTAATCATACTAGGCATTACTCAACTTCATTTGGCATCAGTAAAATTTTAGATGTAATCCAAATATCAGGGTAAATCTTTCCCTAAGTCGATAAGAGTCTAATTTTAATACTCTTCTTATTCTGTAATTCAGCATAGCCTCTTACAGAACTGGGGAGCACTTAAAAGGTTGGATGTGTTATAAATATAAAGACTTGTTTTGAGTACACTGGTGTTGATCACTTACAGACAGTCATACAGCTAGGGAGTCTCTTTTTAAAAAAAAGAAAAATGGGCTTTTGCCATAAATTAGTTATAATGAGGATATAGCACTTGTGAGAAGAGCCAGTAATTTCTACTGACCGTAGTTGATGATTTCTCCAGTGACATGCCCTGCTCCTTGAAACTCTCACAAATGGACTGCACAAAAAGTATTTAATTTGTTGCAAACAGTGCTTTTCCTTTGTGCTGTAAGGAGCAGTCAAATACATGTGAGTTGTGGTGTTTATTGATCAGCCAAACTGACAAGGTGATGTCTGAGAATTCCCCCTTCTGGAGTGTTGCCTTATCTGAGAGCTTGCAGAATTTTGTCATCTGTACAGAGCCTCCCTATCATCTTATAAAGTAGTTTAGAGCACATAGTGGGCATATTCTGCTTCCAAGAATTCAGTAAGGGCAAGATCTTATCCAGTCTGTTCATACTAAACTGTCCTGAAAGTTTTCTTTGGCCTGAAAGTATTTTGTATAATATAATTTCATATTATAATACGGCCACTGGATCCGTCTCTGCCCTTGTAAGGCAGGCAGGTCCTATGGAAGTAGGTAACTGATAAAAAAAATAAATGCTCTAGCTTTTTAGATCTTACTAAAGATTGGGGATTTTTTTTTTTATAGCAGACGAATGTTTCCAAAAATCACAGTTGTTCACAGAAGGGTTACATTCTGCCATCTATCTTTGTGCAGAAGTCCCACTGGGGTCTCTCAGCAGGCTACTCCCAAAACACAGATGTTTCTGGCTATTCATTCAGCATTTTAGTGCTGCTGGATGCTTCTTACTCTCTAGCTTTTACTCGGAGCTTGTTAAATTACAAATAGGTTTTTTTGTTAACACCACCGGTGCCGTCTCCAAAGTTACCTAACATAAAGTCTATATAACCACCACTGGGTGGTGTATGCCTTGTGTAAGTAAAACTCACTGAAGTAAACTGTCGGGAGTTTTCTATGTGTGGAAATTCAAGATCTAACCCAAAAGCCTGTATGTCTAGTTTTTAATCGGAAATTTCCCTGGAGTTTATCAAAGAAAGAAACTCAAGGATTTGGCTAGTAAGAAGGTGGGAGTGTATATGCATCCATGTCCTTGTAAAATTCAACTTTGAATGAGGGAATACAGTGTGTATTTATACTTTCCTTCTGAGTTCCTGTAAGTTCTCACGCTTTATTGAGAACCACCTATTTTTACAAGCATGGAAAGGCCCTTAGTGTGTCTGCTGGCATCTTAAATTAATCATAGCCAGTCTTAGGAACGTAACAGTCCACATATCACCCATGTCACTTTTTTCAGATGTAAAGGGGCATGCCATTTTCTACCACTTCCACATCCTTGATGCTGTTGTTCAACATTTAAGAGTATTCGTAGAACCTTTGTGGGTGTAGATTTTGGAAGGATAACAGAATTTCTTTTTGTTACATAGCACAAGCTATGCTGAAAACAAGGTTAAAATACCTTAGTGGCTTAGGACTTATGGCATTGCAACATGCTTCCTTTTCACTGCCTATTTTGTATCAATCTGTTGAAGATACACAGGTTCGTAACCCGCATTTGACTATATTAGTCTAAAGTCAGCTCTAGTTAAATTGCTGAGGCTGAGTAATTGCTGAGGCTTTCAGAATAAAGAGAAACTGAGGGAGGAAGAAAGGAAGCCTTTTTCCTTCCACTGATTTACTTCATACATGTCATCCAATTCAAGGTTAATCTGTTTTGTTTTTTTTTCCTTTATCTAGTAGCTCCTTATAAATATCAAAAGGCAAACTATAACCCTATTATGAGCATCTCGTAAAACTTTTTTGAAGAGCAAGTCTGAGCATGCTATACAAGTATAGAAACACCACCTGATTTTGTCTCTTTAGCTTGCTTGTCAGTCCAGCAAAACGACTAAGATAATGAAATTAAATTTCCTGCATGTCTATTAGTACTTTATTTTTATTACATCTTCTCCATGGAGATACGTAAGCCAGCAGTTATATGAAACACATTGGATTATTCTTTTGAGGTAGCAAAACTTGCTCTAGTACTAAAAAGGTTCCTTCCTGCAGTAGCAGTGTGGAAAAAAAAATGTTTAAGAGTATCTGTGATTTAGGACTGGAAGGATAGCAATGAAATCCAGCAATATCCCATAGCTCTGCCCATTGCCTCGTGTCTTTTGCTCTTCTAGAAGAATTTACCCATAGAGCAAACAAGCTCCCAAACGCAGTTTGACAGAGAAAAGGGACTGAGTTGGCTTGAATCTCAGTACTTTTAGAGCCTGAATCTCTTACAGCAGTTTCTACTAAACGAAATTTTATATATATTTATATCCAACATGGGAGGCAATGGATGGAAAATTTTTAAGATAGCATAGAGACAATTGTTGTAAAGAGAAGGAAGAGAATTGTTTACCAGTCCCTGGCTACATTTCCATTCCCCACTTCGTAGCGCAGGGTCTCTCCTGGAAATTCTGTCATGACTGATATGCTGATGGCCATACTCCATCAAACAGCATAGAAAAAGAGAAATAATCTCAATATCTAGATACGATTAAACTTCGTTAAACCAAACACAATCAAGTTGTAAAAATTAGTTTGTCCCCCTATTAGCCACAGCTGATGTGTCTTTGTGTAGCTTATCTAGCTGATGTCCTCCATGAGAACACCTCCTTAGGAAAAGCCCGCTGTTGATAGTTTTTGAGCATCAGGATTATCCCATCTTTCATTTTATGGTAAAATAAGTCTTTTAAGTGCCAGTAAAGGCTGTAGTGATATTATGTATGTGTTCGGGAACGACATCCTAGGTGTTGATTGAGACGCTTCCTACTGTGGCTTGTTCTCTATTGAAGAGCAGAGTAAAGGAGTGTTTATGATCTCTCTATCAGTAAGCAGTTCTCAGTCATTCTATAGACTTTGATAGCATAGGGCCTCTCTGCCTTTGCTTGTAAAGGTCTGATTTCACTTTGATGGTATGGAAGAATTGGTGCAAACTTTTCACTGAAAGGTGCCTCTTGTAGCTGTGAAGTAGTTAGCTGTCTCTCCTCTGCAATTTGGAAGTATTTGAATTAAAAGATTTCTCTAGCTGAACAAGATAATACATGGAGACTAACCAAAACGCAGAGTTGCAGACTGTTACCTCCTGTGCCTGAGCTAGCAGCAAATTACAAAGGAAGCAGGTTAGGAAATTAAGTGACCCAAAATACGACAGAAGACAGTTCAAGCTGGGTGTCACCTTGTGCAATGTGAAATAGGGGAATATAGCTCTTTCCCTAAAAATTTCAAGATGACCTGGAGATCTGGCATGGTGCATATGTACTGAGTGGCATGAATGATGCTGCTGCTACATCTGCACCTGACACTGTGGAAGCCTGCTGGGTTCATGATGCATTGTGCTGCTGTAGTGTGAATTGCTAGAAATATTTTGGGATGTAATGAAGTAAGGATGGAGGTTATTTTTCAGTACTAACTACTTTCTTCAGCCTGTCTGGGTGGTGAGCAGAGATGTTTCCTGACTCCTCTCAGAAGTTTTGGAGGTACCAAACTAGACCAAGAGTTTCAGTACCAGCCCTTTCTAGGATCCTATTAAGTTCCAAGGACGGGTGTAATTCCATGTTAATTGATAGGGATTTTCCTGTCCTGCAGTCCTCTTTTCACAGGAAGCAAGTATTTTATGCTCCAAGTGTGAACCATTAGCCTTTATCACCAGGCAGCCACATTATCAAGACATATGTAACTATCTTACAGAACATGCTTTCTATCTAGCAGTTCTTCTATCTGTATCATTCACCAGTCACACAAACAGTCCTCCATCTGCTAACCAGGGTCTGTTCTTCCTATGTGTGATTTGAAAGCACCCCAGGCACCTGCCTGGCTTGCAGATGGTGTTACTCCATCACAGTGTGGAGTCATCACTGACAACACAGCGTATGTCAGGGGGATGAAGGGGCATGATGGAGTTAAGGTCTTACTGAAGAGGTGCCAGACAATCTGAGTTAACTGTAATTATTGTGTCATTTTTTTGTTGCTGTCATAGCCAAGCTGTGCAGGAGGTGAGGTTTTGTATGTAACAACTCTCCTACCTACTTGGGAGGGGAGAACCCCCAAACTGCAGAATGGCGGGCAGAAAACCTGATCCCACGTTAAGACTGCCCCCAGGAAACCTTTCAGTGGTCCGGCGCTAACTTTTCTAGATGCCGTTTTTCTGCTCAAGTGTTTTTGGTTTGTTTTGGGTTTTTTTGTTTCCTTCCCTCGTGGTGCTATTTTTTGCGAACGAAAAAAGCATTAGGCAGGCTGAAGTGGCAGCAGAAGGCAAATACGCCTGTGCTGAAAACTAAGTTAAACTCCGAGGGGTGTGCGAGCAATCCTTCCCGCGAAGGATTCGCGCGGCGGGGAGCGGCGCCCCGCGTGCGCCCGGGGCCCGCAGCCGCGGCGGGTGCCCCGCTCGCCGAACGCGCGGTGCCGGCTGGCGAAGGGAG